>SJYQ01094244.1:0-33399 GCA_006410935.1 Redunca redunca | reverse complement strand
CACAAGAGAAGACTCTACACATGGACATCACCAGATGGTCAACACTGAAATCAGATTGATTATATTCTTTGCAGCCAAAGATGGAGAAGCTCTATACAGTCAGCAAAAACAAGACCGGGAGCTGACTATGGCTCAGATCATGAACTGTGTCTAGTATAGAATATAAAGCATTTTCTGACCCTAGGTGTCAAGCATCAATTTATGATCACAGTTAATAGATAACTGTGTTATATCACAGGATGATTGAAGAACCTAAGTTGTTCTAGAGGAGCTTTTAAAAAAAATGTACAATTAGCATGATTAAGATGACAGAGTAATTTCCTTTTTAACCTGAAAGCAAGCTATGATGTCAGAAGCATCACCAACACAGTGTCATTCAAGACAGACTTTGAAAAGGATTCCCCTCCTCCATCCCATCTCTCCTGTGCGCCCCACCCCCGATTGTGCACCAGCCAAGGTTTCTGTGGTCAGTATGGGGAAGAGAATCTCCAAGCTGACCACCGGCATGTGGTTCCCTCAGGCCTGAATCCTAAAGCTCATACATCAGAGAAGCTCTATGCTCTCTCTCTCTTTCCTAAGGACAGCTTGTTACAGTAATACCTCAAACATTGTCCACTTATAAAAGGCTTTCAAGTAGAAAACAGGACATGAATGTAATTTATTTCACTGTATTATAGTTGATTATTCTCTGTTATTCTTAATATATGAACTTCATAGAGAAAAGAGAAAAAATAATCTAAGCGTAGTGACCTTTTAGTTTTACTGTTTATTTGGACTTCTCTCACATATAAAACAGTTATCTGATAGTTATTAGAAACCAAAGTACAACGGTAAAAAAATCTAAAACCATTCAAGAGATTATAGCTACATGAAATAGCTACTATTACACTTCCTGTTTTGAGTTGTATCTTTCATATATTAATATTTTGAAAATAGAAAACCAAGCCAGATGTAGCCAGCCAATGTTTCTTGTGTGCATGGGGCTAAGTTGCTTTAGTCGTGTCCAACTCTTTGCAATGCTTTGGACTGTAGCCCTCCAGGCTCCTCTGTCCATGGGGATTCACCAGGCAAGAATACTGAAGTGGGTTGGCGTGTCCTCATCCAGGGGATCTTCCCAACCCAGGGATCAAACCCAGGTCTCCTGCATTGCAGGCAGATTCTTTACCATCTGAGCCACTAGTTGTTGTTATTCACTGTATAGTACATGAAAGATTTTCTTTCTAAGCTTCATTTTAAAACTTATTTCAGCTTTCACATGTGGGGCCTCCTCTTCTCTCGTTTGCAGGTCCATCGGCTAGTGGTCGTCAATGAAGCCGATAGTATCGTGGGAATTATTTCCCTGTCCGATATTCTGCAGGCCCTGATACTCACCCCCGCAGGTATAAATGCTAGTGTCTGACCTTCACTGTAAGTACATGGCAGGGGGTGGGGGTGAGCAGTAAGCCCTTCCCTAGCACCTGCCAGCCACAGCCTTCTCTACAGTACTTCATCAAGCATTTTCATTTTTGTTGTGGTTTTGAAGTTTCACTGTCCTACTTGAGAGAGAAAAGTTTATAGAAACTATTCTGACCTAGGAGCATCCTGTCAACACCCAGAGTGCTTCAGTAATCAAGGACTCATTGCCATGTTCATCATAACCTTTTCCTTTAAAAAGCTCCTTGGTTTCACTTTGTTTTTAGGGCTGCTAACTGGAAATCAGGAAGGAAATTCTTTGGGATCTATCTATTAAAACCATCCTTGGGTTCAAGCCCTGGGTTGTGAAGATCCCCTGGAGAAGAAAATGGCAACCCACTCCAGTGTTCTTGCCTGGAGAATCCGATGGACAGAGGAGCCTGGCAGGCTACAGTCCATGGGGTCACAAAGAATTGAACATGAATGAGTGACTAACACTTTCACTTTCACCCTTCCAAAAGAACTTACTAGTAGTGAGTATATAAAATAAGTGAGCTGCACAAACTTTTCCATTATTAGTGTATTAATAGTTATTTACATTAACTGCCAAATGACATTTGGTGACTAAACTCATTTTCTGCCAGATTCACTCTAAGCAAACCCTCAGGTCACAGTCAGGGAGCCTGCAGGACTGGGGAGGGGGCTTTAGAAGAGAGAAGCTGGTGTTTCTGCCATGCCACATGTTTACTGGATGGGTCCTAAAGCCACCACCCCCCGCCTCTACCCGCCCCCCTGCCCATCTACCGTACTAAGCATTTACAGACAGCCCAGCCTCAGGCCTCACAGATCAAGGCCAAGGCCTGAGAGTAAATGATGTGCCCTTTGAACTCTTCCAAGTTAAACATTAAAATTTGCGTTTGCTGGGGTATTGATTTTCCTTTAGTTCAGAAATTAATCAGACTAGCTACGACTAGTTTTTACAATTGGCCTGTGAGCTGAAGATACCCGCCCTAAAGGAACCCCCACCACCAGTGGGAAGCAGACCCCACTAAGCCAGGAGGGCGGGGGCGTAGCCCCGGAGGTCAGGGACATGGCCTGGGGAGCAGGGGCTCTCAGAGCTGCAGCACCACCCAGCCGGTGTTGGAGAAGTCCAGGGGACCAGCCTACGTCTGCTGAGTCAGAACCCCTCAAGATGGGGCTTGCCGCAGTCATTTTCAAATCTCAGACATTAGAAAACTTCGTTTTAAAGACAAGTTTCAGTACAGCATTAGAGGTCAACCTCTGCACACACCACGAGCAATTAGCCTACAAGTCCACCCACCACCATGCAGCTGACCCCTCACCCATGTCAGCCCCCATCCCCCTCCTTCTGGAAACCAGTCCTCTCTTCTCCATGTGTTTTTGTTGTTATTTCATTAGTTTTGCCTCGGGGTTTTCGGTTTTTTTTTAAGATTCCACATATGAATGAAATCATATGGTATTTATCTTTTCCTGTCTTATTCCATGCTGAAGTAAGTGAACGATCCGTCCACATTGTCAAAAATGGCAGGATTTCATTTTTTTTTATGGCTCATGATAATCTCTATAGTCATGAAATGAGAAAACGACTAAAAGAATGTGAGATCGTCCATAGCATTACTTCAGTTCAGTTCAGTCGCTCAGTCGTGTCCGACTCTTTGTGACCCCATGAATCGCAGCACGCCAGGCCTCCCTGTCCATCACCAACTCCCAGAGCTTGCTCAAACTCATGTCCATCAAGTTGGTGATGCCATCCAACCATCTCATCCTCTGTCAGCCCCTTCTCCTCCTTCCTTCCATCTTTCCCAGCGTCAGGGTCTTTTCCAGTGAGACAGTTCTTCGCATTAGGTGGTCGAATTATTCAATTTCAGCTTCAGCATCAGTCCTTCCAGTGAACATTCAGGACTGATTTCCTTTAGGGTGGACTGGTTGGATCTCCTTGCAGTCCAAGGGACTCTCAAGAGTCTTCTCCAACACCACAATTCAAAAGCATCAGTTCTTCGGCGCTCTGCTTTCTTTATGGTCCAACTCTCACATCCATACATGACCACTGGAAAAACCATGGCTTTGACTAGACAGACCTTTGTCAGCAAAATAATGTCTCTGCTTTTACCAGTAGTTATTGTTTTCACTGGATAATGGACACAATTCCCCGTTAAGGATACTGATTTGATAATTCACATTTTCTCTTGTTCAAAAAAGTTTCAGCTGTAGTTCATTGCCCAGCTTATCTCGGATGTTCGGATGTTTCAAGTGAACTTAAGTATCTACACACGCAACCAGTGAGTCAGCAGCTCAATGGCAGTAGCTACAATCTTTTAACCCCTTATTTTTATAGATTGTTAATCTCTTTCAAAGTGAACTGTCTTCTAATGTTTGATGAGACAACAGAGAAGCTGTTGTAATGAAAAAAAAAAAAAAAAGCAGCTCCCCGCTCCCAACCCATTTAGAAATATCCTGGCCAGATGAGAGTAGGTGTTAGGTGCAGGTACTGTAAACATGTTACAACGCTTTTTTTTCCCACATTTTTTGTAAGTATATACAACGGAAGTACTTTGCACCTTCACTAAAACTTAAATATACATTTCTTTAAAAAAATTTTAGCAGCAAAACCCTCTTCTTTTCAAATTAAACCTTGCACAGTTAGAGTTACAATATGCAGTATGGAGTAAAGGCATGCCACAGCGATGTCAGGGGCAGAGGGCGGTGGAACCTGGGCCCACCGGCCCATCGCCCGCGACTCGTGAGGCTCTGCAGGTGAGGGTAGGAGCCACGGCGTGGAGAACCACCTCTGTGCTCGCCTAGGACTGATGCAGCGGCAACGGATTTTTCCGTTTGCTTTGAAACTTCTATTTCCCGTCTCCTGGCAGGTGCCAAACAGAAGCAAACAGAAGCCGAGTGACCCCCGTGAGTGGAGGAGCCCTCGCAGGAGAACTTGAACAAAGATGCTGGGTCACGCTTCGCCTCATGAACATGGACTGCGATGAACACAGCAAAAATGGCTGAGAACGTGTGGTATCAGGGTTTAGCGATGGTTTTTTTTTTCCCAGTGATGTTGACATGAAGCATAAAAAGAGAAAGCTTGTATATGTTTGAAGATTTCAAGCTTGCATTAAAAGACTGTTCAGACCGTCATCTGAAAGATTTCAAATGCTGTATGTCATTAAAGTGCACTGTGTCCTGCGTTTTCATTCTTTTTCATGTTGAAGTCACTGGCATCTTAACAGGCAGCATGACGTAAGGCAGGTCTGTGGCCTATTGAGGACTAGTGCCTTGTGTGGGAACAGCGGCCCGTCATCAGCGCTGCCCGCGGCGGCCAGAGCGCGTCCCGGCGAAGTGGCACTGCTGAGTGTGAGCGTCTCTGAACCTTTACCAAATCAGTTTGTTTTCATTCAGTTTGTTGACTAGCTGTAATCTGAATATAAATAATTTACTTTATAAAATTTTAATGATGGTCTTATGTTTAAGTGTTCCGATCTGAACCACAGTGTAAAACAAGGCTGACTTATAACAGCTTTATTTATTTTTTACTTTCATGCAGTTTTTTTACACATCTTTTTGGTGGGTAAACTTCACCATACCCATGAATAAACCATTGGTTGCTACTTTAAATGGGCAGATTTCTTGTCATTTCACTTCAGATCTGGAAAGGGTAAGACTTCTCAGAGAGCCACTGTTGGGTTTTAAAAGCTGACGTTTCTAACAGCCTGTGTGGGAACCTGCTCTGCAGGGCTGCAAACAAAGTGCCCGGAAGATGTCTATTTTTTTTCTTGTGTTTTGACATGAAAATCATGATGTCTGTATGACTGCTGATGCGATTGTTTTGTAAATTTTACTGTGGCATATACAATATTGTCATATGGTTGAGGAGAAACACAATGTTTCCTAGTGTAAGTGCTCTGAAAATGTTGACACTGTGTGTGTGTGTGTGTGTGTGTGTGTGTGTGTATACACACACACGAGTATAGTTTGGTTTTTTGTTTTGGGGTTTTTTTTTTTTCAGATTGAAAACTTAAAATAAATCTTACTATCTGCCATCTTGTTAAAGAAGTTCTTTAAAATACTTTGTATTTCAGCACACATTAATTAAAATCCTACATGCAATTTCCCACTTAGATCTTTCTCCCCAAATAAAGGAGAACATGCATTTTCCTATCCTTTTTTTACATCAACAGGAAATAAAACCTTAATGATTTGATTCATAAACTTTATCTCTCTCCATTATTAAATAAAACATTTCATTTAAAATTTCCATGCATATTTTATTATGCTAGGGGTCAATTTTTTCATCTCCTAATAGGCCAAATATGAAAGAGATTTTGCATGTTTTCCCCATAGAAACAGTAGTGTTTGTGATTTAGGCTAATGGTAAATCTTGGAGAACAATGAAATACCAGAGAAAGGTGAAAAAAATACCTGGTAATAACCTGACCAAGGAGGTGGGAGGCTTATACGCTAAGAACTATAAAACACTTTGATAAAGGAAATTGAAGATGATTCAAAAAATGGAAATATATCCCATGCTCTTAGACTGGAAGAATTAACATTGTTAAAATGGCCATGTTACCCAAAGCAGTCTATAGATTTGATGCAACCCTTGTCAAGTTACTCATGACATTTTTTTACTAGAACAAATATCTTATTAGAACTTAAATAATACTAAAATGTATATGGAAACATGAAAGACCCAGAATTGCCAAAGCAATACCAAGAGAAAACCAAAGCTAGAGGCATAACCCTCCTAGACTTAAGACTCTACTACAAAGCTACAGTAATCAGAATAGTCTGGTATTGGCAAAAAAAAAAAAAAAANAAAAAAAAAAAAAAAACAGGCATATAAATCAGTGGAAGAGAATAGTCCAGTAATAAATCCACACACAGTCAGTCTTCAACAGAGGAGGCAAGGATACATAATGGAGAAAAGACAGTCTCTTTAACAAGTGGTATCAGGAAAGCTGGACAGCTGCATGTAAATCAATGAAGTTCAAACACACCACACAACATGCAAAAATAAACTCAAAATGACTTAAATACAAGACATGACACCAAAAAACTAGAACATGGGCAAAGCATTCTCTGACATAAATAGTACCAATTTTTTTTTTTTTAGGTCAGTCTCTCAAGACACAAGTAAAAGCAAAAATAAAGGGGACCTAGTCGAACATACAAGCTTTTGCAAAGCAAAGGGAACCATAAATAAAAAGCCTGTGGACTGGGAGAAAATATTTGCCAACAATGTGATCAACAAAGGCCTACTTTCCAAAATATACAAACAGCTCATATAATTCAATAACAATCAAAAAATGGGCAGACAACCTAAGCAGACATTTCTCCAAAGAGGACGTATAGATGGCATAAAAAGATGCCAACCATCACTAATTATTAGAGAAATGCAAATCAAAACTACAATGAGGTATTGCCTCACCCAAGTCAGAATGGCCATCATCCAAAAGTACAAAAAATGCCTGAGTGGGTGTAGAGAAAAAGGAACTCACACTGTCAGCGGGAATGCAAGTGGTGCAGGCACTATGGAGAACAGTATGGAGGACCATTAACGAAAAATAGGGTTGCCATATGATCTTGCAATCCCATCCTGGGTATATAGCCAGAAACTCTAATTAGGAAAGATGCATGTATCCCAGTGTTCATAGCAGCACTATTTCAATAGCCAAGACACAGGAAGCAGCGTAAACATCCATCAACGGATGAATGGGTAAAGAAGATGTGGTACAACAGAATATCACTCAGTCAAAAAAAAAATGAAATTATGCCATTTGCAGCAGCATGGATGAACGTAGAGATGACCATAAATCAGACAGATGGACAAATAATATCATGATACCACTTATATGTGGGATCTTAAAAAAAAGATACGAATGAACTTATTTACAAAACAGAAACAGACAGAAAATAAGTGCATGGTTACCAAAAGGTAAGGGGTGGGGGTGGAATTAGGAGTTTGGGATTAACAGATACACTACTATATATAAAATAGATAAACAACAAGGACCTACTATATAGCACAGGGAACTATATCCAGTATCTTGTAACAACCTACAATGCAAAAAAACCTAAACAAACTATAGGTATGTATGTGTGTATATACATATATATATATATAACTGAACTACTTTGCTGTATACCTAAAACTAACATTATTAACTATATTTCAACTGGGGCTTCCCTAGTGGCTCATACGGTAAAGTGTCTGCCCGAAATGCAGAAGACCCAGGTTCGATCCCTGGGTCAGGAAGATCCCCTGGAGAAGGCAATGGCAACCCACTCCAGTGCTCTTGCCTGGAAAATCCCATGGACAGAGGAGCCTGGTAGGCTACAGTCCATGGGGTTGCAAAGAGTTGGACACAACTGAGCGACTTTACTTTCACTTTCTTTTCATACTTCAATTAAAAAAGGAAAACACTTGGAGAAAGGGAAAAAGTCACATAGCTGCTAGAACACAGTTTTGAAACTCAAAGTGTGCATCCTCGGTCCAGCCTTGCTCGTGCAGCACAGGCACATGGTGTGAAGGAGGCATGCTCTGTGTCCTCTGCTTCAGAAGACAGTTTGGGCTCTTAAAAGAACCATGCCTCTTCCCACAAGGCACACTCATGTCCTGCAGCTCTCTGACCCACCCCCAAGCGCACTTTTTTTGTTTGACGGTTTTGAGTTGTATAGTCGGGGCCAAGCACATCAGGGTGTGGAGCCTGAGGAAGCAGCCCCGTCTAGTGGTCAGGCTACAAGTAACCAAATTCCATTATCCTTTGGTTTCCATCTAAGTGTTATTTGTTCCCAGCAAATGATCAAGACTGGGTTACAGGAAACATGTTTCTGGGTGCCCTTCTAGAAACGAGGAAAATTGGCACTTGAAGGTCAGGTGAGATAAGGATTCTGAGGGGCAACGTCCAAACAATTTAAGAGATGGAGCTCACCTTGGAAACCCTTGTACCAAGAGGCTGACAGCACCTCCAGAGACTGGTATGAACAAAAGTGACTAATGTGAAAGCAAGAGCATGTCGGAAATGCCACGTCTGTTCCAGAAACAAAGGACATCTGTTCTACTTTGTCTCCTAATCACTAAGAAAAACTTATGGACGTGTTGAGCTGATAACATTCCTCATGGCTGTCTTAAGAGAGACATCTCTGCATGAACAGACAGTCCACCTAGACCAGTGGTTCTCAATCCAGAGAGATTTCCATCCTAGAAGACATCTGGCAAAGGGCAGATGTTTTGGCGTCACCACTAGGAGTAGAGAGAGGGGCTGCATGTCGCAAAACACGCCTCACTGCACACCACAGCCCCCATGACGAAGCAGGTAGCCCAAGATGTCTGTAGTATTGAAGCTAGAAACTCTGCCCTAAAAAATCAGTATTTTCTTGGTATTTTGATTATATTTGTTACTTCCTAACTGAATCCACCTGTCTTTGAAAGAAAAACCCAGCAGGTAGCCTTTCTGGGAGAGACAACCAAAATAATACACAGGTGAATTCCATGGGTCCACATGACCCTCATCACAATTTCCTTCCGAAGCACTTTCACCGAAAAAGGGAATGTTGCTTGCATAATATCAAGCGATCTAAAGGGGAAAGTGTTACCCACAGGGAAATGCTTGGAAAGTCAATTGTGCTGTTATCTTATTTTCATAAAGAAATGTAGAACAGCCTCCAAAATTGTTTTTCATGTAAAATATTTTACATGTGAAAATGTTAAAAAAAAATTTTTTTTCACTTGTAAAGCTGACAGAATTAGTTCATGTGTGGAGCACACTTAAAGCAACTTCACCTGAAATTCCATCTCAGTGTGAGTCACGCCATCGCACTTCTTGGACTAAACGCACTGCATAGAACTATCACTCAGCTCTCAAAGCAAAGTGAGGTTCTGACCTGCAGGGAGAAAATCAGATGCCCAGTTCTCTCTAGACATCTCTGTGCCAGAAGGGGGCCAACCTCCACACCTCACAGGTCAGAACCTGAAAATTCACTGAGACACCAGGCCTGACTCTTAATTCTGTGGCTCCCTCCCTGGAACACCTGCATCCCCATCGCCAGTTTTCCTTGGCGACCAGAGCCCCAAGGGTACCTGGTTCTGGCAAACTGAAGACAGAGGCCTGGGGTCAGGGTCATTCCTACCCACCAAGGTCCTACCCACTCAAGCATCCTGCCCCTCCCGCTTCTCTCCAGCCCTCAGGACAGCAGAGAACCTGGGCCAGCGCTCCCGGGGCCCCAAAACTCGGCCACAGGCCGGGGGGAGGGGCCTTGCTCATTCCAGTGACCCACTGGTCCTGGGAGCACTTGAAAGAGAAATGCATTCCACCATCCAGGGGCAAAGCCGCCCCCTCCCAGCTGGGGCCTGTTCCCTCTGCCTCCTCCTGGCTCCAGGGCCCCGAGTCCAACACCCGAGGCCTCGGTCTCCCGCATCCATGCACCTGAGGCTCTGGCCACCCTCTCAACTCGCTGCCCAAGTCCAGGCTGTCCGATTCGTGGGATCGGTGGCTGGGGGCGGGGGATACAGGGTCTCCCTGCAGGGAGCGGTGACACCCCCCATCACTGCCTGGACGCCCCCACCCACACCCTGACCCCTGCGTGCAGACACACTGGAAACCTCTCGCCTCCTGTCCCATCCCTCGAAGACATCACACAACGGCAGCGTTCCTGACAGCTTCCGGGCAGTCAGGTCCATAAACCAGAAAAGGTGACCCTTCCGACATTCATCCATCACAGAGTGATCATGCTGCCATCTTCACCCAAACCTCTGATCACCTCATTTCACTGATCAGAAACCATCAGCCCCCTACCCCGACCCCACCCCCCCGCAGCCTTCGGGATCCAGCCAGGCCTCCTCGGTGGGGATGGGGCCCCACCCACACCTGTCCACCTGGAGATGGTCAGCTCTCTCCAGGCGCTCACCAAACGCTCCCTCCTCCATGAAGCCTCCCAGGACTCTCCGCACCCACAGTCACCTCCTGCCTCCCTGCCTCACTTGACTCAGGATACACTGAGCGCTCGGCGTCTAAGTTTCTGCAGTGTCCTGCCTCCTTTCCAGAAAGCAGGGAGCAGGCTTGGGCCCATCTGAGGTCCACAGGCTGCGATAAAAATCTCTCAGGGCTCCTAGCCCTGTTCCCCCTCTGCGGAGTCACTGAGAGGGATAAATACACGTGTACACAGGGCTAGGAGGAAGGGTGCTCCCAAAAGCTCAAGGACTATGTAAAGTCAGATGCAGATGCTGTCGCGGTCACCTGGGTCCCTGGGAAGGTAACAATACCCTATTTGTCTTTCCGATCGCTTATCCTGGCGAGTCACTGGCACCTGGGTGGTGCTTCCTGAATGTTCCTCCGACGTTTGACGAATGGTTGGCAGAGGCCAGTACTCCACTAAGATAATGGGCTGGCTCACAGGAGCTCTTCCCTCTACACTGCGGGTTTCCTTGGTAAAGGCAGAGAGACACCAAAGAAGACGGAGCACCCTCCACACACTCAGAGGCAGCCCTCTCCTCTGCCTCGACAGCGAAAGTCGCTCGGTCGTGTCCGACTCTTTGCGACCCCGTGGACAATACAGTCCTTGGAATCCTCCAGGCCAGAATACTGGAGTGGGTTGCTGTTTCCCTCTCCAGGGGATCTTCTCGACCCAGAGGTCAAACCTGGGTCTCCCGAATTGCAGGCGGATTCTTTACCAGCTGAGCCACCAGGGAAGCCCCTCCTCTTCCTTGCTGCTGCTGCTAAGTCGCTTCAGTCGTGTCCGGCTGTGCGACCCCATAGACGGCAGCCCACCAGGCTCCCCTCAAGCTGCAGCAGGGCTGACATGGGCTTCCCTGGTATCTCAGATGGTAAAGTGTCTGCCTGCAATGCAGGAGACCTGGGTTTGATCCCTGGGTCAGGAAGGATCCCCTGGAGAAGGAAATGGCAACCTACTCCAGTACTCTTGCCTGGAAAATTCCACAGATGGAGGAGCCTGGTAGGTTATAGTCCATGGGATCGCAAAGAGTCGGACACAACTGAGCAACTTCACATGGAGAAGGAAATGGCAACCCACTCCAGTATTCTTACCTGGAGAATCCCATGGACAGAGGAGCCTGGCAGGCTACAGTCCCTGGGATCTCAAGAAGTTGGACGCGACTTAGTGACTAAACCGCCACCACCACGGTGGGGGTTCCGGAAGAAGCTGTGGAAGGAAGGATCCTGAGGATAAGGGCCTTCCTCCCTTTCCATCACAAAGGGCACTTCCTTATCAGAGGGGCAGGTGCGGGTGTGGGTGCTCCTGGACCCCCAGACAGCACCCGAGGTCAGAGGAGACAGCTGCCCTCCTGGGACGGGGTACCAGAGGGCACAGCAGTCAGGGGCAGGGAACACAATGGACCCAAGTGAAGGAGGATGAGGAAAGGACACCAACACCCACTCAGAGAGGAAAATGGGACTGCCCTCAGGAGCTGGGAGTGGATGGAACAGACCAGAAGAAGGTGAGTTTAGAGCCAGCCCCTCTCCCCTCCAGAGAAGGTGCAGAGGATCCAGTGAGCTCGCTCCTGACCCTCTGACAAACCGGGAGCGGCCACTTGGTGATATTTTGAGAATTTGAGGCACCATCTTTCTTTTCCCCTTTTCTTTTTGGCCAGCTCAATTTCCAGAAACCAAAAGGCACTGTTAAAGGAACAGCCCTAGATGAGTCCCAATCGGAAGTGTGGCGTGGAAGGAGGGACAGGGCAGCGGAGCGGTTTGCAAGTTTCCAGGAAGCCAGCCTGGAAAGAGGGCCACGTCATCCCTGGAACTTTGCAGAACCACGATGAAGAGGAGAGGAGTTTAGTCCTGATCGTCGGAGCTGCAGTATTAATTCGCTTACTTGGCAACAGCTACGCTGGGCACAGAGCACTCGCCTGGGCCATACGTGTGACCAGCATCCTTCTGGTCCGCTCCATCCACTCCCAGCTCCCGAGGACAGTCTCGTTTTCCTGTCTGAGCGGGTGCTGGCGTCCTTTCCTCATTCTCCTTCACTAGGGTCCACTGTGTTCTCTGCTCCTCACCTGCTGTGCCCTCCAGTACCCTGTCCCGTGAGGGCAACACATCCCTTGGGCCCTCCTGGGGGCGGAGGGTGGTGAAGGAGAGCAACATTGGGGGGGTCTCAGGGTTCTGGTTCCAGCTGCTTTCTCTCCCTGGAACCCCCACCCCAGATTCCAGCTCAGCCACGGCTTCAGTCTTGCTGACATCTCACCCTCTTTGGAGAGGCCTGTTTTGACCACGTTCTATTAACAATTATGACCAATACAAATAATAACACAAAGCACATCAGCGGGAGGAGAGCCAGCAAGGAGCTCACGTGTTTCTCCTAAGAGCAGAGTCCCCACACACCATCGGGAGCTGGTCTGCATCAGCACTTGGGCCCAAGTTCATATGGCTTCAGATTTGAGGATGATGAGGTTGGATAACAGTCCTGTCTAGTTCCAAAGCCCATGCCCTGAAACCTGGTTCTCAATGGCTGTTGTTGGGGGGAAACTACATCCCCCAGGAGGGTCTGCAGAAGTCCTCACCCTCAGGGCCTGCAAACAGGACCTCACTGGGAAGCAGGGTCTTTGCACATGTCACCGAGCAGAGCAGGGCGGCCCCTAACCCTACCCTGTGGCTGGTGACGTCATGAGACAGGGAGAGTGATGCAGAGCAGACATGCCGACAGGCCAGGACAGGTGACGGCAGACTGATGCATGCGACAGCTAGGGGCTTAGTTACGTGTTCGAAATGTTCCATACTAGTTGTTCTTAACACTTTACAAAATGTTTTACAAAATTAAAGTTATCTTTCCTTTTAAAGTAGTTTTATCTTAACCTAGACATATTAAAAATTAAAGTAAGTGATAGGATATATATAGCTGAAAATTTAAAACGCAGACAAAGCAGACCCTCGCCATTTTTCAGTGACACAGATTCATTCGACTTCCTGGTACTTTGACATGCCTTCATTAGAAGCAGACTAGGCATGCTACTTCCTGTTATTAGTACATTCAAAGTTGTCACTCAGAAGTAACCATGTTATTGATTCCAGACAACTTAACACAACGTGATGAATAATTTGGGTTTGTTCATTATACGCGTGCACTTGAAAGTTCTATTTATTATGCTATAAATTTGTTGATCCCAATGCTTTTTTTTGAAATAGTTTTTAAGAAGCAGAAACAGTTTTTAAAAGAGAACAGAACGTACTTTCCTCTATTATTTGCAAATTGTCTTGGAGAAGAATGCTCCCACCTCTGTGAAACAGAAATGAAGGTGTAAGAGCGTGGGGAGCTCACCTTGCAGGGAAGTGAAATGGTGGGAAATGGCCACCCTGCCCCACCCCCAAGCTCATCAGCCACCTCCAACCCTCCTGATGGTCCATGATCATTTTCAGGTGGGGGGGTCACTGACCGGGGAAACAACCCTCCTCCTCCCCCAGCCCCGTGCTAGAGCCCTGTGAGCCCCCCAGGTGGGGCTAGCCCACAGCCTCGCAGCCCCCGTTGTCTGACCCTGCTGACTCTGTGCCCTCCTAGTCCAGCCAAGATCCCACCCAGACACCACCAACCCGATGCCCCTCTCCTCCTGAAAGACCCCAGCCCTGGATGGCCATACACACTGCCTTGGCTGGCCTCACCCATCACTTCTTCATTTGCTCAGATTTCCATCCCCTGTCATTAATTCAGCTCCCAAACTCTCAGCAAGAAGGACTTGTCTCTTCTCACGGAGTTCAAAAACATGCATAACCCATCTGTTTCCTTGTCCTTAGGGATAGCTCTCCTCAGCTGGCCATCCTCCTGCTCAAACTGGACCAGTGACTTTCCTAGGCCCACCGTCTGGCCAGATGCTTGTTCGTTGTATTAGTTCTTCCCCAAACCAACATCTTCCTTTGTTGGTAATATTTAATTTTTGCTTTGTATATTTTTAATTCCAGCTCTTTATTTTTCCTTCCTTCTGATTTCCTTGAGTTTATTGTGTCCTTATTCTAAGTTCTTATCCTAAACTCATTAATATTCAGCCATTTTTGCTGTTCTAATGTAAGCATTTAAGGTTAAAATTTTCCCTTTTATGGCCTCCCATAAGCCTTGATTTTAGTGTTTTTTGTAGCACTTTTATTATCTTCTAATTTCCTTTTTTATTTCTTTTTGACCCATGACTTATATAGAAGCCTGTTCCCTGTTTCCCAAATGTGTGGGGTTCTCTGTTTTTGTTGCTGACTTGCAACTTGACTGCACTGTGAGCAAAGCATATGGCCAATGAGAGAAATTCTTGAACGTCTGTTGACTTGTTTCATGACACAAGACATGGCTTCCTAAGTGGCTTGAGTGTATTTCTTTTCGTTTGTTGACAGCAATGTCTGATAGATGGGCATTATACAAGTTTGTTAATTCTGCTCCTCAAATCTTTCCTCTCAAAAAAAAAACTTTCCTGATTTTTAAAAACTATTTTACCTACCAACTACTGAAAGGTATTAAAATATCCTATATAATTTCTTTCTCTCCTTGTGGTTTTNTATATAATTTATTTCTCTCCTTGTGGTTTTGTCAAGTTTTGCTTAATATATTTTGCATGAATAAAATGTTATTGCTTATATAAGTTTGGAATCATGATAAGTTTCTAGGGATTTAAACCTTTTATAATTATTTAGAGACTCTCCATTCACAGTAATGGTTTTTCTTTAAAACCTAGTTTTTTTAAAATCAATACAGCTTCATAACTTTTCATTTGGTCAATGTTTGGTATATTCTTTGCAACACTTGCTTTCAATTTTGTGTATGTTCTAGATGTTTCTCTTGCAGTCATCACATGGATAGATTTTTTCAAAATCCATTCTGTCAATTTTTGTCTTCAGAACATTTTATATCCATTTGTTGTAATTACTGATATATTTGTATTTGGCTTTCTTTTATGTTTTCTATAAGCACGGCCTTATTTTATGTGTATTTTTTCCCTATTTTTTTTTTCTCATTCCACTCCATTTCTTATCCCGTTTTCTCCTTCTACTATTTGGAATTTTTGCATATTTCAGCACTATCTCAAATAGATAGGGACTTTTTAAGACATCTAATTATCATATGATTATCTCAACTGAACATAATTAACAAAATCCCTTACTATCACATAATACCCTCTGTTCTCAAACATTCCCAAAGCAACATACATTTAGTGTGTTCAAATCAGGATGTAAACAAGATCCACATGTTGGAGTTGGCTAATTTCTCTCTCCGCTTTTTAATCTGTGTGTGCGTGTTAAGTCGCTTCAGTCGTGTCTAGCTCTTTGAGATGCTATGGACTGTGGCCCACCAGGCTCCTCTGTCCATGGGATTCTCCAGGCAAGAATACTGGAGTGGGTTGCCATGCCCTCCTCCAGGGGATCCTCCTGACCCAGAAATCGAACCTGTGTCTCCTACATTGTAGGAGGATTCTTTACCCACTTGAGCTACCTGGGAAGCTGGTTTCAATCTGTAAGAGTTTCTCTACCCACCTCCTTTTTCCAGGTCACTTGGTTGTTGAAGGAATCGGGGGGCTTATCCCACAGATCTCTGCACACTCTGGATTGCTGATGCTTCACTGGGCGTCACTTAGTATGTTCCTCTAACCTGACTTGGGGCTTCTTCAGACTCAGGTTTAATTTTTTAGCAAACACATTTCATAGATGGGACTTGTACTTTCTACTACAAGACAATCAGAAATTGGGCGTTTCCTGACATGATGCAATTCAGCATACAAGTCAGAAAGCAAACATCACTCAGAAATAATAGTGTCAAAAAGCCTCAGAAATATTACACGAATGCTCCAGTCTGGCATAAATACAAAAAATTCACATGCCAGAATTTTTAGTCTTATTTTAGACCATCCATTTTTATCTTCCATTTATTTGAAAATAATTAGCATCATATTAGTGGGGCTTCCCTGGTGGCTCAGTGGTGAAGAATGACATGGGTTTGATCCCTGGTCGGGGAAGACCCCACATGCTGTGGAGCAACTAAGCCTGTGAGCCACAACTATCAAGCCTGTGCTCTAGAGCCAGGGAGCCGCAACTACTGAGTCCTTGTGCCACAACCACTGAAGCCTGCTCGCTCTAGGGCCCGTGCTCCAAAACAAGAGAAGCCACTGCAAACACACACTGCAGTTAGAGAGCTGCCCTGCTCACCACTAGGGGAAAGCCCCTACACAAGACCCAGTGCAGCCCAAACATCAATAAGTAAAATTATTTTAATAAAGAATATTTAAAAAGAAACGTTTCTTTTGTGAGATAGGATAAAAATGTTCCTGTGTTTTCTGTGAAAGAGAAAAGTATGACCACATAATGCTAAGACTTATCAGTCCGTCTTATCAAAGGTCCACCTAGTCAAAGCTATGGTTTTTCCAGTAGTCATCTATGGATGTGAGAGTTGGACCATAAAGAAAGCTGAGTGCCAAAGAATTGATGCTTTTGAACTGTGCTGTTGGAGAAGACTCTTGAGAGCCCCTTGGACTACAAGGAGATCCAACCAGTCCATCCTAAAGGAGATCAGTCCTGAATTGGAAGGACTGATGCTGAAGCTGAAACTCCAATACTTTGGCCACCTGATGTGAAGAACTGACTCATTGGAAAAGACCCTGGGAAAGACTGAAGGCAGGAGGAGAAGGGGACGACAGAGGATGAGATAGTTGGATGGCATCACTGACTCAATGGACATGAGTTTGAGCAAGCTCCAGGAGTTGGTGATGGACAGGGAGGCCTGGCGTGGTGCAGTCCATGGGGTCGCAAAGAGTTAGACACAGTTGAGCAACTGAACTGAACTGATCAGTCCAGCAGCTAGCATAAACTTCTACTTTTTGCTCTTTGGAGGTAGGAAAATTTAAACATTTTAAAAGATGACATAAAATGATTAAAATCCATATATTTTATTATAATTTGGTAAAATGGGTTTTAAGTGCCATTTTGAACAATGCACACTATTAAAGAAATATCAGGTTTTGCCCTTGAATTTTATCCAATATATGTTAAAAAATCTGGGTGGCTTAAGAAATGTTTTTCAGCTATATTGAATAGAACCAGCTTACCTATCATACTGCTTTGGCTATTTACAGTTCTTTTCTTTCCAGCTAATGAGACAGCTGAGAGATGAGTATCGAGAGCAGTTGAAAAGAATTCTGTTCTGATAAACTGTTTTTCAAAGCTGGTTTTTACATATATTCTTTCCAATCAATGCTCTCTTTGCTTTGCTCTCATGAAACTCTCCCTCAAAATGGATCTATATTGACAACAACCCAGGGACATAAGGAAATAAATGAAAGTTGTCATTCTCTCCACCCCTTTCTACTTTATTCCTGAATATCTCAACTGGGGCTGAAACACCTCCCTTCTGACTCCAGGCTTCAACCTTAACATAAATGTGTCTAAGAAGGAAGAATATAGGAAACCCCAGGGGCTTGTGCTGTTTCCATTAATCACTCAAGGAGTTCTTCCCTTTATCTGGCGGCCTTTGGTTGTACGGATCTATCCAGTGATGGTGAGTAATCCTGACAGCCTCCACTATTTACCCAATTTACAAAAATTACTTAATGGGGAAGGGAAATCACAAGTGAAAAAAAAACTGCGAGCTAAAATTACAAAATGACAATTGTCGTAATTTGCTGAATGAAACTCTACTTACACAATCTGAAGCTTGAAAATTCACAGGTTGACCATAATTTCTAAGATAAACCCTCCACTTTTCCAGAATTCATGTACCCTGGCCCCCTGGTATTTTTCAGAACCGCATTCCTTATATTTTTCAAGGACTGAAAAGACATATTTTTTTCAGTCATTTTTTCAAGAGCCGGCCCCTCTGCCTCTCCCTCTGTAAGTATTATGATTAAATACTGACAACAGGCAACTCGGTTCCAAGTTCACTCAAGGACACGAGAGCTGCTGCTGAGAACCAGTCAGTTAGGAAGCAAAGGACTTGCCTTGCGTCCTGGGCTCCTCAGAAAAGCTCCAAGCAGGCTGATCACCTTGGTGACAGGTTCCACAGACAGGAGAGACGGAGGGAGGCCTCCACCCTGCACAGCCGGCTCTGGGAGACAGCGCCGCTCCCCTCTGACTGAGCGGGACCCTGAGGGGCCTTCCCCGGACAGGCCGCCCCCATCCCCTCTGCCGGAACGCCTCTCTGAAGGACTGGCCTAACACGTGATGCACGTTTCCTAGGTTGTCCCACAGGTGAGAAAACCCCACCAAATGGAGACATTAACTGCTTGAGGACCAGGAGCACCCAGCTCCCAGGTCTCTGGAGCCCAAGGACTGATCCTGTTAACCCTTGTGACACCACCCTGTGTGAACTCCCCATCAGCCAGTCAGAGGTTTGTGCACGAGCTGATCCCAGACTCTAAGACCCTCCTTCCTCACTAGGCCTTTATTTATTTTTTTAAAATTATTTAGTTGGCTGCACCAGGCCTTAGTTGTGGCATGCAAGACCTGTAGCTGCAGCCTGCAGAAATGCACCCTGAGAACTCTTCCTTGTGGCATGTGGGATCTAGTTCCCTGACCAGGGATTGAACCTGAGCTGCCTACATCAGGAGTTTTAGTCCTAACTGCTGGACCACCAGGGAAGTCCCTCACTTGGCTTTTTTTAAAATATAAATTTATTTATTTTAATTGGAGGTTAATTACTTTATAATATTGTATTGGTTTTGCCATACATCAACATGAATCTACCACAGGTATACACGTGTTCCCCATCCTGAACCCTCCTCCCTCCTCCCTCCCCGTACCATCCCTTTGGGTCGTCTCACTGCACCAGCCCCAAGCATCCAGTATCATGCACCAAACCTGGATTGGCTATTCGTTTCATATACGATATTATACATGTTTCAATGACATTCTCCCAAATCATCCCACCCTCGCCCTCTCCCACAGAGTCCAAAAGACTGTTCTATACATCTGTGTCTCTTTGCTGTCTCACATACAGGGTTATCATTACCATCTTTCTAAATTCCATATATATGTGTTAGTATACTGTATTGGTGTTTTTCTTTCTGGCTTGCTTCACTCTGTATAATAGGCTCCAGTTTCATCCACCTCATTAGAACTGATTCAAATGTATCCTTTTTAATGGCTGAGTAATACTCCATTGTGTATATGTACCACAGCTTTCTTATCCATTCATCTGCCAGTGGACATCTAGGTTGCTTCCATGTCCTGGCTATTATAAACAGTGCTGAGATGAACATTGGGGTACACGTGTCTCTTTCAATTCTGGTTTCCTCGGTGTGCATGTCCAGCAGTGGGATTGCTGGGTGATAAGGCAGTTCTATTTCCAGTTTTTTAAGGAATCTCCACACTGTTCTCCATAGTGGCTGTACTAGTTTGCATTCCTACCAACAGTGTAAGAGGGTTGCCTTTTCTCCACATCCTCTCCAGCATTTATTGCTTGTAGACTTTTGGATCGCAGCCATTCTGACTGGCGTCCTCACTTGGCTTAAAAAAAAAAATGCTTTGCTGAAAGCTTTCGGGGAGCTTCGGGATTTTTAGAGCGTGAGCTGCCCGTCTCCTTGTCTGGCCCTACAGTAAACCTATCTCTACCCCAGCCTGCGATGCTTTGGTGTGTTTGTTCTCACACTCGGGTTCCGCTGCCCCCCAGGTTGCACCCTTTCTGCCTGCAGCACCCGTCTCTGCTGCATGATCTTCAGCGGCTTGTGGCTCCTGTTTCCCTGTGTCTTTCAGCTTCTACCCTGCTTCCAGCTTGACACATCTTACATGCAAGCCCCGAGCAGCTGGGACCGCTGAGCCAATCACACAGTACAGTTCACCCTTCCAGCCGGGCTCTGAACAGGCCACCTTAGCTCACGTGCTTGTTCTGACCCAGCCACTGCAGGACCAAAACCGTCCAGTCACAGACCATGCCACCCTGTGAAGGAAGAAACCCTCCAGCAGGGCCCTGCGGCCGTGAAAAGCCTTCCAAGGTCTCCCCAGAAAGCAGCTGTGGAATTAAACCGGCGAGCATCCTGGCTGGCCTGCTCAGGAGAGTTGAAAAAAGAACTATCCGTTCAGACTCGATGTTCTAATGTAATGACTTTGATCTAATATTAGCTTAAGTTACTAATGAGTTCCTACATTTCAGCAAATGCTGAGACAAAGCTATACTCCACATCAGGATGGGCTATTTCAGTTCAGAATTTAGGTACAGTTAGGTGAAGTTCCGCAACTGGGGCACAAAGCTTATTCCCAAAATTCTCCTGTTGGAATGTTTTTATTGTTTAGTATATGGTATACTAAATGACACATTTGCTTGAACTCTTGACAGCTGGCTAATTTTATGCTTGCATTAATCTTAAAAATTGTAATTCTCATGGAAGGAAATTCACAGCCAAATTTTCTACCACACCATTCAAGCTTCTTTCTTGTCGTTTATCTGGGCACATCACCTTTTTACATTATTTATTTTTTAGCATCCAACCCATTTTGTAAGCTTCCTCTCTGACCCTGACCTTGGTCATGTTGACCATCCCACTAACAAAGGAAACTTCTGAACCAAGCCTGGCGCTGCCTAGTTCAGGGAAGACCTCTGTCTAGCACGCTCCAGTCAGATCTCTTTCTTCCTCCAGCCAAATGCTGCCTCTAAGGCTTTTCCTTGGTTTGTCTCCAGCTGGCTGTGCCCCTCTCCTCTTAACTACTGTAGCTGGTTTTCTTTTCTTCCCAGCCACCTTCTTCAAGGTCAAGCAAAAGAGCCCTCCCCACTTTAGAAGTTCTGGGATGGGAACCTTTTTACTTCATGGAAGCATTTGATACTCCTTTCATGTTTGTGTTTTGGCTGACTCGCTTTAATTTCAAAAGACTTATGTAGCTAATCTCTCCTCCATCAAAGTCAAAGGAAAGTTGGCTTTCCTTGGAGATGAAATCTTTAACAAAAACCACATTAAAGAACAAGTAACATGATATGAACTGATATTATGAAAGAATTCAGAGAAAAGTAGATATCATAGAATAATTTCAAAACAAGGCTACGAGGAAAGTTTATATTCAATGCCATCTCATATACTGCATGAGAGAATACTCACTGAAGACAGAACCAAGTATTTAATCCAGTCCCAAAAGAGAAAAGAAGGCATGCAAAGTAAAGGGACAAGACAGGCGAAGCCTCCCCAAGAGTTAGTTGGGGAGCCTCACCCAGCCCGTCAGTGGGCTCTGGAGGCACACAGAGGTTGCGTGGCTTGCCAGATTTTACGAGGCAGAGCAGGCTTTCAAACCCTGGGGTATTTACTCAAAACAGAAGTCCTTGCCTTGTTGATAGGCCATTTCTGGAATAAAACTGGCATATCAATTTTTTTTTAAAAGATGATTTTGGATACAAACATCTCTTGCTAAGGTAGGAGAGTCGGAACCAACTGTATCTTGTCCTCAAGCAAATAAACACCACACTTAATGGTGAAATGTGTACTGCTTACTCCCCAAGGTCAAGGACGAGACAAGGGTATCTGCTCTCACCACTTCTATTCAGGATCATAGTGCAATAAGACAAGAAAATTATATAAAGCATCCAAAATGAAAAGCAACCAGTAAAAGCTGTATGATCATCAACACAGAAAAGCTAACGGACTTCTACAAAAAGATCTACTAAAACTAGTGAGTTTAGCAATGTTTTTGGATAAGAGATCAGTAGTCAAAAATCAATTGTATTTCTGTATATAAGCAACAGGCCATCAAAAATAGAAAAATTTAAATCCCATTTACATGTGCCCGGTCACTTAGTCACGTCTGCTTCTTCGCGACCCCATGGACTGTACCCTTCCAAGCTGCTCTGTCCATGGAATTTTTCAGGCAAGAATATTGGAGTGGGTTCCATGTGCTCTTCCAGGGGATCTTCCAGATCCAGAGATCAAACCCATATCTCTTGCTTCTCCTACATTGGCAGGTGGGTTCTTTACCATTAGTGGCACCTGGGAAGCACCCTATAGGGATGTTCAGTTCAGTTCATTTCAGTCGCTCAGTTGTGTCCGACTCTTTGCGACCCCATGAATGGCAGCACGCCAGTCCCCCCTGTCCATCACCATCTCCCGGAGTTCACTCAGACTCACGTCCACTGAGTCCGTGATGCCATCCAGCCATCTCATCCTCTGTCGTCCCCTTCTCCTCCTGCCCCCAATCCCTCCCAGCATNTTATTGATATTTCTCCCGGCAGTCTTGATTCCAGCCTGTGCTTCTTCCAGCCCAGCGTTTCTCATGATGTACTCTGCATATAAGTTAAATAAGCAGGGTGACAATATACAGCCTTGACGTACTCCTTTTCCTATTTGAAACCAGTCTGTTCCACGTCCAGTTCTAACTGTTGCTTCCTGACCTGCATACAGATTTCTCAAGAGGCAGGTCAGGTGTTCTGGTATTCCCATCTCTCTCAGAATTTTCCACAGTTTATTATGATCCACACAGTCAAAGGCTTTGGCATATGAAGGTTTCAAAAGCTCAGTGAGTTAATGCCCATAAAATGCTTAGGCCACAGTCTAACACGTAGTATCTTAAGTACTACATGCATGCGTGCTCAGTCATGTCTGACTCTTTGCATCCCCATGGACTACAGTAGCCCGCCAGGATCCTCTGTCCATGGGATTCTCCAGACAAGAATACCGGAGTGGATTGCCATTTCCTACTCCAAATCCTGTTTATAACAGCATCAAAATACGAAATACTTTGAATAAATCTGATAAAAGATAAATATAGCCCATACATTGAAAAGTACTAAATACTGCTGAGAAATGAATGAAGACTCAAACAAGGGGAGTGATATACTTTGCTGATGGGTCAGAAGACTCAATATTGCTAAAATGTAAGTCCGCCCAAAATTGATTATGGATTCAAAATAATGCCGATCAAAATTCCAGCAGGCTTTTTTGTAGAAACTGACAAACTGATTCTGAAATGCACATGAAAAGACAAAGATCTTAGATCAGTCACAACAACGTTGAAAAATAAGAACAAGGTTAGAGGGATAAAACTACCGTATATCAAGATTCATTTCATCCATAATGGCCACTGTAAAATATAAATTCGTAGATGTGAAAAGAAACAAACCAAAAGACGACCTATAATCAAGAGAAAAGTCATTCAATAAAAGCAGGCCTGTGGGACGTCACTGTGGCACCCTGGATAAGAACCCGCCTTGCCATGCAGGGGACATGGGCTTGATCCCTGGTCCGGGAAGATTCCACGTGCCTCACACCAGCTAAGCCCATGCACCACAACTACTGAGCCTGCGGTCTAGAGCCCTGGAGCTGCAACTACTGAGCCCAGGGCTGCAGCTACTAAGGCCAGTATACCTAAGGCCTGTCCTCCACAACAAGAGAAGCCACCGCAACGAGAAGCCCGCACAGCACAATGAAGAGTAGCCCCTGCTCACCGCGACTAGAGAAAGCCCATCCAAAGCAACGAAGACCCAGCACAGCCAAAAATACACAATTTTTTTTAAAAAAGCAGACCTATGGCAAACAGATGGGGAAACAGTGGAAAGAGTGGCAGACTTTATTTTTTGGGCTCCAAAATCACTGCAGATGGTGACTGCAGCCATGAAATTAAAAGACGCTTACTCCTTGGAAGGAAAGTTATGACCAACCTAGACAGCATATTAAAAAGCAGAGGCATTACTTTGCCAACAAAGGTCCATCTAGTAAAGGCTATGGTTTTTCCAGTAGTCATGTATGGATGTGAGAGTTGGACTATAAAGAAAGCTGAGTGCCGAAGAATTGATGCTTTTGAACTGTGGTGTTGGAGAAGACTCTTGAGAGTCCCTTGGACTGCAAGGAGATCCAACCAGTCCATCCTAAAGGAGATCAGTCCTGAGTGTTCATTGGAAGGACTGGTGTTGAAGCTGAAACTCCAATACTTTGGCCATCTGATGCGAAGAGCTGACTCATTGGAAAAGACCTTGATGCTGGGAAAGATTGAAGGTGGTAGGAGAAGGGGATGACAGAGGAGGAGATGGTTGGAAGGCTCACCAACTCAATGGACATGAGTTTGGGTAAACTCCGGGAGATGATGATGGACAGGGAGGTCTGGCGTGCTGCAGTCCATGGGGTGGCAAAGGGTTGGATACGACTGAGCGACTGAACTGAACTGATGAATGATTCAGATATTAATTAGCAAAGATTTAAAAATAACTGTGATAAGTATGTTAAAGAACCTACAGAAAACAGGTATATGTTGGGGAGAGATAGGAGAACTTCAGGACAGAGGTGGAAATTATAAAAGGATCAAATGGAAATTCTAGAACTGAAGAATATGTTACCCCCAATATTTTAAATTATTAAATTAGAAATCGAAAAAAAATAGAGAAAAGAACAAACAGAGGCTTAGTGACTGGTAGAAAACTATCAAATTGCTTAATACATGTGAAACTGGAGTCCCAGAATAAGAGAGGAGAGAGTATAGCGCAAAAAAATACTTGAAATGTTGGCTGGGAAGTTTTCCAAATTGGATCAGAAACAGTAACTCACAAAACTAAGAAGCTGAGTAAACCTTAAACAGCATTGAAGCAGAGAAAATCACACACAAACATATCACAGTAAAACTCTAAACACCAAAAATAAAGACAAAATCTAAAAAGGAGATGGGTAGCGAGGAACATAGGACATAAAGGAATTAACAAGATGATAGCTGATTTCTCAACAGAAAAAAATGGAGGCTAGCAGAAAATGGAACATCTTTAAATAGTAAAACACACACAGAGACACATACACACACACCACTGTCTACTAAAATTGTCTATCAACCAAAAAAAAACACAAAACTTTCAAAAATGTAGAGGGACAAAATAACATGTGGGAGGTCTTTGTAATGATGGGACAGCTCTGTATTTTGATTGTGGTTTCAGTTACACAAATCCACAAATGTAATAAAATTGAACAGAACCACACACACACACACACGCGTGCGCGTGCACACACATGCATGCATGTAAAATTGGTGCACTCTGAGTTCTGTGGATAATATAATTTCAATTTCCTGGTTTTGATATCATGCTACATTTATGTAGGATTTACCATCAGGAGAGCAGTGCATAGGATATTTCTGTACTATTTTTTTCAGTTCACTTTAGTTGCTCAGTTGTGTCCAGCTCTTTGGAAACCCATGGACTGCAGCACGCCAGACCTCCCTGTCCATCATCAATTCCCGCAGCTACTCAAACTCATGAACATCGTGTCGGTGATGCCATCCAGCCATCTCCTCCTCTGTCGTCCCCTTCTCTTCCTGCCTTCAATCTTTCCCAGCATCAGGGTCTTTTCCAATAAGTCAGTTTTTTGAATCAGGTGACCAAAGTATTGGAGTTTCAGCTTCAGCATCAGTCCTTCCAATGAATATTCAGGACTGATTTCCTTTAGGATGGACTGGTCGGATCTCCTTGCAGTCCAAGGGATTCTCAAGAGTTTTCAACACCACCACAGTTCAACAGCATCAGTTCTTCGGCATTCAACCTTCATGGTCCAACTCTCACATCCATACATGCTGCTGCTGCTGCTGCTACTAAGTCGCTTCAGTTGTGTCCGACTCTGTGCGACCCCATAGACGGCAGCCCACCAGGCTACCCCATCCCTGGGATCCTCCAAGCAAGAATACTGGAGTGGGTTGCCATTTCCTTCTCCAATGCATGAAAGTGAAAAGTGAAAGTGAAGTCACAGAGTTGTGTCTGACTCCTAGCAACCCCATGGACTGCAGCCTACCAGGCTCCTCTGTCCATGGGATTCTCCAGGCAAGTGGAGTGGGTTGCCATTGCCTTCTCCCATGCATACATGACTACTGGAAAAACCGTAGCTTTGACTAGATGGACCTTTATCAGCAAAGTAACATTTCTACTTTTTAATATGCTGTCTAGGTTGATCATAGCTTTTCTTCCAAGGAGCAAGCGTCTTTTTATTTCATGGCTGCAGTCACCATCTGCAGTGATTTTGGAGCCCCCCAAAATAAAGCATCTCACTGTTTCCATTGTTTCCCCATGTATTTGCCATGAAGCAATGGGACCAGATGCCATGATTTCATTTTCTGAATATTGAGTTTTAAGCCAACTTTTTCACTCTCCTCTTTCACTTTCATCAAGAAGCTCTTTAGTTCCTCTTCGCTTTCTGCCATAAGGCTGGTTTTATCTGCATATCTGAGGTTATGGATATTTCTCCTGGCAATCCTGATTCCAGCTTGTGCTTCATCCAGCCCAGCATTTTGCATGATGTACTCTGCATATAAGTAAGCTGTTAATCAATAATTATTTCCAAATAAAAAGTTAGAGAGAGACTTCCCTGGTGGTGCAGTAGGTAAGAATCCGCCTGCCAATCCAGGGGACATGGGTTTGATCCCTGGTCTGGAGAGATACCACGTGCTGTGGAGCAACTAAACCTGCGAGTGCCAGCTACTGAGCCTGGGTGCTGCAACTACTGACGCCTCGGCCTGGAGCCAGCGCTCTGCAACAAGAACCATGGCCATGAGGAAAGCGGCCCCCACTCGCCGCAGAGAAAGCTCTTGAAAAGCAGTGAAGACCCCGGCAGCCAAAAAATTATTTAATTAAAAATAGGAAAAGAATCCATTTTTAAAAAGTTAAAAGAAATAAAGACAACTTTCAGATAAATAAGTGCTGGATTTGTTGCCAGGAGACTACCTGAAATGCTAAAAGAAATTCTTCAGGCAGGAGGCAACTAGGGAAAAGCTTAACTTGACCCGCCAGTCCCTGAGGGCTGCACACAGTGACCCCCTTCCAAAGAGTACAGCATGGAGAGGGAGCAAGAGGACCTCACCTGTGTGGAGGCTGACAGTTGCCACCTCAGACAGGCGATCCAGGACAGCAACCACAGTGGCGGGGCACGTGGGGACGATCCACCCCCGATGAGATGAAAATGGCACGTCGCCTCTGTGGTCTTCCTCCCAAAACCCACACACCCCGTTCACGTCTGAGACAAACATCAGACAAATCCCAATTGAGGAACAAGCTACAAAGTCATGCCTGAAAGCATGCCTCGTACTTTCAAGGTCATCAAAAACAAGAAGAGTCTGAGAAGTGGTCACGTCCAAGGGGAGCCTAAGGAGGCATGACGGGGTGTCCTGGGAAAAGTGCATTAGGGTACAACTGGGAAATCTGAATAATGTATGAAATTAAGTCAGTAAGAATTAACTAACCTGTATTGATCATTGTAATGACCAGTACCACACTAAGGTGGGCTATTGATAACGGGGGAGAGGGAGGAGACTGAGCCCAGGGTATGTGGAATCCTCACATTACCTTCCCAAACTAAAAGATAGTTTTAAAAAAAAAAAGACAAGATATAGTAACCAATTGCATCATATGAACTTTATTTAGATTCTGATTTAAACAAACTGTAAAAGAAAATGATAATGCATTAAGAGACATTGGAATTGTCTGGCTGTTTGGTGGGACTAAGGATTCCTTAATGGGCTTCGTTTTTCGGAGAGAAAACGGCATTTTTTTTTTTTCTTAAAGAGTCATCTTTTAGGGACTTCCTTGGTGGTCCAGTCGTTTGAACTCTGCACTTTAACTGTGGGCCTGGATTCAGTCCCCAGTGCAGGAACTAAGATCACACATACACACACACACACACAAAGTCATCTTTCAGAGAAAATACTGAAATAAATGAATTTGAAATGGTATGACATGTAGGACTTACTTCAAAATAATCCACATGTGGGTGGAAAATAGTTGGCAGGAAATGGGAGTGTCCACGACTCGGTAAATACAGAAGGAAGCAGGGGATGGGTGTTCTGGGGTTCATCACACTAATCTCTCTACTTTTATACATGCTTGAAATTTTCCAAAGGGGGAAAAAAAGTTGCAGAAATATTTGCAAAATCTGCCTTAGTGTTTTGGATGCTCAGTTTTTTAACATCTATTTGTTAAGGGATATTTACTACTTTGTTAGCTAATATCAAGGTGTAATTACACTAAGTCATCCTTAACGATAGTGGATATGAATTCATATTTTTAATGCTCTTGTCAATTTTTGTGTGTATTTAGTCGCTAAGTCATGGACTTAGTCATGCAACCTCATGGACTAGCCCACCAGGCTACTCTGTCCATGGGATTTCCCAGGCAGGAATACTGAAGTGGGTTTCCATTTCCTTCTCCAAGGGAAGTTCCCAACCCAAGGATCAAACCCAGGTCTCCTGCACTGGCAGGCAGATTCTCTACCACTGAGTCACCAGGGAAGCCCCTTGTCAATTTTTTCCTTTTTGGAAAAACATTTGGTCATTTTTTGGTAAGATATGATTAGGTTACCATGTTTACCTTTAAGATAGTTGGCAGAGAGGCCACACAAGGAAGAAGTACAGCCTGTTATTTTTCTTAGTGTATACTTACATTGCATTTTTATTCTCATCAATAATTCATGGGCTTTTTGAATGGAAAACTTTTATTTTTTTATGTATTTATTTTAGTTGGAGGCTAATTACTTTACAATATTGTAGTGGTTTTTGCCATACATTGACATGAATCAGCCATGGGTGTACATGTGTTCCCCATCTTGAACCCCCTCCCTCCTCCCTCCCCATCCCATCCCTCTGGGTCATCCCAGTGCACCAGCCCTGAGCACGCTGTCTCATGCATCAAACCTGGACTGGTGATCTGTTTCATATATAATATACATGTTTCAATGCTATTCTCTCAGATCATCCCACCCTCACCTTCTCCCACAGAGTCCAAAAGACTGTTCTATACTTCTGTGTCTCTTTTGCTATCTCACATATAGGGTTATCGTTACCATCTTTCTAAATTCCATATATGTGTTAGTATACTGTATTGGCGGAGAAGGCAATAGCAGCCCATTCCAGTGTTCGTGCCTGGAAAATCCCGTGGACAGAGGAGCCTGGTAGGCTGCAGTCCATGGGGTCGCTAGGAGTCAGACACGACTGAGCGATTTCACCTTCACTTTTCATTTTCATTCATTGGAGAAGGAAGTGGCAACCCACTCCAGTATTCTTGCCAGGAGAATCCCAGGGACAGGGGAGCCTGGTGGGCTGCCATCTATGGGGTCGCACAGAGTTGGACATGACTGAAGCGACTTAGCAGCAGCAGCAGCATACTGTATTGGTGTTTTTCTTTCTGGCTTGCTTCACTCTGTATAATAGGCTCCAGTTTCATCCACCTCATTAGAAATGATTCAAATGTATTCTTTTTAATGGCTGAGTAATACTCCATTGTGTATATGTACCACAGCTTTCTTAACCATTCATCTGCTGATGGACATCTAGGTTGCTTCCATGTCCTGGCTATTATAAACAGTGCTTTGATGAACATTGGGGTACACGTGTCTCTTTCCATTCTGGTTTTCTTGGTGTGTATGCCCAGCAGTGGGATTGCTGGGTGATAATGCAGTTCTATTTCCAGTTTTTTAAGGAATCACCACACTGTTCTCCATAGTGGCTATAAAAGTTTGCATTCCCACCAACAGTGTAAGAGAATAAGAAAACTTTTAAGACCCATGACCATTCTGTGAGATTCAGTTTAGCAGAACTGAGGTAATACGTTCTGTAGTTCCTCGGAACTAGACATGTAAAAAGGAATGCATTACAATATTCTATACACTGAACAGTGAGGGCCACACTGACAGCCCCTCCCCATTGTGGAAACCCCACTAGGACACCTCTCATCCATCACAACACGTGGCCATGAGTATGCCATGGTCAATCCATATACTACATAGGTTTTTTTGTTTTTTGTTCAGTCACTAAGTCATGTCGCCATGGACTGCAGCACACCAGGCTCCCCTGTCCTTCACTATCTCCTGGAGTTTGCTCAGATTCTAAGCACTAAGTCAATGATGCTATTGAACCATCTCATCTCTGTCACCCCCTTCTCCTCCTGCCCTCAGTCTTGCCAGCATCAGGGTCTTTTCTAATGAGTCGGCTGTTTGTAGCAGGTGGCCAAAGTATCGGAGCTTCACCATCAGTCCTTCCAATGAATATTCAGGGTTGAGTTCCTTTAGGATTGACTGGTTGGATCTCCTTGGAGTCCAAGGGTCTCTCAAGAGCCTTCTCCAACAAAATTTGAAAGCATCAGTTCTTCCATGCTCAATTATTTTATTTATAAATAAAAACATTTTAAAAAAATCTACAAGTTCTTTTTTCTTTCCTGCACAATAATGTTACAAACGCTCCAGGTCCCAACACGCTGGATAAAGCCCAACACTGAGAACTTCACACAGGAGGAGGAACCAATGGTGAATGGTCCCTCAAACCATAATTATAACTTTCAGAGGCTTATAAGCACTGTGACTAAATTCCACATCTAAGGCACACATGAAGAGCATACATAGTCATAATCAAAGCCTTGCTGGCCAAGCCATCACGTTTTATTGCAAGGACCTGGCCTCCTGTTCTCCTGGAGCTTCCCCGGGTACTGCTGGGCCAGCTCTTAGGAGCATGGTGTTCCCCTTCAGTCATCATGCCTGATGACCACACAGGGACCCTCAGGACTTGCTCTGCAGGGCAGCTAGCACCACCCCCCCTAGGAAAACACTCCCAGGAGGTGCACACTGGCTTGGGGTGTTGGGAAGAAGGTCAGTTTCATCCACAGCGCAGCAGAAACTAGAGTCAAACTTTAAATGAAAGTCTACTGACAACTTGAAGACTGGTGATGGGTTCTTTTTTCAGGGCTGCTGTTAACAAAGTACTGTAAACTGAGGCTTCTTTTCTCACAGTTCTGATGTCCAGAAGTATAAACGCCCCCCGGCTTCAGAGGGAAGCAGGGCTCCCTCCCTCTGAAGTCTCCAGGGAGGGGCATCGCTCCAGCCTCTGCCTCCATCGTCACATCGGTGGGTGGGTGTGTCTGTGTGTGTGTCTCTCTTCTTCTCTCCTGAGGAAACCAGTCATGTTGGATTAGGACACCCCTCCTCCAGTCTGCTGCTGCTAAGTTGCTTCAGTGGTGTCTGACTCTTTGCCACCCAGCGGACTGTAGCCCACCAGGGTTCCTCTGTCCATGGGATTCTCCAGGTAAGAATAGTGGAGTGGGTTGCCATTTCCTGCTCCAGGGGATCTTCCCCACCCAGGGATCATACCCGTGTCTCCTGCAGCTCCTGCACTGCAGGCGGACACTTTACCACTGAGCCATCATGGAAGCCCACTCCATCTTAACTAATTATATCATCAACAGCTCTATTTCCAAATAAGACTACGTTTTGAGAGGGTTAGGACTTTGACATATCTTTGTGGGGACACATTCTGAGACAGGCTGGGACCTTGGACCCTCTCCTGCAGTGCTCGCACCTGGACAGATGTCTCCTCATCTCCTCTCCCACTCCTTGGGCAACAGAACACAGAGGAACTACAAGGGACTAGAGATAGTTGCATGTTCAAAAGCAGAGACATCTCTTTGCCAACAAAGGTCCATCTAGTCAAGGCTATGGTTTTTCCAGTAGCCATGTATGGATGTGAGAGTTGGACTGTGAAGAAAGCTGAGCACCGAAGAATTTGATGCTTTTGAACTGTGGTGTTGGAGAAGACTCTTGAGAGTCCCTTGGACAGCAAGGAGATCCAACCAGTCCATCCTAAAGGAAATCAGTCCTGAATATTCATTGGAAGGACTGATGCTGACTCTGAAGCTACAATATTTTGGCCACCCGATTCAAAGAACCGACTCATTTGAAAAGACCCTGATGCTGGGAAAGATTGGAGGTGGGAGAAGGGGATCACAAGAGAATGAGATGGTTGGATGGTGTCACCAACTCAACGGACACGAGTGTGAGTAAATTCCGGAGTTGGTGATGGACGGGGGGCCTGGCGCGCTATAGTCCGTGGGGTCTCAAAGAGTCGGACACGACTGAGCGGCTGAACTGAACTGAAAGATAGCTGCACACGTGCACTGTAGGGGAGAATTATCAACAGTAAGAGACAAGAAGGCCAAAACCCAGTGGTTGCTTCTGAGTGTCAGGAGGAGAAAAGTGTGATCCCTGCACCCATCATCACCAGCGGGAAGGGCAGACCACCAAGCCACCCCTCCCCCCAAGCAAGGGTACTTCTTGCTTTCTCTCTCTCCTTCCTGCTGCAGCATGAGCCCCAGTTAGGCCCTGCCTGCATTTCCCATCTGGTCTCTTATCCTACATGGTCTGGCAGCAGTCAGGTACTTCTATGTGAATTTATACATCAATCCCAAATATTTCAGGTCATCTGAGTCATTTCTTAAACCAAGGAAATTCTCCCCATTCTGGAATAAAGGAATCTTCAGAACTCCGGGGTCTGGCCTGAATGGGCTTTAACACAACTGGAATATTTCACGAATGAATTTGTCATTTACAACTGCACTTCTCCGTCTGGACTCCTAAAAGTCTGGACTCCTAAGTCTGGACTTCTCAGACTAGGGCGGTGCTTTCAAACTTTTGGGGGCAACACACAGAAAGAAATACACATTACAATGGAATGCAGTACACAATACATATATACATAGCATATATAAATATATATATACACACAACAAAAGTGTCATGAAACAATACTCACCCTTACTATGCAAGGAACTATTTTCTATTCTGTTCTTCTATTTAAAATAAAAACAAACAAACAAAAAAACACTAAGCTGATTTCACAACCTACTGTGGAGTCTGGTACCATTAGTTCAAAATTCTGTAGTGGGTACTGGCTCAGTCGCATTGCACCCTGTGACTCCATGGACTGTAGCCTGCCAGGCTCTTCTGTCCACGGAATTTCCCAAGCAAAAATACTGGAGTGGGTTGACATCTCCTACTCCAGGGACCTTCCTGACCCAGGGACAGAACCTGTTGTCTCCTACCTCGACAGGCAGATTCTTTACCACTATGCCACCTGGAAAAAATACTGAAGGAGAGGGATCCAATTCACAGGACAAAAATTATACATTTCCCTGGTGAGTCCATTTTAAGGCCTGAATTGTTAAGTATTTCAACTAATTACAGGGTGGAATGCAAAAATCAATTAACAAAAAAAAAACAACCTGAAAGGTTTTCTCATGTCCAGCTGGTGGCCTGGGGCTTCAACTGTAAGACATCCCCCTCTAGGACCTGAATGTGCACGAGTCCTTTCCAGTGAGCAGTGGAAGGAA
>SJYQ01094243.1:138456-172655 GCA_006410935.1 Redunca redunca | reverse complement strand
CCTGGATGGGCCATCACACTGTACCTGCCCCATGCTCCCAGGGCTCTGTCCCATTTTTTCCCCCAGAGAGCGGGGGAAAAAAACTATGCTTTTTTTTTTTTAAACATAGTTGATTTACGATGTTTCAGATATACAGCTAAGTATTCAGTTTATATATATATATATATATATATACATATATATATTCCTTTTCAGGTGGTGCTAGTGGTAAAGAATCTGCTTGGCAATGCAGGAGATGCAAGAAACACAGGTTTCATTTCTGGGTCGGGAAGATCCCCTAGAAGAGGAAATAGCAGCCCATTCCAGTATTGCCTAGAGACTCGCTTGGACAGAGAAGCCTGGTGGAGTGAAGTCTATAGGGTCGCAAAGAGTTGGACACGACTGAAGCAACCCAGCACACATGCATGTTCTTTCTCAGGTTCTTTTCCTTTATAGGTTATTACAAGATGTTAAATACAGTTTCCTGTGCTATACAGTAGGCCCTTGTTGTTTATGTTTTATATATAGTAGTGTGTGTCTGTTAAGCCCCAGTTCTGAATTTACCCCCACCCCCACTGCATCCACAGTGCCAAGCACATGAATGCTCTTGTGTAGTCCTTTAACCAGGAACTTCCCCTATCACCATCCCAGCGGAGAGCTGGAAAAACAAACAGGTTTCTACTTATCTGAGGCTTACAGGGTTAAGAAAGTCACTTAAGATCATGTAGCCCAGAGCTGGAGGTGGGATTTGAACCCTGGTCAAGTGCCCGGCTCTGTTGGCTTTATCTGTGGATGTCTTCCAGAATGTATAAGATCTGGGGAGCTTGTCAGCATGCAGATTCCTGGGTTCCCAGCCTAGATGTCCCGGGCCAACATTCTAGGGTGGAAGCCCCGGAATGTGTGTGTTGGCCAGTGTTTGGGAACTGCCCAGTGCTGCCTCTCAGCTGTTGTTCAGTCACTAAGACTCTTTGCAACCCCCATGGGCTGCACCATGCCAGACCTCCCTGTCCTCCAGTATCTCCTGGAATTTGCGCACGTTCATGTCCATTAAATTGGTGATGCTAACTGTCTCACCCTCTGCCCCCTCTTCTCCTTTTGCCTTCAGTCATTCCCAGCCTCAGGGTGGCCCCTGGTTATTAACAGCCCCTTCACGAAGCCCTCCTCACCTCTCCCACCACCTCGCAAGCTCTTCCCTCCTTTGTCCTTAGGATGTGTCATGGCACTGAACCCTCACCCGTGGCCTGTTCTGGGCTGTTGGCTCCATAGATACCTAACAGGGAAGCCACTAGAGGCTGGAGGAGCAGGGGCACCTTCAGCCGGTTAGCCAGTCAGCCACTGGTTGTGGAGCCTCTCCCTTTTTGGCCACCACCTGTAGGGGCCACGGGGTTGGGGGTAAGGCCAAATGTGTCAGAGAGGGGCAGTAGGGAGATGATGCTGGCTTTGGGGTCTGGCGGTCTGGTTCAGATCCCAGCTCTGCACTCCCTACTTCCTGTCTCCAGCTTCTTCATTTGTAAGGGAGGACAGCAGCGAGGCGGGGATGAGCTCTCATAAAATCCCATACCAAGAGTCCAGTAAATTCCAGCTCTTGCTTCTATGGGGGTGCTGCCTGCTTGCTGACGAGCCAGTTCAGCCACAAACAAGAGGCAGGGCTTACATTAGCGGTGTTCCTGGATGGCCCCAGAGTAGGGCTTCTGGACTGGCCTCTGCTGAGTATTTCCTCACTTCACCTGGTTACCTCTCACCCCCACCCCCGCCAGCACAGTTGCTCCAGGACCTTTACTCTTTGGCCGAGTAAACCCCTATTCATCTTGTACAGTTTCCTTTAGCTCATGCAGTATTTTTTCCGGGAAGCTCCATCTGACTGCTCCATTCAGTCCCCAGCGCCCCCTTCCCCCAGCCAAGGCTGGCCCAGGGGTTTCTGCTCTTGGCCCCTATATTTTCCTGCCTCCCAGCACAGTGACACTGCACTGTAATGGCTGGTTTTCCCTGTATCTCATAGCACACTGGGGGCTTCTCAAGGGTAGGGGAGGGCCTGGCTTGGTGGGCGTGTGCCCTGCGCAGTGCCTGGCTGAGGCTCTGCTGCCCCACCTTCAAATCGGTCATTTCGTCTATGACCCTGTGTTTCATAATAAAACACAAGGTGACCTGCTGCCCACCAGGCAGGAAATAGAGTTGCTGGGACACAACCTCGGGAGCAAAAGCGGTGAAAGAGTTCAGATGTGTGTCTTCTTTCGTGCATTTATTCATTCATCCACTAGATATTTATTGAGCAGTGACTGTGTGCCAGGCTCTGCTTCATGGGGCTGGCATTTGCCCCACTGCTAGGTGAAGAATGCCATGAGGAATATAGGCAAGGTGGGGGCACACAGTGATGAGGGCAGAGGAGAGAATGGGTAGGGAACAGACAGATGCCGGAGTTCGCCAGCTGTTCATGGAGTGGCTGAGAAAGCCACTCTGAAGCGGCATAGGGGCAGAGACCCTATAGGAGTGAGGAGTGAACCCCAGGGAAATCTGAGTGAAGAGAATTTCTGTGATGGGAGGATGCCTGCTGGGCAGGAGCAGCCCTGGTGGGGGGGGGGTGGGCAGGCAGGGTAGCTCACCCGAGGTCTCCGTGCTCACTGAGTTCCTAGACCCGCAGCTTGGTGTTGCCTGGGTGCTCGTGGGAAGCGCAGATTCCCAGGCCCTACCCCAGACCTCCCGAAGAAATTCTGCATTTTACTTACTGTGATCCCCACGTCCTTTTTGTGTATGTCTGAGGAGCGCTGAGTCAGGGCTCCCTAGCATAAGGATGACTGCGGGTTCCATTTTCAGTGTGACTGGACAGAGAGAGACGTGATGGGCCCTGTGCTTTAGAGGCAGCATCTGGAACAGCCTGCGGGGAACCACGAGCGGGCGCAGGGTGACTGGTGAGCAGGTTGTGGGATGCTCAGGTGTGAGGCGGCTCCAGGTGCCAGGTAACGGCCGGGCCGACAGTGACACCTGGGGGCTCTGGTGCCGCAGGCGCTCAGTCGGGGACCTTCCGGGAAGTCCCTGCTCTGCGAGGGACACGCCTTTGAGCAAGGCTTCACAAACCAACTTGGTGCATGGATGCGTGGACACACAGACACACAAATACAGAGACACACGTACACAGAGATACAGGCATTCAGACACATAAACACACACACACAGACACACTAATACACAAACACACAGACACAAAGAAGCACAAACACACACAGAGACATGCAGACACTCATACACAGAGACACACACAGACACATACAAACACAGACACAATCATATACAGACACCAAGACAAACACAGACACACACAGAGACATGCAGACACACCTGCACAGAGACACACACAGACACCCACAAACACACACACAGACACAGAGATAAACAAGAGACGTATTCAAATAGACACACACAGATGCACTCACACACACACTCAAATGGAAACACACACAGAAAACACATACCAGTACATACACAGACACAACTGTGCACAGACACAAAGATAAACACACACATAGACATATACAAGTAGACACCTACAGACACACAGATGCACACACTCCCATGGAGACACACACAGTCACATACACACACGGCTCTCTTTGACAACTGGAGACTTTGCCCCAGGCAGAACAGCTGGCGGTGCTGACTGAAGAGTCGGACTGAGGGCCCTCTGGTCGATCGGAAACCAGTGTTCCATGAAGTTTAAGATGGGCTGCCTCGGGGGGCACCTCATGGGGACAGACTCTCAGGAGGCCAGGAACTGGGTGAGGTGGGCTGCTGTCTGTCTGGCCAGAGGGGCCCCAGAGTGGGAAGCAGGCTTTCGGCAGTCGAGACTCTCTGTGGGGAGGGGACACACAGTCTGCAGAGGCTGGGGACCTCATAAAATACCTCCTCTTTCTAATGCAGAACATGTGCCAAGAGGGCCCCTTTTCTTCTTGGCGAGGCCTGGCTAATAGGACAGGATACGTTAAAAAAAAAAAAAAAAAGCAGATAGAATGGCCCATTTCAGTCCAGGAAAACCACCCTACACAGGTGAGTGTTGTCCGTGGACACACATCTCCTGGCTGGTCCAGGGCTGCTGACTGCACACACCCGCAGGCTGTCCTTTGCATCACTGTCCCGAATCCCAGGCTGTGGTCCAGGGAGGTGGGCTCTCCGGCTCCGTGTGAGTGGATGCTGGGGCAGGCCATGTTTATTCTGGCTGCCAGGGTTGGGTGGAAATGCAGGCAAGAGCCAAGGCTGGGAATGTGACAGGAACACAGCTGGGGTGGGGTGGATGGGGTGTAACCCAAGAGAGCTCGGGTGGAGGCCCGGGGTGAGGGTAAGGGTGGGAGTGGGGAGGTGGGGGGACACCCAGAAGTCATCACCTGCCTCCTTCTGCCTTCTGGTTGGTCAAATAATTCTAAACCAGGGTGTGGGTATTGTCAGGACGGTTCTGGACTTGGCAAGGCTGTGTTCCAATCCAGGCTGTGCCACTTAGCTGTGCAAGTTTGGGCAGATTATTTCCCTTTGTGAGCCTCGGTGTTGTCATCCTTGAAATGGGAATTTTGCCACCCACTGGATGATGTCTTTGTTTTTTAAATTTTTTATTTTGTATTGGGGCATAGCCAATTAACAGACAATGTTGTGACAGTTTCAGGTGAACAGGGAAGGGATTCAGGAATATATATGCATACACGTGTACCCATTCTCCCCCAAAGTCCCCTTCCAACCAGGCTGCCACCTAGCATTGAGGAGAGTTCCCTAAATACAACAGTGTGTACAAGTCCATTCCAAACTCCTTATCCCTTTCCTCTAGCATTTTTCCTCCCCAGCAGCTGTAAGTTCGTTTTCTAAGTCTGTGAGTGAGATCACGTCTTTAAGTGGGCTGATGTCTGGCAAGAAGAGGGCGCCCGTTAGGTGTCCTTCCTCCTGGTTTCAAGTCCCCAAAGAACACACTGTCTAGGGTGAGTGGGGTTATCCATGTTAACCCTGTCTGGGGCAGGAGGGGGGAGGTAGAAAAGGTGAGGGTAACTGAGTGGCCTATGCGTAAAAATTCTTCCCTGGAACCAGAGCAAGGGCCATAGGAATGCTAACTCCTTACCCTGGGCCAGAAGTTGTTGAACCTTTTTTGTAAAGAGCTTTGCAGAACATAAAACATCTGTTGTAATATCAAATCTGCTGTGGTAGCAATAAATGATATGTAGATATAAACAATATGTAAATAGATGATGTGTAAATAGATAGTATGTAAATAGCTTTTACTATACAATTGTATGTATCATGTATATTATATGTATGATACATATTATACATATGTATATGTATCATACATATAATGTATATGTGTGTATAACAATTCAATAGAAAATATGTTATATGTATTATAGCTCCTTTCAGGTAAATAGACAACATGTAAGGAGCTATAATATACCCTTTCTAGTGAGCATGGCTGTGTTCCAATAAAACTGTATTTTTAAAAAAATGTTTATTTATTTTTGGTTGTGCTGGGTCTTTCTCTAGTTGCAGCAAGCAGGGGCTACGCTTTGTTGCAGTGCTTGGGCTGCTCATTGCGGCGGCTTCTCTTGTTGTGGAGCACAGGCTCTAGGCATGCAGATTTCAGTAGCTGCAACACTCAGGCTTGGTAGTTGCAGCTCATGGGCTTAGCTGACTCGTGGCATGTGGAATCTTCCCGAACCAGGGATCGAATCCGTATCCCCTGCAGATTCGTAACCACTGGACCACCAGGGAAGTCCAAAACTTTATTTATGGACACTGAAATTTGAATTTCACATACCTTCACAAAGTATTCTTGTTTTGATTAATTTCCAGCCATTTAATAATGTAAGACTATTCTTAGACTTGCAGGCAGCACACAAAAAGGTAGTGGCCAGACCCTGTCTGTAGACTGTAGTTGACTATTTCTACCACCATCAAGCAAACACCAGTCTCTCAGGACTCCAGAAATAAATGAGGTGTGAGCCTCGGCAGAATCTGTGTTTTTGGCTTCTTTCTGGAAGTGTATTCATAGGGACTGACCCAAGTTAACATCCACTGTAAAGAAGTAGAGGGCCATTGGAGAAACCAAGTTCACTGATTTTTTTTCATTAAGAGGAAAGCAAAGTTCAATATTTATAAGAAGTAATTAAAATTTCTTTAAATAAGTGAAAGCAAAGTCAATTCAGTAAATAATAGTAAACACAGAGTATAAAATAATTCATTGTATTAGATCAAGGTATTACTGAAAAATTGTTTTTAAATTAAAAAATTTTTTTCCTTCCGATTGAGTTGGTGTCATGTAGTCTTGGTTATCAAAATACTCATAGCTTTGGGACTTTGAAGTGGTAAATATTCATGATGTGTGAAACAGCATGATACATACCTGTATGACCTCAATTACATACAAATGAGTGCTTAGTTGTGAAAATACACAAATGAGACCTAGAAAGACACATCAAATGATAAACTGCTTGTGATTATAAATGACTTTGTTTTTTGCTTCTTGTGTGTTTTGGTTTCCTATTATGCACATGTTAACTTTTAAGAAATAAATGTTATTTTTAAAACTTAAAAAAAAAGCCCACTAAGACATGAGAGTCTAACGATAGATGGAAATCATCACAACTCATGGACGTTTACTGAATGCCTGTCACACCCTGGTGCTATTTCTGGCTCATTCAGTCCCATCAAGTAGGGCACGGAGACCCCAAGTGTTAAGTCACCTGAGACCACAGGATGATAAACATCCCAGCAGAAGGCAAACCCTGCAGGGTCTAAGTCAGGATCCTGGTGACTACCCTTCATTCTCTCTCAGCCACGAACCTCCTTTGAGGTTTATTACATCTCTGCCATTTATCCTGAGGACATCCAAAGATGACAAAGAAAGCTCAGATCCTGTTTTCAGGTGGAAAGAGAGAGGAGAGGGCCCCTGGCTTTGCACATGCGTCCAGACTCACAGGACCTCTGGTTCCTTTGCTGCGTCTGGTCTGCTGTCTCCCAGGAGGCAGATTTGCACAGAGAGGATGCTGACAGCCCTAGCTCTGCAGCTGAAGATCCCTGCTTGGGCAATTATTTCAGTGACCTATTGCATGCTGCCCTGATTAGTTTATAAAAACAAGCAGAAAACAAACAAATGGAAGTATACCTATTTACTACCAGAAGATTGAGTGTGTATGTGTGTGTGCTAAGTCGCTTCAGTCATGTCTGACTCTTTGCGACCCTATGGACTATAGTCCGCCAGGCTCCTCTGTCCATGGGGTTCTGTAGGCAAGAATCCTGGAGTGGGTTGCCATGCCCTCCCCTGGGGGATCTTCCCGACCCAGGGATTGAATCCGCATTTCTTACATCCCTTGCATTGGCAGGCAGGTTCTTTACCACTACTGCCACCTGGGAAGCTCAGTCTGAAGATTTAGTTCCGTTTAGTCACTCAGTCGAGTCTGACTCTTTGTGACACCCGTCCATCACCAACTCGCAGAGCTTACTCAAACTCGTGTCCATTGAATCAGCGATGCCATCCAACCATCTCATCCCCTGTCGTCCCCTTCTCCTCCCACCTTCAGTCTTTCCCAGCATCAGGGTCTTTTCCAGTGGGTCAGTTCTTCACATCAGGTGGCCAAAGTATTGGAGCTTCAGCTTCAGCATCAGTCTTTCCAACGAATATTCAGGACTGATTTCTTTTAGGATGGACTGGTTGGATCTCCTTGTAGTCCAAGGGACTCTCAAGAGTCTTCTTCAATACCACAGTTCAAAATCATCAATTCTTTGGCACTCAGCTTTCCTTATAGTCTAAATTTCACATCCATACATGACTACTGAAAAGCCCTAACTTTGACTAGACGGACATTTGTTGGCAAAGTAATGTCTCTGCTTTTTAATATGCTGTCTAGGTTGGTCATCGCTTTTCTTCCAAGGAGCAATCGTCTTTTAATTTCATGGCTGCAGTCACCATCTGCAGTGATTTTGGAGCCCAAGAAAATAAAGTCTCTCACTGTTTCCTTTGTTCTCAGTCTATTTTCCATGAAGTAAAGGGAGTGGATGCCATGATCTTAGTTTTCTGAATGCTGAGTTATAAGCCAAACTTTTCACTCTCCTCTTTCACTTTCATCAAGAGGCTCTTTAGTTCTTCTTCACTTTCTGCCATAAGGGTTGTGTTATCTGCATATCTGAGGTTATTGATATTTCTCCCAGCAATCTTGATTCCAGCTTGTGCTTCATCCAGCCCGGCATTTTGCATGATGTACTCTGAATATAAGTTAAATAAGCAGAGTGACAATATACAGCCTTGATGTACTTCTTTCCCTATTTGGAACCAGTCTGTTTTTTCATGTCCAGTTCTAACTGTTGCTTCTTGACCTGCAATTAGATTTCTCAGGAGGCAGGTCAGATGGTCTGGTATTCTCATCTCTTGAAGAATTTTCCAGTTTGTTGTGATCCACACAGTCAAAGGCTTTGGTGTAGTCAGTAAAGCAGATGTTTATCTGGAACTCTCTTGCTTTTTCAATGATCCAGTGGATGTTGGCAATTTGATCTCTGGTTCCTCTGCCTTTTCTAAATCCAGCTTGAACATCTGGAAGTTCATGGCTCATGTACTATCAAATCCTGGCTTGGAGGATTTTGAGCATTACTTTCCTATCATGTTAGATGAGTGCAATTGTGTAGTAGTTTGAGCATTCTTTGGCATTGCCTTTCTTTGGGATTGGAATGAAAACTGACCTTTTCAGTCTTGTGGCTACTGCTCTGTTTTCCAACTTTGCTGGCATATTGAGTGCAGCACTTTCACAGCATCATCTTTTAAGATTTGATATAGCTCAACTGGAATTTCATCACCTCAACTAACTTTCTTTGTAGTGATGCTTCCTAAGGCCCACTTGACTTCACATTCCAGGATATTTGGCTCTGCGTGAGTGATCACATCATTGTGGTTATCTGGGTCATGAATGTCTTTTTTTGTATAGTTCTTCTGTGTATTCTTGCCACCTTTACTTAACATTTTCTGCTTCTGTTAGGTCCATACCATTTCTGTCCTTTATTGTGCCCATCTTTGCATGAAAATTTCCCTTAGTATCCTTAATTTTCTTGAAGAGATCTCTAGTCTTCCCATTCTATTGTTTTCCTCTATTTCTCTGCATTGATCAATGATCATTTTCTTATCTCTCCTTGCTATTGTTTGGAACTCTGTACTTAAATGGGTATGTCTTTCCTTTCCTCCTTTGCCTTTCACTTCTCTTCTTTTCTCAGCTATTTGTAAGGCCTCCTCAGACAACCATTTTGGCTTTTTGCATTTCTTTTTCTTGGGGATGGTCTTGATCACTGCCTTCTGTACAATGTCAGGAACCTCCATCCATAGTTCTTCAGGCACTCTGTCGATCAGATCTAATCCCTTGAATCTATTTGTCACTTCCACTGTATAATCATAAGGGATTTGATTTAGGTCATACCTGAATGGTCTAGAGGTTTTCCCTACTTTCTTCAGTTTAAGTCTGAGTTTGGTAATCAGGAGTTCATGATCTGAGCCACAGTCAACTCTCCACCTTGTTTTTGCTGACTGTATAGAGCTTCTCCATCTCTGGCGTCAAAGAAAATAATCAATCTGGATTTCGGTATTGACCATCTGGTGATGTCCATGTGTAGAGTCTTGTGTTGTTGGAAGCAGGTGTTTGCTATGACCAGTGAAGTCTCTTGGCAAAACTCTGTTAGCCTTTGCCCTGCTTCATTCTGTATTCCAAGGCCAAACTTGCCTGTTACTCCAGGTGTTTCTTGATTTCCTACTTTTGCATTCTAGTCCCCTATGATGAAAAGGACAACTTTTTTGGGTGTTTTTTTTCCTAGAAGGTCTTGTAGGTCTTCATAGAACCATTCAACTTCAGCTTCTTCAGCATTGCTGGCTGAGGCATAGACTTGGATTACTGTGATATTGAATGGTTTGCTTTGGAAACTAAGAGAGATCATTCTGTCGTTTTTGAGATTGCACCAAAGTAACTCATTTCAGACTCTTTTGTTATCTATGAGGGCTACTCCGTTTCTTCTAAGGGATTCTTGCCCGCAGTAGTAGATACAATGGTCATTTGAGTTAAATTCATCCATTCCGGTCCACTTTAGTTCACTGATCCATAAAATGTCAATGTTCACTCTTGCCATCTCCTGTTTGACAACTTCCAATTTACCTTGATTCATGGACCTAACATTCCAGATTCCTATGCAATACTGTCTTTACAGCATTGGACTTTACTTCCATCACCTGTCACATCCACAACTGGGCATTGTTTGTGCTTTGACTTCGTCTCTTCATTCTTTCTGGAGTTATTTCTCCACTGTTCTCCAATAGCATATTGGGCACCTACTGACCTGGGGAGTTCATCTTTCAGTGTCCTATATTTTTGCCTTTTCATACTGTTCATGGGGTTCTCAAGGCAAGAATACTGAAGTGGTTTGCCATTCCCTTTTCTAGTAGACCACGTTTTGTCAGAACTCTCCACCATGACCCATTCATCTTGGGTAGCCCTACATGACATGGCTCATGGTTTCATTGAGTTAGACAAGGTTGCAGTTCATATAATCACAGCTTTCTGTGATTGTGGTTTTCATTCTGTCTGCCCTCTGATGGATAAGGATAACAGGCTTATGGAAGCTTCCTGATGGGAGAGACTGACTGAGGGGGAAACTGGGTCCTGTTCTGATGGGCAAGGCTATGCTCAGTAAATCTTTAATCCAATTTTCTGTTGACAGACAGGGCTGTGTTCCCTCCTTGTTTTTTGACCTGAGGCCAAACTATGGTGGAGGTAATGAAGATAATGGTGACCTCCTTCCCCTAACCCTGCACCAGGCCACTGCTGACCTCTGCCTCCCCCGCAGACTCCTGGACACTCAAGGGCAAGTCTGGGTCATCTCTTGTGGGGTCACTGGTCCTTTCTCCTGGGTCCTGCTGTGCTCAAGGTTTTGCTTGTGCCCTCTAAGAGTCTGTTTCCCCAGTCCTGTGCAAGGTCTAGTGTCACTATGGTGGGGTTAATGGCGACCTCCTCCAAGAGGGCTTATGCCATACCCAAGACTGCTGCACCCAGAGCCCCTGCCCCTGCGGCAGGCCACTGCCGGCCCATACCTCCTCAGAAGACACTCAAACACTCAAGAGCAGGTCTAGCTCAGTCTCTTGGAGTCTCCTGGTGTGCACAAGGTTTTGTTTGAGCCCTCTCAGCATCTCTGATGGGTATAGGGTTTGATTCTTAACAAGATTTCATCCTTCCTACTGATTTGCTGTGGGGCTTCCCTGGTGGCACTAATGGTAAAGAACCTGGCTGCCAATGCAGGAGAACTGACACTGGTTCGATCCCTGGGTTGGGAAGATCCCCTGGAGGAGGAAGTGACAACCCACTCCAGTATTCTTGCCTGGAAAACCCCATGGACAGAGAAGCCTGATCAGCTACAGTCCCTGGGGTCACAAAGAGTTGGACACGACTAAAGTGACTTAGCACAGCACCGTCTTGCTGGGGCTTCTCCTTTGCTCTTGGACGTGGGGTACCTTTTTTTGGTGGGATCCAACATTCTCTTGTCAATGGTTGTTCAGCAGCAAGCTGTAAGTTTGGACTTGTTGCAGGAGAAGATGGGCGCACACCCTTCTACTCTGCCATCTTCAACGTCCTTTACTCTGGAGCCAATCTGCATTCAGGGGGCTGCGGGGAGTGCTTTGCACGAGAAGTGCCCCTGCCACTGAAGGCCAGGAGGCGGTGCAGGGGCCAACACGGCGCGACAGGAACCCTGACCCCTGACTTGGCCCTGAGGCGGGGTGGTGATGGCTTCTCCTCAGCCACCGCACTCCAAAACGCTGGTCAGGAGGAGCGCCTGAAGAGGGCCAGCCTCCTGGTGTGTCGACCTTGGACCTGTGGATTATGTCTCTCAAATGTAGGAAACTTATAATATGTATTATCATTTTAACTTTTGCTGAACACTTAGTAGGCACCGGGTCTCCTGCCTCATGTAGATTCCTTGGTGTAGCTGTCACAGCCACCTGCTGGGGGGAGGGGGTGTCGTCATTGCATCCCCATTTAACAGATGAGAAAACGGAGACCCAGAGGAGTACTTTGTCCACATCATGTGGTTTTAAGTGTTGCGGGGACATAGACTAAATAATCTAATCTTCTGGATGTTGAGAATCTGTAGCTTCAGTCAGATGCTCGCTCAGCATATGCTGAATGGTCAGTTAGAAGGAAAAGATAAAAAATAAAGCTCACAAAGCAGGGTTTCCCTGGTGGTCCAGTGGTTAAGACTGTATTTCCAAGGCAGGAGTCAAGGGTGTGATCACTGGTTGGGGAACTATGATCCCGCATACCTTGAGTATTGCCAAAAATTTTTTTTAAATCCTCCAAAACGTGCACATATTGACTCTGTGTGTGTGTGCGCGTGCAAACACACATGTGCACACTAAGTTGTTTCAGTCGTGTCCAACTCTTTGTGACCCCATGGACTGGAGCCCACCAGGCTCCTCTGTCCTTGGGATTCTCCTGGCAAGTATACTGGAGTGGGTTGCCTGCCCAAGCCCTCCTCCAGGGGATCTTCCCAACTCAGGGCTCGAATTCACATCTCTTATGTCTTCTGCACTGGCAGGCTGATTCTCTACCACCTGTGCCACCTGGGAAACCCAATATTGACAATATACCACATCATGAAAAATTTGGCCTAGGGACTTCCCTGGTGGTCCAGCAGTTAAGAATCTGCCTGCCAATGCAGGGCACACGGGATGGATCCCTGGTCAGGAAAGATCCCACATGCTGCAAAGCAACCAAGCCCCTGTGTCCCACATATACTGAGCCTGAGCGCTGCAACAAGAGAAGCCACTGCATGGGAAGCCTGTGCACCGCAACTATAGAGTAGCTCCTGCTCAACACAGCGAGAGACAGCTCGCACAGCAGTGAAGACCCAGGGCAGCCATAATAAATAAATAAATAAACAAATAAAATTATTTAAAAAACTTAGCCTAAAGAGCACAGTGTGATTGGAAAGTTTATACTTTTTTGTTTTTGGTTTTTTTTTGGCTTGATGGAACAGAAGTCTGTTTTCCCATAGTTATATTAAAAAAAAAAAAAACTTAAAAGTGTTAGGATACAGATTTGTGTTGCCAGGATGATTCCACCTTTGGAAAGAAAAACCCTGAAGTCCATGTTCATATTTATTTAGTTACCATTCAGTCGAGATTTACTGTGTGTCAGGCAGAATATTAAATGCTTTGTATTCATTTAATTTAATCTCATTTAATCAAAACAGTTCCCTTGAGGTAGGATCTATATTCCCCATGTACATCTGTGGAATTGAACATCAAGCAGCTTGGCCAAGGTCAGGGGACCTGTGAGTGGCAGGTATGGAATTCAAATTTAGCTCAGTTTTACTTCAAAGCCATTCTCTCTGCTTATTTCTCTTTCTGCTCTGGACGTTTGTCTTTCTCTCTCTAAACACACACATACAGACACGCATGCGAACACACATGCAAGTATGCATACACAGAAAGAAGGCAGAAAGGGAACACAGAAGAGCCCCAGTGACTATCTCTGGCTCATAGCAGCGCATGTCATTTTATCTTCTTTTATGTCTTTCTACATATTCTCAATGTTCTAGAATGAGTTTATATTAAGATAACTCTAGCTAGTGGTCTTTTTTTGTACAAAACTGTGTTTTCGAGTCAGCAGGATATTTGAGTTCTGGTGTCAGGCTTCAGAGCCTCTGGCTGTGGGCCTCTTTTACAAAATCTGTTAAAAAATAAGACAGAGGAGCCAGTACCTTTGCTTCTTGGAGCTCTCTAATCCGTCCTATAATACCGGGCTTTGTAGGAAAGTTCTGCACATAAATCCCATAAAATCCCATAATGTGGAGCTGACACTGAGCCTACCCAGAACAAAATCTGCTAATGATCACAGCTTGCCAGGAGCCTGCAGAAGGATCAGACCTGTCACAGCCCCCATGCCTGCCTCCCACGTAAGCCCTTTCTAATAAGGACTCTTTTCATGAGTTTATAAAAAACACTTTGTTTGGATCACGTTGGGCTTCTATTTCATCTTACTTGAATGGTGAATGGCTGGGGGCTGGAAGGAGCTGAGGCTGGTCCTGGAGTTTTGGGACCCAGAGAAAACCACAGGTTTGTAAATCCAGCTATGGTGACCTACCTCCCGGCTCCAGCCCTCTGCCTTCCTGAGAGACTGGACCTTCACTGCAACGGCTCTGGGTGATGAGGATGACAAGAGTGGGTTGGAGTGGAGTAAACGTTGGCTGCCCCCTGGTAATGGTACTGGGGAGAGGGTTCTACCCTACAAAACCCAACACAACTTTGGGCTGGATAGATAAGCACTCTGTGCCTCCACTTCCTCGGATTGAAAGGGAGGGTTGTATAAATCAGTTTTCTGGGCTGTTGTAAAACCACTGAGGCTGCCTGACACTTGATTGGTGACCTTCTTTCCCTCTCTTGTCCCCCCACCCCTGCTGGACCATAAAGAAGGCTGAGCGCTGAAGAATTGATGCTTTTGAACTGTAGAACTAGAGAAGACTCTTGAGAGTCCCTTGGACTGCAAGAAGTTCAAACCAGTCAATCCTAAAGGAACTCCACTCTGAATATTCACTGGAAGGACTTACGCTGAAGGTGAAGCTCCAATACTTTGGCCCCTGATGCTGGGAAAGATTGAAGGCAGGAGGAGAAGGAGATGACAGAGGGTGAGATGGCTGGATGGCATCACTGACTCAATGGACATAAGGTTGAGGGAACGCCAAGAGATAGTGCAGGACAGGAAAGCCTGGCGTGCTGCAATCCACTAGTTTGCAAAGTGTTGGACATGACTTAGTGACTGAACAACAGCAACGGCTGCTTTACAATGTTGTGTTCGTTTCTGCAGTGCAGCGAAGTGAGTCAGCCCTATGTTTACGTTTACCCCCTCTTTTTTGGATTTTCTTTCCATTTAGGTCACTAAAGAGCACTGGGTAGAGTTCCCTGTGCTACACAGTATGTCCTCATTAGTTATCTGTCTTACACATAGTATAAGTAGTGTATACATGTCAATCCCAATCTCCCAGGTCACCCCCCCTCCCCATCTGTGTCTTTATTTCTGCTTTGCAAATAGGATCATCTTTACCATTTTTTCTACATTCCACATATTAAAAGCTTTTAAACTATAGGTCTGAAAAGACTTACAGGAAAGTTGCAAAAATGGAACCAAGAATCCCTGTGTAGTCTTTACTATGTGTTAACATTCGAAAAGAGTCGGACACGACTGAGCGACTGAACTGAACTGAACATTTTATATTTGCATTATCTGTAAGTCCATCTGTCCGTCCATCCATCCATCTATCTATCCATTCTCTATACTTGTTTCGGGAGAATACACTGTGAACCTGATTGCCTAAGAGTCTCAAATATTTTAACATATACGTCTTAAAAACAAGAAATGGCTATTACATAAATACAGTCCTTTTAAATCAAAATCAGGAAGTGGACGTGGATACAATATGATTATGTAATCTACAGGCCTTATTCAGATTTTGCCAGTTGTGACACTAACATCCTTTATAACAAAAGGAAAACAATCTTTCTGGTCTGGGATCCAGTCCAGGGGTACACATGGTACTTCCTTGCCATGCCTCTTTGGGCTCCTTCAGTTTCTGGTCTTCTGCTTCTCTTTGTCTGTCACGACCTTGACATTTTTGAAAAGTACAGGTTCTTCTGGACTGACTTGTGTCTTCCCTAAATGTATGCATTGGAGCCCTAACAACCAGGAACTCAGGATGTGAACTGCGTTTGGAGGCAGAGCCTTTCATGAGGTGATTACGTTGCAGTGAGGCTGTGAGGTGGGCTCTGATCCAGTCTGGCTGGTGTCTAGAAGAGGAAATCTGGACAGAAAGAGGGACCACAGGGATGTATGTGCATGGGGGAAAGACCATGCGAGGACCCAGGGAGCAGGTGGTCATCTGCAAGCCAGGGAGGGAGGTTTTGGGAGAAACCGCACCTTGATCTAGGGCTTCTAGACCCCAGAATTTTGAGAAAATACATTTCTGTTGTTGAAGCTGCCCAGTCTGTGGTCTGTTATGGCGGCTGGAGAAAGTAACACACAGGCCAGTTATTTTGTAAACATCCTTCCACTTGGCCGCGCCTCATTCTTAGTCATTTCTTCTTGTCGTCAGGGATATCCCTAGATGGTTTTCACTCATTTTGACTCATTCTGTCATATTCAGGCAAATAAGGTAGAAACTGGGCTTCCCTGCTGGCTCAGCGGAATGGAGCCTGCCTGCAAAGCAGGAGCTGCAGGCTCAGTCCCTGATCAGGAAGATCCCCTGGAGGAGGGCACGGCAACCCACTCCAGTCTTCTTGCTGGAGAATCCCATGGACAGAGGAGCCTGGTGGGCTACAGTCCAAGGAGTTGCAAAGAGTCAGACCCTGAAGTGACTCAGCAGGCACACATGTGCAAAGTAGAAACTATGCCTGTATGTGCCGTCTTCTTAAGGAGGCACTTTTTTTTTTTGCAGAAAGTGCTGAAATATATGTTTCATATTTTTGGTATTAATAACTTTTCTTTCCTTTGTACACGAAGAAGTCCTACTTATTGGAGCTAAATTACCGAATGCAAGTACCAGCATTCACATAGTAGCCGCAGGCAGATAGTACAAGGATGAAAGGCCTCATCTGATGGTACCAGCCTGATACCTTCTACTCATTCCAGTGACATATTTACTTCATATAGCAATAAGGGGACTTTATATTTTAGCTATAAGCAAAGCCTTAAAAATATTGCTATTTCATTAAATTTGGAGTGTCATCAATAAATTATTTATATCTGGAAAAAGAAGCTCTTCCTATATGCCAGGCTGTGCTGAGGACTTTACTTTCACAGTCCTCAGAACAACCCATTGAAGTGTGGGTTGTATTGTACCCACTTTACAGATAAGGAAAATTGAGCATGGAAGAGTTACAGCCACATAGCTAAGAGGTAGAGGAGCCAGGCAATTTGACCCCAGAGGCTGTGGGTCAGAAAAAATGTCCAGGAAATATAAAACTAATTCAACTACATGAAGCACAACCAAGAAGGTGAATTCACAGCCACCAGAGTCCTGTAGGTCAAGGGCAGAAGCCATGGAGTCTGCCTCTATTTGTTGGGAACTCATATTTAGGTGTGTGTATCTCAAGGCTCAGTTGACCCAACATCACTTCCAATGAAGCTCTTATGGCAGTTTCTCCCCTCCCACCCACCAACTGACCCTTCTCCTCTTTTTGAACCTATAGGAACAATAATAGCTGTTGTTTATTAGGTATATATTATATGCTGTTTTTTTTCCCTAGTAGATTTATCAATAGAACTCATTTGTCAAAGAGAAAACCACAGGCCTCAAGTTTCATCACTTGTGCTAAAGCCTGTGATGCTAAACCTAGACTCAAAATCTGACTTAGTTGCAGTTCTGACCTTCCCCAGAGATGTAACCTTAATTGATCAGCTTGAAATCTTCTGGACAGGACCATTGAGGTAATCTGTCATGTGGGCCCTCTCTACTCCCCGCCCCCCGCCAAGGTCAGACAGTCCATATGGTACAGACCCTGCTTCCCCAAAAGAAGATGTCTTGACCCCAAATATAGCTTTTTTTCTTTTTAAAAATATATTTTGAAAACATTTATTCATTTGTTTTTGGCTGTACTGGGTCTTCGTTGCTACGCGGGCTTTTCTCTAGTTGCAGAGAGCTGGGGCTCCTCTCTAGTCTTGGTGTGCGGGCTTCTCGTCACGGGGGCTTCTCTCGTTGTGGAGCACGGGCTCTAGGGCACGTGGCCCAGGGATTGAACCCATGTCTCCTTCCTTGGCAGGTAGATTCTTTACCACTGAGCATCCAGGGAAGCCCCTTTTCTTCCCTTTTGCTAGTGACTTCCTTGCCCCAGCCTTCTCTCTATAAAAGCCTTCCACTTTGTTCCACTCCTCAGGACCCCCTTGTAGTTTTTATTTTATATTTTAAAACACCTAGTCTTTTTCTTTTGGCTGCACAGTGTGGCATGTGGGACTTCAGTTCCCTGACCAGAGATCGAACCAATGCCCCCCGCATTGGAAGCGTGCAGTCTTAACCACCGGACCACCAGGGAAGTCCCCCTTCTAGTTTGTAGATGCCTGAATCATGAAGTGCTGAGTTAAGTCAATTAGCTCTTCAAATTTACCAGTTAAATTTTGTTTTCATAATAATTTAATGCTCGCAACAACCCAATGACAGAGGTGGGCACAAACCCAATTTACAGATATAGCAATGGATGACAGGTGAAATAACTTGTCTAAATCTTCTGTCAAATTGAGAGCTCTTTGAGGGTCTGGGTTGGGCTGGCTTTTTGGGCCTGTGACCTGTGCAAGTCACACGAGGTCCCACACTTGGTTGAATGCTTGACTATTATCATCTTTAAATTCTTAATAGGTTTTGAACAAGGAAAATAAATTTTACATTTTGCACTTAGCCCTCTAAATGATGTAGCCAGTCCTGGACACCTGGACCTCTAGCTCTGGACACCTTGCACAACTTTTCCTCTGTGCCCATTGAAGACAGCTATCAGATTACCAGAGACAACTTACTGCTTGTGTTCATCTACACGTTGGTCTCCATCCCCAGCCTGGAGACCATGAGGGGCCTGGGTGGTGTCTTAAGCACCCAGCACAGAACCTAGCACAGTGGATAAGTGAAGGAAATGTTTGTTGCGCAAACTGACTAATGGTCTAACAGGTTATAGATTCAGCTCTAGAAAAGGAATATGCAGAAACTTCAGTTGCATAGAGCCAAGAGACCAGAAGGGGGAGAGCTCATGCCCTGTAATGATAGCAGAATGCAATAGTCAGAAGAAAGACTCTTCTTTCCTGGGGCCAAATCAGCGGATGAAAAGCCATGGACTCTTCATTTATAATGCCTGCGTGTTAAGTCACTTCAGAGGCCTCTGACTCTTTGTGACCCCATGGACCGTCCATGGGGATTCTCCAGGCAAGAATACTGGAGTGGGTTGCCATGCCCTCCTCCAGAGGATCTTCCCAACCCAGGGATTGAACCCATCTCTTACATCTCCTGAATTGGCGGGCAGGTTCTTTACCACCAGCGCCACCTGGAAAGCCCCCCTCCCAGCTTCCTTTTCCCTTCTATGAAAGCATCTCCTTCCCTTGCAGTGGGGGGACTTGCATGTCACCCACCAAGCTTGCAGACCTTGACTTGCAGTTCTCTGCTCATCCCAAATAAACCATCTTTGCTGGAGGAATAGCTGATAGTCTGTTTTGGGTCAACACAACTGAGATGAAAGAGGGCCAGGTGCCCAAGATGGAGGTTTCCCCCAGGGCTGTCTTGGCAGCTGAGCAGCAGCTCATCACTTCTGCCTCCTTCCTGCCCCCAGATTCAGACTTTCAAATTAGCCCCTTGTCTGTGACTGTGGCAGGCTGGGGAGGAGGGGGAGGAGAACCAGCTGGAAAGAAAGGCTTCACCCCTGAAGGAAACAAAGACCTCTGTTATGGACAGGGGAAGGTGTGGGGCAGGGAAGTGCCTGCTGCTTTGCATAAAAACTCAGTTCACCTAAACCACAGTCACTCTCCAAAGGCTGCCTGGATTCAGAAAGCCCAGTCATTCCCCAAGGACTCACACAGATGGTCCTTTCAGAAGGTGCAGAAGCCTCCTGGAGAGTTCCTGGAGAGCAGCCAGTCCCTCCTCACTTCTACCCACCCCTCAAGCCCTAGATAAATGCCACCTCTTCCCAGATTTCCCCTCCACAGCCCCCCCAACACCCTGCTGCCCCAGATTGTCCCCAGGCAGAGTAGTTCATCCCAAACTGTGTGTTCACACGTTGGGTTTCTAATGAATTTTAAATTATGGTTTGAGGTTCCCTTTATAGGAACTGATCCCCAAGACTGTGAGAACATAAGGATTATTAATCAACATACTCTATCTGTATCCTCCATCTTTGAAACCTCAGTCCCTCATTCCCTCTGGATTTTTATTTAATGTTACCTCCTCAGTGAAGCCTTCCCAGAAACCCCTTGACCCTGTGACATCACTTCACTCTCATTTTACACCCCCTTTCACCCTCTATCTCCCTCTCTTCCTCGTTTTCCTCATTAACAATTCTCATCTGACTTACTGTATTTGAATTATTGCTTGTTTAGCATCTGTGTCCCTCCTTTGGGTATCAGCTCCCTGACCACAGGAATTTGTCTGCTCATTACTGTTGTGTTCCAGGACCAGAACAGGGCCCAGCCCCTAGTAAGTGTTCAATAAATATTTATGGGGTGGGCTGATTCCCATTTTACTGGTAAGAAAACTAAGGCTTGGGAAAGTCAAGTTACCAGGCCATATGGCTGGTGAGAGGCAGTCAGTCTTTCATTAGAAACCCACAGGGCTTCAAAAGGTTTAAAATGGCATTTCCATATACCCAGCAATTCCACTTCTGGACATATACCCAAGATAAATGAAAACATACATGCTAAATCGCTTCGGTCCTGTCTGACTCTTTGGGACCCCGTGGACCATAGCCCACCAGACTCCTCTGCCCCTGGGATTCTCCAGACAAGAATACTGGAGTGGGTTGCTATGCCTTCCTCCAGGGGATCTTCCTGACCCAGGGACCACATCGCTTACGTCTCCTGCATTGGCAAGCGGGTTCTTTACCACCAGTGCCACCTATGTCGACACAAAAACTTTTATATGAACGTATGTAGCAGCACTATTCACAATAGCCAAAACCTAGTGTCTGTCAACCGATAAATGGATAAAAAAAATGTGGTGTGTCCATACAATACAATAGTATGCACTATAAAAAAAATAAAGTACTGATACATAATGCTACAACATAGATGAATCTTAAAAACATTATGCCAGAGTGAAAGAATCCAGACACTCTTCAAAAGTGACAGTTGGATGTTTTGGTCTCTTTGTATCTTTTTGTCCAGAATTTGCCCCAGCCACACATGTTGGAAGTTATTTTCAGTCCTATACAGTTTCTTTGTATTTTGTTGCTTAAGGAGAGGTGTGTCCAAGTGCAAGCGCTGCAGCAAAGGGTCCCAGGGTCCCAGGGTCCCAGGTTCCCAACCTGTCTCATTCCCTGCTGAGAAATTCTACATCCTTATTCTTAGGGGATAAGGCGCTGAATCTCTTCTTCTGAGACTTCTTCCTGCTGATCAGGAGCCACAGACTTAGCCTACCCTAGATGTGTAGAAGTCCCTTGCTGATTCTTCCAAGGACCTATAGTGACCAGGGTCACTTCCTGCTGGGATGCTCTGAATTCCTTGAGCCACCATGAGCCTTACTTCAAACTGTTGGAACTGGCCTGATCCCTGGACATACCCCTACTCTCACCTGATGTAAAGAACAAACTTGCCCCTGACCACAGGAAGTGAGCAAGCAAGGGCACCTGTTGCTTACTCTCATCGCCACCTCCTCCAGTAAAGGCTTGCCTGAAAAAAACAAAACAAAACAACAAGAAGTCAGACACTAAAGAACACATATTATATGATTTCATTTGTATGAAATGTCCCAAGTAGGCAAAACCATACTGATAGAAAGTAGATTAGTGGTTGCTGGAGATGGGGAGGAGGTTGAGTGGCATGACTGCTAGTGGCACAGGACTTTTGGCGGGGGTGGGGGATGACAATATTCTATAAAGTGGGTGTTGATGGTCGCACAGCTCTGTGAATATGCTAAGCACCACTGAATCATATACTCTAGGTCATGCATGGATGTGAGAGTTAGACCATGAAGAAAGCTGAGCACTGAAGAATTGATGCTTTCGAACTGTCGTGCTGGAGAATACTCTTGAGAGTCCCTTGGACTGCAAGGAGATCAAACCAGACAATCCTAAAGGAAATCAACCCTGAATATTTGTTGGAAGGACTGATGCCTTCAGCATGCACTTTGGCCATCTGATGTGATGAGCCAACTCACTGGAAAAGACCCTGATGCTGGGAAAGACTGGGGGCAGGAGGAGAATAGGGAGACAGGATGAGATGGTTGGATGGCATCACTGACTCAATGGACATAATTCTGAGCAAACTCTGGGAGATAGTGAAGGACAGAGGAGCCTGACGTCCTGCAGTCTATGGGGTCACAAAGAGTTGGACATGATTTAGCAACTGAACAACAACAACAACAAAATGAATTGTATGGCATGTGAATTATATCTCAATAAGTGAAAGTTGCTCAGTCATGTCCGAGTCTTTGCGACCCCATGAACTATACATTCCATTGAATTTTCCAGGCCAGAATACTAGAGTGGGTAGCCTTTCCCTTCTCCAGAGGATCTTCCCAATCCAGGGATAGAACCCAGGTCTCCTGTATTGCAGACAGATTCTTCACCAGCTGAGCCACCAGGGAAGCCCAAGAATACTGGAGTGGGTAGCCTATCCCTTCTCCAGCAGATCTTTCCAATCCAGGAACTGAACAGGGGTCTCCTGCATTGCAGGCGGATTCTTTACCAACTGAGTTATCAGGGAAGCCCATATCTCAATAAAACTGTTATTTAAAAAAGAAAAACCCCATGGGAGCTCCATACCGGGTGTTGGAGGGATAAGATGTCCAGTGAAAGTAGGCATGGATCCTGCCCTCTCTCTTCATTAGCAGTGGGGAGGCAGAAAGAAGTCATTGGTCACAGAAACAAATTCACATTTGTGGAGATGTCCCAAAGGAGGAGGAGATGCAGGGTGCAGAGTGCAGGGCAGGTAAGTGGGAGCTTGCCTAGGGCAAAGTAAGAGTTCCTATACCTTGGCCACCTGATGTGAAGAGCCGACTCATTGGAAAAGCCCTTGATGCTGGGAAAGGGCTTGATGAGGGCATGAAGAGAAGTGGGGGAACAGAGGATGAGATGGCTGACTCAATGGACATGAGTTTGAGCAAACTCTGGGAGACAGTGAAGGACAGGGAAGCCTGGCGTGCTACAGCCCATGGGGTCAGACAACTGAGCAACTGAACAGCAACAGAGTAGGTGAGGTTGGGGAAAGTTTACTGGAGGAGAGAAGACCACCTCGGCTCCCCATCCCCAACTTGGAAGGCCCAGGCCATACTGTCGCCAGGCATACTGTGTGCTTGAAGCTCCACCTGGGGCAGGCAGGAGCCCCTCCACAGGGGCCGGCACTTGTGAGGATGTTTTATTGTCTTGTACTGCTTAGTCACTAAGTCCTGTCTGACTCTTTGCGACACTATGGTCTGTAGCCCTCCAGGCTTCTCTGTCTGCAGGATTTTCCAGGAATAATACTGGAATGAATTGCCATTTCCTTCTCCAGGGGGTCTTCCTGACCCAGGGATGGAACCTGCGTCTCCTGTATTGGCAGGCGGATTCTTTACCACAGAGCCACCCGAGGATGCCTTCTGCTTTTTAAAACCCTGGGTGGTAGCCAGACTGGTTCAAATTCAGCTGTAGTGAGTTGAAAGGTAGCTCCCTCAAAAGATATGCTGGACTTCCGTGGTGGTCCAGTACATAAGGCTCTGCCTGCCAGTGCAGGGCACATGGGTTGGATCTCTGGTCCAGGAAGATTCCACGTGCCACGGAGCAACTAAGCCTGTATGTCACAACCCCTCAACCCACGAGCCTATTGAGCCTGTGTGCTGCAACTACTGAAGCTCAAGTGCCTGGAGCCTGTGCTCCGCAACCGGAGGAGCCATCACAACAAGAAGCCCACGGACCACAGCTAGACAGTAGCCCCCGCTCTCCACCACTAGAGAAAGCCTGTTCACAGCTACAAAGACCCAGAGCAACCAAAACTAAAGAGAGAAAAGAAAAAAACCCAGCACAACCAAAAGTAAAGAAAGAAAAGCTATTTTCACATCCTAATGGAGGTTAAACTAAGAATCTAGGTCACTCTAGATTACCCGAAAGGACTCTAAATCCAAAGACATGTCATTATAAGAGAAGAGAGACACACAGAGAAGAGGATAAAGGCCTATGAGGGCAGAAGCAGAGACTGGAGTGAGATGGCCACAAGCCCAGGTCCACATGGAGCTTCCAAAAGCTGCAAGAGGTGGGGAGCAAGTCCCTTCTACAGCTGTCAGAGTGGGAGTGCCCCGGTCCACACCTTGACCTTGGCACTTCTGGCCTCTAGGATGGTGAGAATCGGTTTCTGTCGTTTTGAGTCATGTTGGTGGGAATTTGCTAGAGCAGCTCCAGGAAATAAATCTACCTTCCTTCTGCATTTCCCAGCTGCCTTACCTAGAACACATTTCCTAATGCTCTGAGGCTTGGGCTCCTCAGTTTTGCAATGGGGACATCGAAAGTGCCTATGCCACAGGGTGTGTAGGAACTTGGTGAGATGATCTAGGTAAAGCTCTCAGAGAAAGGCTTGGCACTCTCCCTTAGTACCTCTCACTTGGCCTGAACCACACTTCTGTCTCCCTGCAGAGTCACAGAAGAACTTTAGAAGCCCCCATGCCAGCCTCCATGCATGCTCTGTCATACCTGGCAGAGGACCTAGATTCATTAGGAACTATCAAGGTTGCGATGTAGGAAATGCTGCTAATGACCCTTTGTGATGTCATTTTTAACCCTGTTAAAAGGGATAGCAGGATCTCACAAAGGTCAGACCACAGATACTAGGTTCAGACTCCCTGAGTTTAGATTCCTGCTTTGTGACTTTGGGCAAATTTCTTAAACTCTCTGTGCCTCAGTTTCCTGACCTGTAAAATGGGTAGGATATCCATCATGCTACTATCCTTCAGTATTTGTAAATGCATAGACTGGTGCTAGAAGATGTTGAGTGGTGGTTAACTAAAGGACAGACTCAATTAGGAGAACATTCCTTTGAATCTGAAAACTAACCAAGTTTCCACTTAAGGCAAAACTGCCCCTTTGCTGCTTGCCCCGACCCTGCCTCCAAGTGGAGGCTCGCCCCCAGGAGAGCTCTCACGCAGCACGTTACTCAGGATTTTCCCAGGCAACACTTCTGAAGGCTGGGAGGGTGGATGTGTGCCTTGGCCCTTGGCCCTGTGTGCCTGGGTTTCTCTCTGGAAGACGTATCCAGCTTCGTGCTGTGAGCCTTCTCAGGCCACGACAGAAATGCTGCTGCTGCTGCTAAGTCGCTTCAGTCGTGTCCGACTCTGTGCAACCGAAATGCTGCATCAACCCAAATAACACATCACAGGGCCCGTTTTCTCAAGGGCCCTGCCCTCTGAATTCTTGGAATTCTTGGGCTAATGGGAGTATCTCCCAAGGGCTCTGGGTCAGCTGGGCTGATTCACCTAGCAGGGGGCTCGGGCTGCAGTCTGATGGGATGTGGACTTTCCCACTGTCCCGTGAGGGCAGGCGCATCCTGGTGAGGCTCAGGCCCCACCTCACCTTCCCTGCCAGCTAACATCCCAGAATTTTGTCCTTTGCAGAGGGTGGAGGGGCTGGTGCTACCACATTGCACACCCCAGAAAATGTAGCAAAATGTAGCACCACTCCCCAGGTACCCGGCCTGAGATGGGAGGTACCCTGAGCCCTTCAGTTTGGGCACCTAATGCCTCTCACATGATCTGGGTAGGTTTCAGTCTCCTTGAACTCATTTTCTCACTGGTAAAATGGGGTTCCTAGCATTCACCTAATAGCATGGGGGAGAATTCGGGGCCACCGCCTTGCTGTGCTTGGTGTCCCCAAGAGACGGAGTGTGATCCGAGCCCAGTCCGGTTGCTGTGTCCTCACAGCTCATGGGAACTTTGGGTGGCTGAGTACAGGAGCCACTGGTTTGCCACCCGGAGTGCCCTCTGTTGTTTTTCCTCCCTGGAGTCCTGTTTCAGAAATTTGGTTCAAACCTCTGCTGTGACCAGTAATGGTCCACATGCCTCCAGATTTCAAATTCCAGAAAGGCACCCATTCATCAGTTCAGGTGTGTTGAGCAAACCTCTGAGAGCACACTGGCCTTGGGCAGGGGGCCCTGGAGGGTGAGCCTTCTTCTACCTGTCTGTCCATTTGTCCATTTGTCTGCCATTCTGTCTATCCATGATGGATTAGATGGGCTGAGTCCTCCTGCTTCCTGGCTCTGTAAACGGAGGCAAGTTAGGTAATCTTGTGCTCATCTGTATGGGGATGATCCCAGTACCTATCTCTTAGGTGGTGGCTGGCATTAATAAAATTTACACAGGCAAGGGACTTAACAGGCTTCTCTGGTGGCTCAGATGGTAAAGAATCCTCCTGCAGTGTGGAAGACCTGGCTTCGATCCCTGGGTTGGGAAGATCCCCAGGAGAAGGGAATGGCAACCCACTCCAGTATGCTTTCCTGGAGAATCCCATGGGCAGAGGAGCTTGACGGGGTACAGTCCATGGGGTTGCAAAGAGTCAGACACGATTGAGCAGTTACGCACAGCACAGCAAGGGACTTAACAGCTGTGCCAGCTCATGGTAGGCACTAAACCAGTGTTGGACCATATTTATTACCGTTTTTGGTATTGCTGTTCTTATTCGGATGTTATTGGAACTTGCACGAAATTAACACCTAGCCTCACACGCTTGGCAGAAACTCCTTCACCTTTGGCAGTGATCTTGGGAAGATGTTGAAGTCTTGCACCAGAGTCTGTTTCATGTTTGTGCACTTATCTCAGTTGGCTTTTTGCAGGGCACCGGTTTGGCAGGTCTCAGTAAGTGGCAACTATTTCACAGCTGCATTATTGCCTTGAGCACCTAGAGTTTCAGCCGCAAGCAGTTCCATGGAATGTGCCCAACAGCATGTGCTTTTTAATCTCCTCTGCCTTTGGAATTTCAGGATGACTTCGAATACTCACAACGTTGTCCTCACAGCTCCCTTGGGTCTGAAGCCCCATTTCTGCCAATATAAATCCACAGTCTCATTGAAGTCACCTGGGGGTTAAGGGCTTGGGAACAGAATGGTCTGGGAGTTAAAACCCCAAAGCTCTGAGCTCTTCTTGTCCTGTTTGTGCCCCAGAAATCCTCCATCAGGAAGAAGGAATGATACCGGTTAAGATTGTGGACTCAAGATTAAAGTGCTTAAATCAAACCCCTGCTCCAGTGCTTGATAGTCTAGGGTTTCCCCTTTATGAGTCTCAGTTTCCTGGTCTGTGAAATGGGGATAATGGGCTTCGGTTAAAGAGTGAATGTGATAATATTCCTAAAGCACTTGGTGTCTGGCACATAGTAGGGGTGCAGCAAATATGATTATTCTCCAGTAAGTTTGACCCCTCCCTTTTCCCCTCTGGGTGTATGACCTGGCCTAGGTTTTGCACTCTGTCTGCTGGTCCCTCTGGGTCTAGTTTCTTGCCTTTTCTACTTCCTGACTTCTCTTCTCTGGGGAGGGAGTCTGCCAGATGAGAATCAATACCTGTGCCAGTGTTGCCAAGAGTGGACTCCAGTACCATGCCCCTCCCGGGCCTTTCACCACCCACAACTGCTAAACCCCTCTGCTTGCATGTTGGAGGTTATTCGTTCATCTAGTTAACTACATCCAAACTCAAGTGGTTGGTACAGGAGCTCAGAAAAGTAGGAGTGTAAGTACAGTGTTTCCCATTGCCTTTTGCCTTACTTGATACAAGGCACCCTTATCCCCACTTTACAGATGAGGAAATTAGGCACAGAGGGATTCAGCAGCTTGCTCAAAGTCTCAAATAGGGTCAGAGGAGGAGCCTGACACAAACCCCATGCTGTATCCCCAGACCTCACCTTCTTAATTAACACCAGGTTACGCCAAGTGGCCTCTGCTCTCTGACATCAGGACTGTGGGCCATTGTGAGGATTTGCTGGGAGAACCCATGTCCAATTGTGCTTCAATTCTGGTCACATTAATACATGCTCAGTAGAACTTAACCCTATAATGACAATAATACTGCTTTTGTCTCTTCCCTGACCCACCAACTTGCAATAATGTAGGAGCATCAGTCACAGGACCTGTATATTTCAGATGTTTACTCTTCCTCTCCCACCCACTGCAGTTGATAGTAAAACCCAAGAGAAATGGGCAGGTATTGGAAGCCTGACTGTAATGCAGAGTTGCAGATTCCCATTAAGTCTAAGAAAATCATAAAATTCTTTTCTTTTTTTTTTAAAAAGTTTGTTTACTTTTTATTTTTGGCTGTGCTGGGCCTTTGTTGCTGTGTGGACTTTCTCTAGCTGTGGCAAGCGGGGGCTACTCTCTAGTTGCGAAGCACATGCTCTAGGCTGAGAGGGCCTCAGTAATTGCAGCACATGGGCGCAGTATTGGCAGCTCCCGGGCTCTAGCGCACAGGGCTTGGTTGCTCTACGGCATGTGGAATTTTCCTGGACCAGAGATCGAACCTGTGTCTCCTGCACTGACAGGTAGAATCTTTACCACTGAGTCACCAGGGAAGCCCCATAAGTTCTTTCTTGATTATAAGAGTTATAATCCTGTGGTTAATGTAGTACAGTCGGAAAAACAAAAACACAAACATGCCATCAGATGGAGTCAGTTTAGGTCCCAGGGTTTCAGGGTGGGACTGAGAGGTCAGGTCCACCTGGTCATTCAGGTCAGAGTGAGGGCTGGAGGCTGGGCACGGGGTGGGCGCATCTAGGGGAGTGGAAGGGGCTACAGACTGTGGGAGGCCACAGATGGGGTGGGAGCGGCAGGACCCTCCTTGTCACCCGCTGTACTCCATGAAGTTTCTGAACTCAAAAGATGCTGATAGTGACTGGGTTTCATGAGGCAGAAATTGCTGGAGGCTGAGGCAGAGCTAAGTCTGGACGACACGATCCAACACAGGCAGGGGGACTAGAAAGAAGCAGAAGGGAAAGTCAAGGTTTTAGGAAGAAGGGGTTTTACCCTGAATTGGGTGCTGGCTCTCAGGAAGCTGGGCGATTCTTAGCAAGCCTTATTAAGAGGCAGAGAGGCTAGAAGCAGCAGTCACTCATGTGAGCCTTATTGGTCATTGTTGTGCCTTGGACACTGCTCTGGGCCCAGCTCCTGAGAAGTGCTTGGCTTCAGATCCTGCTACGTGTGTGGCTTTATCAGCTCCAACTCCTGCTGTTCAGATGGCTTCTCCTGCAGTAGCTTTCCCTTTCAGGCCCCTTGGGTGGTTTCACTGGAGAGTGCCTTCTGCCAGACATTTCCCTGGGAACAAATGCCTTCCCCTGGCACCCAGGAGGATGGATTTCCAGCAAGATTTTTGGGTGAGGGTTGGGGTAGATGCCAGCCAGTCCTGCTGGTATAGCAGCAGAGCAACTATTAGCCAATTCAACAAGGCCCTCTTGTTAGCAATTTCTGGACCTCGAGCCAAAGCGGTGAGAGGTGGGGTTTTCATTGGGTGTGCTATCTCAGCCCTGGGGGAAGAGTTGTTCCTTATATCTGCAATTGTTTTGAGCTTTCTTTACTTCTTGCCCGTCAATCTTGTATGACGCCTATATCCTGTTATGGTTAATGTGCACGTGTGCTAATTCGGTTCAGTTGTGTCTGACTCTTTGCGACCCGCTGGACCGCAGGCTCCTGGGCTCCTCTGTACGTGGGATCCTTCAGGCAAGTATACTGAAGTGGGTTGCCATTTCCTTCTCCAGGGGAATCTTCCCAACCCAGGGATTGAACCTGCCAGGCAGTTGGCAGGATACTGCAGTGTGAGTACCTAGAACTAGGAAGCAGAGTCCTTCTCTCCTGAGACGTCTCACAGTACTCTTTCTTGACAGTGCTTTGCTGCCAATGGACAAAGGAAAGATGTTGAAAGGTTCCAGCCTATTTTCAAAGAGCAGGCAAAAATTGTGAGTTTGGAGCTAAGAGGCAATGCACCGACAACTGGCAAAACCTCAAATGTCATTTAGCAGCAGAAAAGGTAAAAACCTGTGGTATGTTCACGCAATGGAATGCTATACCAGAATGAGAATGAATGAACTGATACATACAACACAGTGTTCAAAGAAAGAAGCTGCATATAAAGGAACACTCATGATTCCATGCATACAAAATTCAGAAACCAGACAAATGAGTCTTGGCTGTTAAAGAAGGATCGTAGTTACCTCTATCGGGTGTAGTAACAGGGGGAGGGGGCATGGTGATGGGGAGAAGAGGCTCTTTATCCCCGTTTGGGTGCTGGTTACCTGGGTGTGTTAGTCTTGTGAGAATTCCTCAAGCTGATCCTTATGAATGAAGCACATTTTTGTATGCATATATTTATTTACTACAGCTCAGCAAAACTGACTTGACAAATGAGAGAATGTTTACACACCCATGTTCATTGTAGCACTATTCGCAATTCCTCAGTTAAGTTCTCTAATTACCCCTTCTTACAGGAGAAGAAGGGGTTTCCCTGGTAACTCTGATGGTAAAAGATCTGCCTGTAATGTAGGAGACCAGGGTTCAAAATCTGGGTCAGGAAGTTCCTCTGGAGGAGGGCATGGCAACTCACTCCAGTATTCTTGCCGGGAGAATCCCCATGGACAGAGGAGCCTGGAGGGCTACAGTCTATAGGGTCACACAGAATCAGACATGACTGACTCGACGTAGCATGTGTGCATGCACAGGAAAGGAAACGGACATGCAGAGAACGGACCTAAGTGACCTAAGACTACAGAGCCAATAAGTGGAAAAGTCAGGATTCAAGCCAGGAGAGCAGGCCTCTGAGTGGGTCCTTTTAACTCTGGGCTGTGCTGCTTCTCCTAAGGTAAACTGGAACATCAAAGTGGGGTCAGGACAACCACCAATGCATTTTGCCCACCCTGACCAGATGCCCATGAGGAAGACTGGCCACATGTCCTGTTTTACAGTGAAAAGATCAGGCCACAGACTCCTATGCAGGCTGTAGGTGACCCTTCCCTTGGGACCAGGTGCAGGTGCTGTTTGAGCCTGATCTTTACTGAGAATTTGGGAAGCCCCTCTCCTGAGACTCCCCCCTGCCCCAACAGGTGGAATTGGTTTTCTTGGTCCCTGTATCCCCTGAGGAAGTGGGTCACTCTGGCTCCCATTGGTCGTGCCATGAGTGGCTCAAGTCACAAGTCAAAGTTAATCCAAGAGTGGGAGGAAGGACAGAGCCCATATCACTGGCTCAGGTCCTGCTGAGCACCAGACCCAAGCTCCTTGCAACCTTGGGAACATGGTTGTCCTGTGGCCAGTGCTTCCAGCAGTGCTAGGCACCTTTTTCCTGGGGGTCTTTGTCTGGGCTGTCTCTGAGCACTTCCTCACCACGGATGTCCCCTCTTCTCTACGACATCCTGCCAAGTTCCGATTTCTGCACTGCATATTCATCTACGTGGTCACTTTGGTGAGTTGGCACTCAGTCCCCTCACGGGTTGGAGTGAGCTTTCTTTCTCTCTCTGTTCCTCTCTCTAGGTCCCTTGGAGGGACAGGAGGGCCTGTCCTTCTTTCATTTGCCTTCCCTCTCTGTCTTCAGACTCTCCCAAGAAAGACAGACTTTGCTACACAGTGGGCTCTCCACGTCTGCAAGTCCTGCATCCATGGAGTGGGGGTCGACTATAAGAGATTGAATATCTGAAGATGTTGGTATCGTGGGGTCCTGGAACCAAGCCTTCACAGACATTGAAGGACAGATGGGCAATAGTCCTCTCTTTTGTGTCTGCTCTTCTGTTTCTCTTCCCTTCCCATTCTTCCTCTCACCCACCCTCCCTCTTTTTCCTTCCTTCAACAGCATTTACTGAATGCCAATCAGCGGGCTCGTTTCTGAGGCTTCCCAAACTATCCCAGACCCAGCCCCTCCCCTGAAATGGCTCAGAGCCTGACAGAATGAGCCTGCTTCAGCTACAGCGTCTTCCACTTCACAGCACACAGGTGTCCCCCACCCCCAGCAAAGATTGCAAGCACCTGGAAGGCAGGGCCCACCTTATCTATCCCAGGGCCTGGCGCCTAGCACATGCTTACTTACCATTTGCTGATCAATCACCAGGGAATTCACCCAGCATTTCAGAGTGGCCGCCCCACTAGGCTCACTCTGAGCAGGGGTTTGAGATCTGGGATGAAATGGCGCATGCTTAGAGCAGCAGATTTGGGAATAGTTTGGCTTCTAGTGAGAGACAGGAAACTTGATTTAATGCCAATGTCCCAAACATGGGTGGAGATCAACCAGTTCACACTGATGACCTGTGGGGAGAACAACTGTTGAAGGAAGTGAGGAGGCCACGCTCAGCTCTGGCTGTGTGATTTTGGGCAATTTACTTCACCCCTCTGTGCCTTAGTTTCATTATCTCTGAAGGGGGAATAATTGTGTTTCTTCCATCAGGTTGGTAAGAAGATTAAGATACCAGGTGATATTTGACAAATAATGGGCTTCCCAAGTGGCCCAATGGTAAAGAATCTGCCTGCCAAGCCAGGAGACGTGGGTTTGATCCCTGGGTTGGGAAGATCCTCTGGAGTAGGAAATGGCAACCCACTCCAGCATTCTTGCCTGGGAAATTCCCTGGACAGAGGATCCTAATGGGCTATAGTCCATGGGGTTGTAAGAAGTCAGACGTGACTGAGCCCTGAGCACATTGGGTAAATAAGTAAACTGTGTTCCTTGGGCTGTTGGGCTGTTTCACCAAGGATACAGATGACTTTCAGAGAAATGAACAAGTCTAGTTTATAATTAGGTGAACATTACTGCCCCAAGGAGACAGGCTGATGAAATGGTATGCACATCTCTCTTATTAATCCTGGTCATGCAGTTTGCTGGAGGTCAGGTTGTCTCAAGTCAACAGCTGCAATCTGCATGGAATTCCAGGCTTTGAGGCTCTTGGACTAAAAATGATGTCCAAGTGGCCCAGAAAACCTGCAATATTTCTAACCTTTGGTGATTCTTCTCAGACATAGCCCAAAAGCCAAGCATCTCCTGATGACACCTGCTCCTGGGAGGCTATGAGATGGGTCTGAGGTTGGCTGTGGAGGGTGAATCCAGCTTGTGAAGTTCCGTCCTGGTCCCCCCAGCCCTGAGCCCTCCTAGAACAGACTGCTCACCACAGGTGACAGTGATAAGCATGGTGATATCCAAGTGGTTCATTTGGTTCCAGAAGACAGATAGATATAGAAGGCAAATGAATTTTAAGGAGAAGGAGGCAAAAACCTAAAAGACTCTACAGCCCAGAAATCAGGTGCCTAGTTTTGTAGTCAGACAACTTCGGGTCTGAGCACTGAATCTCCGCTTGCTAGTTTTGTGGACTAATGTCTTTGAGACTCTATTTTCTCCTCTAAAGTGGTGAGGATAGCTGGAGACGCTTTTTATGGGGAGTGAGTGAGAAATGCATTTTAAGTGCAGGGTATAGTGCTGGGTGCTTAGAAAGGATTCCATAAAAACAGATTATTAGTAGTATATATACAAAATCTTTGAAGGCAAAGACACAGCATTTGCTAAAATCATTATCGATTTGCAGGCTGTAATGAATGACTTCATAATATGAATGGAGAAGGAAATGGCAACCCACTCCAGTATTCTTACCTGGAAAATCCATGGATGAATTTTCCATGGTTGGAGGAGCCTGGTGGGCTACAGTCCATGGGGTCGCAAAGAGTCGGACACGACTTAGCAACTAAACCGCCACCATGAATAACTTCGGGCTTTCCTGGTGGCTCAGACAGTAAAGAATCTGCCTGTGATGTGGAAGACCTGGGTCTAATTCCTGGGTTGGGAAGATCCCCGGGGAAGAGAATGGCAAACCACTCCAATATTCTTGCCTGGAGAATTCCATGGTCAGAGGAGACCAGTGGGCTACAGTCTATGCAGTTGCAGAGTCGGACACAACTAAGCAACTAACACACACACATACACATACACACAAATGACTTCGACCTTCCTATAAGATATGAGGATTAATATGGAAAATGCTATAGAGTTCATTTTAAAAGTTAAGCTCTGCTCGAATATTTTGTAAAAGAGTCTTAATATTCATCTGAAGTTCTAGACCTCAGGCATTCCTAACCTACTGATGGTCCCATTTGTAATACTGCTAACACATTCTATTTATTTACTTATTTATTTTTGGCTGCATTGGGTTTTCGCTGCTGTGTGTGGGCTTTCTCTAGTTTCAGGGAGTGGGAACTACTCCCCAGTTTGCGATGCTCGGGCTTCTCACTGTGGTGTCTTTTCTTGCTGCAGGGCTCCCGGGCTTCATAGTTGCAGTGTGCAGGCTTAGTTGCCCCGAGGCCTGTGGAATCTCCCTGTATCAGGGCTTGATCCCGTGTCTCCTGCACTGGCAGGCGGATTTCTGTCCACCACACTACCAGGGAAGTCCTGATACATTCTCATGGATAATATTAGATGGGCCAAAAAGTTTGTGTTTTTCCAGACAATAACAGAAATAATATACTATACTCATAGTATTTATATATACATATAATAACATTTATGCAAACAATATAATTATAATATAGATATATAATACTTATGTA
>SJYQ01094243.1:124425-137847 GCA_006410935.1 Redunca redunca | reverse complement strand
TTTAATATAAATATATTTATTTTATTAACTTTATATATTATAAATAATATACCATTAAATAATAAATAATATACCATAATATTATGATATTATAGATAATATAGACATATAATATTATAAATAATAATAGTAATCAATCTTCCTAAATTTCTTCTGTCCTAAATGACTAGCTCTGGCAAATGTGAACTCATTGCTGGAAACAACAAACCAAACCAGCCTTTGCTGGTGGTCAAGTGGGTTAAGTATCCACCTTGCAATGCAGGGGACCTGGTTTTGTCCCTAGTCCAGGAAGATCCCACATGCCACAGAGCATCTAAGCCCGTGTGCCACAACTACTGAGTCCATGCCCCACCGCAGGAGAAGCCACCACAGTGAGGAGCCCGCACCGCGACTAGAGAGCAGCCACTGCTCTCTGCAGCTAGAGAAAGTCCATGCACAGCAATGAAGACCCAGCACAGCCAAATAAATATTAAAAAACAAAAACAAAAACAAATCTAACTTCCTGGCCGTATCTAGTGACCTTTCAGAATGTGGTGCTAAGAGATGTTTATCACCACTTTGCACTGTTCAAAATCCCTGAACCATTTACACTTCAAGATGCTGGAATGGGTTCCTCAGACGTGGGCCAAGTGGTGGTAAAGGAGGTCATCCTCACGGCCCTGGTAACCTTGCTCTCCTCCAACTCAAGCAGAAAAGTAGTGGTTTTGTTGGGAGTTCCCTTTTGAGAAACCTTAGCCTTGGCAGTGGGGCAGCTGGCATAGGGGTGGGGTTTTCTCCATGGAGGGAATGCACTGGGGCATCCCACAGACCTTGGGCAAGGTCACACCAACGGGTGTGACCTCACACTTGCCAGAACCCACCAGTGACACACTCCCCATGGATGGTCACATCTGATTCCCAAGCTTCATCCTCAGGGACTGTAGACCCGATTCTTCTGTTTTACAAACGAGGAACACTGAAGCTCAGAGGAGGGAATGCTTGAGGTCTTTCAGTGAGATAGCAGTAGGTAGAGCTAAGTCGTGGAGAAGGCAATGGCACCCCATTCCAGTACTCTTGCCTGGAAAATCCCATGGATGGAGGAGCCTGGTAGGCTGTGGTCCATGGGTCGCTAAGAGTTGGACACAACTGAGCAACTTCACTTTTACTTTTCACTTTCATGCACTGGAGAAGGAAATGGCAACCCACTCCAGTGTTCTTGCCTGGAGGATCCCAGGGACGGGGGAACCTGGTGGGCTGCTGTCTATGGGGTCGCACAGAGTCAGACACGACTGAAGTGACTTAGCAGCAGCAGCAGGAGCAGCAGAGCTAAGTCTTGAATTTGGATCTGCTTGATTCCAGAACCCAAGCTGTTTCTAGGTTAGTGGTTGAGAACATAAATTCTGTATCTTACTCATTGATGGGCAAGGCACTTGACCTTGGTATGCCTCACTTGCCCCATCTGCAAAATGGAACTGATAATTGTGCTTGACTTAGAAGGATTACTGAACAGTTTGAGCCAGTTAATAACCTGAAGCCCTTGGACCAGGATTGGCATGTTGCAGGTGACAGGTAAGTGTCAGCTGTTCTTACTGTGTTCAGTATTATCATCTCGTGCTGTTTTCTTTCTGACACTGACACATATTCCATGTGAGGTCCATAGAAGAGATGATCTGACATGGTTGAAATGCATTTATTACATGTGATATAATACCATGTAACTACATCTCATGAAATATTTCACTATTTGTTTGCTTATAACCAGAGTGACCATATTAGTTTAAAAACAATGGACTTCTTTTCACATTTGGCAGATAGGTGGCCCTTGTACCATTGATCCCTCCTCCTGAGCCCATGGACTTCCCTGATAAGTCAGTTGGTAAAGAATCCGCCTGCAATGCAGGGGACCCCAGTTCGATTCCTGGGTTGAGAACATCTGCTACCCACTTCAGTATTCTTGGGCTTTCCTTGTGGCTCAGCTGGTAAAGAATCTGTCTGCAATGTGGGAGACCTGGGTTCGATCCCTGGGTTGGGAAGATCCCCTGGAGAAGGGAAAGGCTACCCACTCCAGCATTCTGGCCATGGGGTCGCAAAGAGTCGGACACAACTGAACGACTTTCATTTTCTTTCCTGAACCCACGGCAGACATTCCCTAATTGGCCTCATTACTTTTTTCTGTTGAACACAAACGTGGCTTAAGCATCTGTCCTAATCCACGGAGGCAATGATGGTGTTAATCCAGGTGTTAACCTGTCTCTGCCATCTCAAGCTGGGGGCCAAAGAGAGCAAGGTTGCCAGTCATCTTGCCTTGGACATTTGCTTTGATGAGCTCAATGCCCAACCACTCAGCCCAAACGTGGGCTAGCTCTTTGGCAAATTCTTACCACTGTTCAACCAAGAGCTTTTGGGAGGAAATTCTGCAAACCCGACCCTTTATCTGGACACACTCTCCAGAGCCTGTTGCTTCCTGATGAGCCCTGGGGCCATGCTTTGAGGCACATGAGAAACTGCAAGAACATCCTAGCAGTTACAAGTAGCAGGAGTCATCTGCTGCTGCTAAGTCGCTTCAGTTGTGTCTGACTCTGTGCGACCCCATAGATGGCAGCCCACCAGGCTCCCTCGTCCCTGGGATCCTCCAGGCAAGAACACTGGAGTGGGTTGCCATTTCCTTCTCCAAGGAGTCATCTACTGTTCAGATAGACCCTAACCTCCCTAATCTCTCCCTCTCTTTCTCTTACCTCTAACAGGGGAATATATTTGAGAAGATAGGGGTTTGCTCCCTGCCCAGATTTCTCCAGTTTTTGCAGAATAGCATGAGAATCAAGGAGGATCCTGTGCTTGTGGTAACCAACATGCGTTTTGGGACCATACCAGTCAGGCTGTTCCAGCCCAAGACACCCTCCCCCAGCCCCTGGCAAGGCATCATCTTCTTCCATGGAGGAGCCGCCTTATTGGGGAGCCTGGGTAGGATCCTCCATGGTGGCTTCATAAAGGAAGAGCTTCATCCACACACACAACTTTGCCCCCTACCCCTCCCATGGGAACCTTGTTGGAGTTTCTCCAAGAAATCAGAAATGGATTGCCATTTCCTTCTCCAGAAAGAAATCAGCAGTTGGAGATTTTTATTGGGAGTCCAGACTATAGGCTTTGGGCTCAAGTCAGCAGATGGTGTGGAAATGTTCTTTTTTATACTGTGATAGTCTAGGTCAAGGAGAGGGTGGTGAAGTGGCTGGGGAGGTGAGGGGGGTGGGGGTGGCATTTATGGCCCTGCAGTATTGACTCTGCTCCCCTCACCCTGCTCACCACTCATAGCCATCGCTAATCCTGTCTGTTCTTCCTCCACAATATTTCTCATGTGCACACATTTCTTGCAGGCTCTGCAAGATCACTGTGATCTTTCTCTTGCCGCATCCCTTTACTCCCACATCTCAACAACTGCTCTCCCCTGTCACTCCTGGCCCGTCACGGTCTCATCCTCACCCAGTAGCCAGAAGGAGCTCATAAAAGTATAAGTTGGAACTTGTCTGTCTTGCACTGAAACCTTTCTTGTGGCTTTCTAGGTGTTTTGTTTTGTTTTTAATAATTTTATTTATTTTTGGCTGTGCCGAGTCTTCTTTGCTGCTCAGGCTTTTCCCTAGTTTTGGTGAGTGGGGGCTAGTCTCCATGTACTGCATCGGCTTCTTACTGCAGTGGCTTCTTGTTCTGGCTCCCTGGCTCTAGAGCGCAGGCTCAATGCCTATGGCACACAGAATCAGCTGCTCAACGACATGCAGGATCTTCCCGGACCAGGGATTGAACCCATATCTCCTGCACTGGCAGGTGGATTCTTTACTACTAAGCCACCAGGGAAGCCCTAGGGTCTTTTTTCAAAAAATGAATTATTTATCATTTTTGTCTGCGCTAGGTCTTCACTGCTGTGTGCGGGCTTTCTCTAGGTGCAGCAGGCACGGGCCACTGTGCTGCAGTGGGCAGGCTTCTTCCTGAGGCGGCTTTTCTTGTTGCAGAGCACAGACTCTAGGGCACTTGGGCTTCAGCAGTTGTGGCACATGGGGTTAGTTGCCCCGTGGCATGTGGGATGTTGGTTCCCAGACCCGGGAACGAAGCCACATCCCTGCATTGGAAGGCAGATTCTTAACCACTGGACCACCAGGCAAGACCCCTCCAGGGTCTTTCGATGAAACCTGAACTCCCCGCAGTATCTGGTGCTGGCCCTCCAGACCTCTCCTGCCTGCTCACCTGGGTGTCCCGCCGGCCCGCAGTGATCACTCTGTGCCAGCCACACGGCCTGTGCAGCGGACACTCCAGGCTCCTTCTCTCTGAATCTCCCTCACTTGCTGTTTCCCGGCCTCCAGAGTTGTCTCCCCGCACCCCCTCACTTTGCAGGACTGGTGACCCCTTCTTCATTCTTCCAGTTCGATCTCAAAGGTCCGTCCCCAGAGTGGCCTCCCGGATATCTTCTCTAAAGAACTCCCCCCGCCCGCTCTAGAGCCCTGCCCTGTGTCCGGGGTCCGTCCATCCTTGACATCATCCTTTAACATTTTCTTCATGGCAGCTGTCACAATCTGAATGTATCTCCTTCCTCCAGGTGTGTCCTTATTTACTGTCTGCATCCCCCAACTAGGAATGGAAAGTCTGAGAGTGCAAGAAAGACTTCTATTTTGCTTGTTGCAGGACCCCAGGGCCAGACCCACGGTTTTATTTCTTGAATGAAGGCATAAGCATAAGTTCTCTTCAAGAAAATTGGATATAGCAAAGAAACATTTCACACAAGGATGGGCACAATAAAGGACAGACATGATAAGGACCTAACAGAAGCAGAAGAGATTAAGAAGTGGTAAGAATACACAGAAGTATATAGAGAAGGTCTTAATGACCTGGATAACCATGGTGGTATGCTCACTCACCTGGAGCCAGACAACCTGGAGGATGAAGTCAAGTGGGCCTTACAAAGTATTACTACAAAGCCAGTGGAAGTGATGGGGAATTCCAGGTGAGTTATTTTAAATTCTAAAAGATGCTGCTGCTAAAGTGTTACACACAAATTTGGATAATTCAGCAGTGGCCACAGGACTGGAAAATGTCAGTTTTCCTTCCAATCCCAAAGAAGGGCAATGCCAAAGAATGTTGAAACTAATGGACAATTGTGTTCATTTCACATGCTAGCAAGATAATGCTCAAAATCCTCCAAGCTAGGCTTTGATAGTATGTGAACCAAGAACTTCCAGATGTACAAGCTGTGTTTAAAAAAGGAAGAGTAACTAGAGATCAAACTGCCAACATCCCTTGGATCATAGAAAAAGCAAGAGAATTCCAGAAAAACATCTACTTCTGCTTCGTTGACTACGCTAAAGCCTTTGACTGTGTGGATCACAACAAACTGTGGAAAATTCTTAAAGAGATGGGAATACCAGACCACCTTACCTGTCTTTTGAGAAACTTATATATGGGTCAAGAAGAAACAGTTAGAACTGGACATGGAACAATGGACTGGTTCAAAATTGGGAAAGGAGTATGTCAAGGCTATATATTGTCACCCTGCTTATTTTACTTATACGCAGAGTATATCTTGGAAAATGTCAGGCTGGATGAATCACAAGCTGGAATCAAGATTGATGGTAGAAATATCAACAATTTCAGATATGCAGATGATACCACTCTAATGGCAGAAAGTAAAGAGGAGCTAAAGGATTTCTTGATGGTAGTGAAAGAAAAGAATGAAAAAGCTGGCTTAAAACTCAATGTTCAAAAAACTAAGATCACGGCATCTGGTCCCATCATTTCATGGCAAATAGAAGGGGAAAAATTGGAAGCAGTGACAGGTTTTATTTTCCTGGGCTCCAAAATCACTGCAGATGGTGACTGCAGCCATGAAATTAAAAGATGTTTGCTCCTTGGAAGGAAAGTTATGACAAACCTAGACAGTGTATTAAAAAGTAGTGACATCACTTTTCTGACAAGGGTCCATATTGTCAAAGCTATGGCTTTTCCAGTCATCATGTACTGGATGTGAGAGGTAGAACATAAAGAAGGCTGAGTTCTGAAGAACTGATGCTTTCAAATTCTCCAGATGCTGGAGAAGAGTCTTGAGAATCCTTTGGCCTGCAAGGAGATCAAATCAGTTAATCCTAGAGGAAATCAACCTTGAATACTCACTGGAAAGACTGATGCTGAAGCTGAAGCTCCAATACTTTGACCACCTGATGCGAAGAGCTGACTCACTGGAAAAGACCCTGATGCTGGGAGACTGAAGGCAAAAGAAGGGGGTGGCAGAGGATGAGATGGTTATATAGCATCACCAACTCAATGCACAGGAATCTGAGCAAACTCTGGGAGATAGTGAAGGACAGTGCCCCGGCGTGTCGCACTGGTGTGTGACAGTCCTTGGGGGCTGAAACACACAAACACAACTTAGGGACTGAACAGCAATGAGCACATGAATCCATAGATGGATGGATGGGTGAATCACTGGGTAAAGGGATATAAACCAACCAGCAAACGGGAGGATGGAGAGATGGCCGCACAGGAGAAATCTGCCCATGTGGAGATTAGCGGTCGCATTACATGTTCCCTGAGATTAGGCTGTACTGCCACCTTGTGGTAGAATATAATATCTGCACTTTCTGCTGGATGCTCTCCCCGAGCATCTACTTTGCGAGACTGCACTGGTGGCTCGGCGGTAGAGAATCTGCCTGCAGTGCAGGAGACCCTGGAGATGAGGCTTCAGTCCCTGGGTCAGGAAGATCCCCTGAAGGAAATGGCAACCTGGCAACCAACGCCAGTGTTCTTGCCAGAATTCTCTGGACAGAGAAGCCTGGCAGGCTGTAGTCTGTGGTGAGCACACATGCACACATCTCCTTTGTACGGCCGGCTTGTCAAAGATCACTCCTCCCTCCCTTTCAGAGGCCTCTGGGAGCACTCCATTTTTGTCTGCGACTGTTCCTCTTCCTCTGTGGAGGAATGACATTACTTCCAAAAGTAACAGCAGGACGCACTCAGCAAATATTTTTTAAGGACCTACTATGTGTCAGACCCTCTTTGAGGCCTAGGGGACATTGTAGAGAACAAAAAAGGTCCTCATGGAGCTTACCCAAACAATGGGGCCGAGCAGCGAAAGAAAAACAAGTGTATGCGTGCTCAGTTGTGTCCCCATGGGCTGTAGCCCAGCAGGCTCCTCTGTCCATGGGATTCTCCAGGCAAGAATACTGGAGTGGGTTGCCATGCCCTCCTCCAGGGATCTTCCCGACCCAGGGATCGAACCCAGGTCTCCTGCATTGACAGGTGGATTCTTTACCACTGAGCCACCTGGGAAGCCCATACGTATATATATTTACATATGTATATATATATGTATACATATATATAGGTATATAATTATTATTCACATTCCAGGGCAGACCTGCCCACCTTCCCTCATCTTGGCTTTGTCGGTTTCAAAGCACCAAGCCTTCTAACTCCAAGGTTTCCCTTGCCGTCAAAGAAAACATTGAGGCTGGTGAGCCCCAAGGCATATCTGCTCCCCGACATTCAGGAGACTTGGGTGGATTCAGGTGTCTGATTTTAAGCTTTTTCTGTTGTCCAGGCAGAGTTGGCCAGAGTCACTTCAAGGGAAGCAAGAACAGGAAGAGAGGGGAGCTGTCACGCCTAGTGCCAGCATTGCTGGTAGCCCTTCCTGTGAGCTGGGGGGCAGTGCTGGGCCCCGTGGGCACCAGTCCTTGTACAGGCTACTCACAGGCAGCTGCTGCTGTGTTGGTTTTGTCTTGCAGACATATACCACAGCCTGTGTTGCTCTCTAGCCTGGGAGACTGACTCTGTGCTGCTGGCAGTTGGTTGAGTTGCTGGAGAAAGTTACTGGGTGTTACCTGGTGGCAGAAGGTAGGGGTGAGGCCCCAGATGATTTGCAGAACAGAGGTCCTAACCCTGGAGAGACATTCTTGCACATGCGTCCATGGAGACAGGCACGGTAGCATTCAAAACAGCCTAAACCAGAAACAACCCAAATGCCCACCAACAGGGAGTACACGAATCAACTGTGGCACAGTCAGTGTTACATTACACGGCCATTAAGGCATTATGGGATATGGCGTTCAAATGAAGGCACACTCATAATGTGGATGAATCTTGGCAGTATAAAATTTAGTGAGAAAATTTTCAAAAAATTAGGTAAAGCGAGATACTCTGTCTACAGAATGAAAAACAATTAAAATCAGAGCAACACTTTTAAGGAATATGCATAGGCACAATGAAATTACATAAAAAGGAAAGAAAAAGAATGATGGTTATGTGATTCAAGGTAACCATTCCCTCAAATGGGGGAGGCAGTGAGATGGGATGGTGCTGGGGGTATTATGGGGTTGGCTGAAGATTCTGAAGGTTCTGGTTAATATCCTGGCTGTTCTTTGGGACAATGATATTTTTCACATTGTTAAAACAAATAACTAACGGACTTATGAACTAACTAGCTAGCTAATTAACTCCCGACCATGAAGGGACTAATGTTGGGAGCGTCTCAAGGAAGCCATAACTCTGAGCACCTGAAGTTCTTTGAAAATAGGAGAGGGCTTTTGAGTGAATAGAAGGGGCTGTGGGGACCACTCACCAGAATTCTGGTTCTTAATCTGACAGAACACAAGTCACAGGGAAACAGTTTAGAGAACACAAGTGAGAGAAGCTAAAAACGTTCCCTTTAGATTTAACCTCTAAAACAAGCCCCCTCAAACAAAGCAGCTTCCTCAGTATCTCTGGTTTTCTTGATGAGCTGGAGGAAGATAGCATCTTTCCAGTTCTCATCATCATCGTACCTCCCAGCCAGCTGAGCCTCATGTCCGACATCCCACTGTTTAGTGTGTCCACCAGACTCTACATCTCTGAGGGCTTAGTGATAATAAAAACATCCCTTGAACACATAAAGGTGTTAACAAGCACCTCCGCTAATACCTTGTAGGAAACTGCTGAGGATATTGTTATTCTTGGGCTGCCCTGGTGGCACTAATGCTAAAGAATCTGCCTGCCAGTGCAGTTCAGTTCAGTTGAGTCACTCAGTTGTGTCGGACCCTTTGTGACCCCATGGACTGCAGCACACCAGGCCTCCCTGTCCATCACCAACTCCCTGAGCTTACTCAAACTCATGTCCATCAAGCTGGTGATGCCATCCAACCATCTCATCCTCTGTCGTCCCCTTCTCCTCCCACCTTCAGTCTTTCCCAGCATCAGGATCTTTTCAATTGAGTCAGTTCTTCGCATCAGGTGGCCAAAGTATTGGAGTTTCAGCTTCAGCATCAGTCCTTCCAATGAATATTCAGGACTGATTTCCTTTAGTATGGACTGATTGGATCTTCTTGCTGTCCAAGGGACTCTCAAGAGTCTTCTCCAACACCACAGTTCAAAAGCATCAATTCTTCGGCACTCAGCTTTCTTTATCGTCCAGCTCTCACATCCACACGTCTACTTGAAAAACCATAGCTTCAACTAGACAGATCTTTGTTGGCAAAGTAATGTCTTTGCTTTTTAATATGCTGTCTAGGTTGGTCATAACTTTTCTTCCAAAGAGCAAGCGTCTTTTAATTTCATGGCTGCAGTCACCATCTGCAGTGATTTAGGAGCCCAAGAAAATAAAGTCTGTCACTATTTCCATTGTTTCCCCATCTATTTGCCATGAAGTGATGGGACCAGATGCCAAGATCTTAGTTTTCTGAATGTTGAGTTTTAAGCCAACTTTTTCACTCCCCTCTTTCACTTTCATCAAGAGGCTCTTTAGTTCTTCTTCACTTTCTGCCATAAGAGTGGTATCATCTGCATATCTGAGGTTATTGATATAATCTCTGGATTAGGAAGATCCCCTGGAGGAGGAAATGGCAACCCACTCCAGTATTCTTGCCTGGGAAATCCCATGGACAGAGGAGCCTGGTGGGCTACAGTCCCCGGGTTGCAGAATCAGACGTGACTGAGCATACTGTTGTGCTGTATATTGTACTGTTATTCCAGACAGCTGAAAAGACTTGGCATACAGGTTTTGATAAGCTAGGCTGGGGGAGGAAGAAAAGCAGGTAAGGTTCTTCAGGTTGCCAGGGGCTGCATGTGGATGGTGCCTGGGGGGAAATGCCCTAAGAACCCTAAGGGAGAAATGATCATTGTCTGGGTGCTCCCTGATTTTTTGTCAAACCATAATGGAATTTCTTAAGTAAGATCCTGGAGAATATGTGTTTGAAAGATTTGTCTTTCAACCATCTGGCTCTGCAGAGCCTTCATCCCTGAAGGTGGGCAGGCAAGAGAGAGTCCAAGGAGGTGTAGGCATTTCTGTTTCATACTAGCAGGTCTGGGATTCTGCAGTAGAAAGCATATGCTATTTCATGATGTCAGGTTTGTATGTTTGCCATTTGATGAGTCACATTCACTTCTGGGGCTTCCCTGGTGGCTCAGTGGTAAAGAATCTGCCTGCAATGCAGGAGACCTGGGTTTGATCCATAGGTCGAGAGGATCCCCTGGAGGAGAGCATGGCAATCCACTTGAGTACTCTTGCCTAGAGAATCCCATGGACAGAGGAGCCTGGCGGGCTGCAGTCCATGGGGTCACACAGAGTCAGACACGACTGAAATGACTAAGCAGCAGCAGCAGCATTCACTTCTAGACATGGCAGAGTGGAAGCTGAAGCTTGTGCTTGCTGCTTACAGGTGTCGGGGCCATCTCACCGTGAGGACTCCACAGAGGCGCATGTGCCTTGCCTGCGTTTAAGTGGGAACCCATACTGATAACATTGAATTATTGATCACTATATTGCTTATTGCGGAAATGTGGCAGAGTTATAAGCAATCAACCCACCCTACTCTTTATTATTTTTTAAAAAAATATATTTATCTGTTTGGCTGCACCAGGTCCTAGTTGTGGCATGTGGGATCTATTTCCCTGACCAGGGATGGAACCTAGGCCCCCTGAACTGAGAGTATGGAGTCTTAACCACTGGACCCCGAGGGAAGTCCCCAAATTGTATTCTTAAAAATGATGCGTTAGGAAACCTTTTACAGGAAATAAAATTCAAGGTCGAATAGAAGGCAGTGGTTTTCAAACTGGGTTCCATACGGCACTAGGGCTTCCCTCACTGTCTCAGAGGTGGGTCCGGAGGTCAAAGAAGAAGTAGTGGGGGATTCAGGTGTCTTATCTTTGGGCAAAACCAGAACAACTGCATTTACCTATTTTATTTGGTGAAGCTCCAGGTATCATTTTAATAAAAAAAAATAATAATTTTTTTTTGTTGTTCTAAATAAGTTTGAAAGCCACTAGTCTAAGGTGTCATTTTTCCTTATGGAATTCTCAATTTAATCTTACAAGTAGAATGAGGTTTGTTTTTTTTTTTTTTTTTTTTTTTTGATGCTTTTAAGTGATAGGTTGTAAGAACTGAAAAGATAACTAGCAACAGCCTCAAATAAAAATGTAAGATAACAACCATATTTTAAATAAGTTCTCTAATCCTAGTTTAGCTAAACTGTTAACTGGTTTAGCCAAGCTGTTTCTATTTTTAAAACGTATTCCTTTCTGTTATCCCAGTCTTGATTCATGCATTAGTAAGCTTGTGTTAGACCTGGGTTCGATCCCTGGGTGAGGAAGATCCCCTGGAGAAGGAAATGGCAACCCACTCCAGTACTCTTGCCTGGAAAATTCCATGTATGAGGAGCCTTGTAGGCTACAGTCTATGGGGTCGCAAGGAGTTGGATACGACTGAGCAACTTCACTTTCACTTTACTATTTTTAGAAGTTCACCTGCACTCCCAGCTTTATTGAACTATAATGATATGTGCCTTGTGTCAATTTAAGGTGTTCAACATGTTGGTTTGATATACTTACATACTGCAATATGCTTGCTACCATTATATAACATAATTAGCATTTCTTTTTCTGGTGAGAACCTTTAAGATCTACTCTCTTAGCAACTTTCAAGTATATAGAATATTATTGCTAACTATAGTCACTATCCTGTACTGTAGATCCCCAGGACTTGTTAATCTTATAACTGGAAGTTTGTATCGTTGGACCAGCATCTCCTCATTTCCCTCACCACCCTGGAGCCCCTAGTAGCCACCACTCAGCTCTCTGTCTCTCTGAGTTTTGGCTTCTTTAGATTCTGTGTATAAGGGAAATCGTACAGTGTTTGTCTTTCTCTGTCTGACTTATTTCACTCAGTGTAACATCCTGGTTTCATCCAAGTTGTTGCAAATGGCAGGGTTTCCTTCTTTCTTATGGCTAAACAATGTTTCAATTTATATGGAACATCTAGAAGTTCATGTTAAAGCTTCTCTTTGCCCTTGAATTCCTGTGAGGAGACACACTTTGGGGGCTTAGACAAACCCCCAGGATGCTGATTGATCGTCAGCCTCTGGCCCCTGGGTCTGCCAGGGCCCCAGTTGCATGTGCTTTCTGACTGCCTAACTTCTCTACACTTTCACCATCAGAACACTTCCCAAACCCCTTCTGTCCTTCCTACACCCCCACAAAAGAAGGCAACTCTGAGTCACTGGTGGGAACAAACCGTGGTCCATTAGATTTTTCTTTAAAAAAATTCTACCTGAAAGAAACTTGCCCTTGACTTTCATTTTGGTTTCTCCTATCCTTTTCTTTCATGAGTGGTAGCAGCTTCATTGGCCTTTCTTGACACTGTTGGTCGTTTTGCTTCTGATGTGAACAGCTTTCTAAGTTGCGTGTTTTTTTCTTGTTGTTTAAATCTCTTATTTAAAAAAAATTTTTTTTTTTCAGTTCAGTTCAGTTGCTCAGTCGTGCCCCACTCTTTGCGACCCCATGAATCGCAGCACGCCAGGCCTCCCTGTCCATCACCATCTCCCAGAGTTCACTCAGACTCACGTCCATTGAATTGGTGATGCCATCCAGCCATCTCATCCTCTGTCGTCCCCTTCTCCTCCTGCCCTCAATCCCTCCCAGCATCAGAGTCTTTTCCAATGAGTCAACTCTGTGCACGAGGTGGCCAAAGTACTGGAGTTTCAGCTTTAGCATCATTCCTTCCAAAGAACACCCAGGACTGATCTCCTTCAGAATGGACTGGTTGGATCTCCTTGCAGTCCAAGGGACTCTCAAGAGTCTTCTCTAACACCACAGTTCAAAAGCATCAATTCTTTGGCGCTCAGCCTTCTTCACAGTCCAACTCTCTCATCCATACATGACCACTGGAAAAACCATAGCCTTGACTAGACGGACCTTTGTTGGCAAAGTAATGTCTCTGCTTTTGAATATGCTATCTAGGTTGGTCATAACTTTTCTTCTAAGGAGTAAGCATCTTTTAATTTCATGGCTGCAGTCACCATCTGCAGTGATTTTGGAGCCCCAGAAAATAAAGTCTGACCCTGTTTCCACTGTTTCCCCATCTATTTCCCATGAAGTGATGGGGCCAGATGCCATGATCTTTGTTTTCTGAATGTTGAGCTTTAAGCCAACCTTTTCACTCTC
>SJYQ01094243.1:110415-123659 GCA_006410935.1 Redunca redunca | reverse complement strand
TATTTGTAAGGCCTCCCCAGACAGCCATTTTGCTTTTTTGCATTTCTTTTCCATGGGGATGGTCTTGATCCCTGTCTCCTGTACAATGTCACGAACCTCATTCCATAGTTCATCAGGCACTCTATCTATCAGATCTAGGCCCTTAAATCTATTTCTGACTTCCACTGTATAATCATAAGGGATTTGATTTAGATCATACCTGAATGGTCTAGTGGTTTTCCCTACTTTCTTCAATTTGAGTCTGAATTTGGTAATAAGGAGTTCATGATCTGAGCCACAGACAACTCCTGGTCTTGTTTTTGTTGATTGTATAGAGCTTCTCCATCTTTGGCTGCAAAGAATATAATCAATCTGATTTTGGGGTTGACCATCTGGTGATGTCCATGTGTAGAGTCTTCTCTTGTGTTGTTGGAAGAGGGTGTTTGCTATGACCAGTGTGTTCTCTTGGCAAAACTCTATTAGCCTTTGCCCTGCTTCATTCCGCATTCCAAGGCCAGATTTGCCTGTTACTCCAGGTTGACTTCCTACTTTTGCATTCTAGGGCAGAAGCTGAGCGTGCCAGGCTGGGACGGTGCGGGAACGGCCGCGAGGAGCTACCCCGAGTCCGAGGCCAGGGGCGGTGGCCGGGAGGAGCAACCCCATGCCCAAGGCCAGGGGCAGGCGGCTGGGAGGATCAACCAACCCCACATCCAAGGAGCAGTGGCTGCCTGGGCACAGGAGGGCCTAGAGAAGCCATCCCACGTTGAAGGTCAGGTAGGGCAGAGATACCCCTCCTCCAAGGTGAGGAGCAGCAGCTGTGCTTTGCTGGAGCAGCTGTGAAGAGATACCCTATGCCCAACGTAAGAGAAACCCAAGTAAGATGGTAGGTGTTGCAAGAGGGCACGAGAGGGCAGACACACTGAAACCATACTCACAGAAAGTTAGCCAATCTAATCACACTAGGACTACAGCCTTGTCTAAGTCAATGAAACTAAGCCATGCCCGTGGGGTAACCCAAGATGGGCGGGTCACGGTGGAGAGGTCTGACAGAATGTGATCCACTGGAGAAGGGAATGGCAAACCACTTCAGTATTCTTGCCTTGAGAGCCCCATGAACAGTATGAAAAGGCAAAATGATAGGATACTGAAAGAGGAACTCCCCAGGTCACTCTCCAATATGCTACTGGAGATCAGTGGAGAAATAACTCTAGAAAGAATGAAGGGATGGAGCCAAAGCAAAAACAATACATAGCTGTGGATGTGACTGGTGATAGAAGCAAGGTCCAATACTGTAAAGAGCAATATTGCATAGGAACCTGGAATGTCAGGTCCATGAATCAAGGCAAATTGGAAGTGGTCAAACAAGAGATGGCAAGAGTGAACATCAACATTCTAGGAATCAGCGAACTAAAATGGACTGGAATGGGTGAATTTAACTCAGATGACCATTATATCTACTACTGCGGGCAGGAATCCCTCAGAAGAAATGGAGTAGCCATCATTGTCAACAAAAGAATCCGAAATGCAGTACTTGGATGCAATCTCAAAAACGACAGAATGATCTCTGTTCATCTCCAAGGCAAACCGTTCAATATCACGGTAATCCAAGTCTATGCCCCAACCAGTAACGCTGAAGAAGCTGAAGTTGAACGGTTCTATGAAGACCTACAAGACCTTTTAGAACTAACATCCAAATTTGTTTTTAATGGAGGAAAATTGCTTTACAATATTGTGTAGGTTTCTGCCATACAGCAACCTGAATCAGTCATAATTATATATATCTCCTCCCTCTTGCGCCTCCCTTCCCCCACCTCCCCTACCCGCATCTCACCCCTCTAGGTCATCACAGAGTGCCAGGCTGGGCTCCCTGTGCCGTATAGCATAAGTTGCACATTCTTGTATGGAGCGTCTCCATCTATGGAAAGTAGACAGAGCATAGTTTTGGAATCAAGGATCCCTGCCCACAAGTTAAGGAAAGGTTCTTCACATCCTCATATGCAAAAAGTGGGGGTAAGCACCCTCAGAGGGCCATTCTGAAGGTTTAATTAGAAACACCATTGCAAGAGGGAGTGGAAAGCAACATGGCTTTCCAGCGACCCCTTTTCACACGGGGTGCTTCTGTCCCCTGCTTACTCAGGTACCTCAAGCTTCCTGATCACCATTACTATACCATTTCCTATGATTGCCTGAATGCCTCCATTCACTTCCTGAAGACCCTGGGAACATATGGGGTGGATTCCTCCCGGGTTGTGCTCTGTGGAGACAGCGTTGGGGCAGGAATAGCAGCCTTGATCTCCCAGACCTTGGTGGCAGGTTGGATCTACCTCAAATCCGGGCCCAGGTCCTGATTTATCCCCTCATCCAACTTATCAATTTTCAACTGCCATCCTTTCACTAGAACTCATGCATTCCATTCCTCACCCAGAAGTTCATGATAACTTGCATGTTTAAATACCTGCTTATTGACTTCTCCTGGTGGGATGCCATTATGAGCGAGGCTTTTATTCCCCCTGAAGTCTGGAAGAAGTACCGGAAGTGGCTCAGCACTGACAACCTACCCAACAGGTTCAAGAAGACAGGCTGCCAACCTGTGTTTCCTGCCCCCTGTAATGAGGCTGCCTATCCAGAAAACAAACACTTGTTGGATGTGGAAAATTCACCCCTTGTAAGGGATGATGCATTGGAGAAGGAAATGGCAACCCACTCCAGTGTTTTTGCCTGGAGAATCCCAGGGACGGTGAAGCCGGGTGGGCTGCCGTCTATGGGGTCGCACAGAGTCAGACATGACTGAAGCGACTTAGCAGCAGCAGCAGCAAGGGATGATGAAATCATAGCCCAGCTTCCGGAGGCCTTCCTGGTGAGCTGTGCGAATGATATCCTCCGTGATGACGCCTTGCTCTATAAGAAGCGCTTGGAGGATCCGTGTGTGGGGGGGGCCCCATAACGTGGTACCATGTGGAGGAAGGCTTTCATGGATCACTGATGATTTTTGATAAGAAGTCGTTCTCTTTCCCATGCTCCCTGAAAATTATGAATGCTGTAGTCAGTTATTTAAAGAGCATGCTGTAAGGTTGGGGCTCTGAGTAGGGCATAGCCAGTATGGACTCTGCTACAAGCTGAGTTCTTTGGTGAATTGTATAATAATTGATTAAGGAGATCCTCAGTCAGTGCTTACTTTGCAAGGGAAGGATGAGAAGGAAGCTAAGAACAGTCATGCTTAGTATTTGAGAAAATCCCAACTGTTTCCTTTCAGTGCCAACAGTGTTCAATTCTGGATCTAGCAACATTTTCTAACCTTCTCGTTCAGGTGAAATAAATACTCAATGGAGAAAAAAAAAATGCCTTTAAAGTTTCTCAACACTCTAACACACAAGACCTCTGCTGAATGAATGTTGACAACTGTCCATGAAGGGTCTATATCTGTAAAGCTGAAGTGCTGCTTGGGGCTAACATCTCCGTTGGAGGAGGGGGCAAGTAATTGTTCCCGGGACCAAAGGTTCATCAGCCAAATTCCAACAGTTTGTTTACAGATTGATTCCAGTTGGCCTGAGAGATGCTTTTGCAACAAAACTCTGCCCTCAGTGTAACCACATTTGGTCTGGACTAATCCCAGGGACGGAGGAGCCTGGTGGGCTGCCGTCTATGGGGTCGCACAGAGTCAGACATGACTGAAATGACTTAGCAGCAGCAACAGCAGCAGCAAAGGGACATTTTAGAGGAGCTCATGAGAAAGGGAGAGGTGAGAAGAGGCAAGAGGAAGGCAATGAGGAAAAGGGGGCTTCTCCCGGGCTTAAGTCTTTGATCTGAATTCCAAAATTAGGTCACTAGCTATCAAAAGGCAGGGTCTTAGAGCCAGGGCTGTCTTGGGAATCTCTGAATGCCATCTGAGATATGGAAACTGCATTTCATAAAGCAGTAAGATGTCAGCCTTCTTTCTCTAGTGAACCTATATCTTGGTCTCACTTTTGCAAAGAATCTTGCCTTCACTTAGCCCACACCTCTTTCTCTGCTTGCAGGGAAGAGGAAGAGAATAGGAAGAGAATATTTGTATTGCATGTTGGGGGCAGTCCACATTAGCTTGGGTCCGTGTTTCCTAGCCATATCTGTAATAGTACTGGGCCTCCCTGCTGTCTGGTCCCATCCAAGTGCTAAAGTTGGAGAATCCTCTTCTCTGCAGCCATAGCATCTCTTGGTGTCAAGGACCTCACCTATGACTGATGGAGGTAGGAGTCTTATTGGTGTCTTGGATCCTTGCAAAAGGATATCTACAGATATCTACATAGGCAGTTTTGGACTGGGCTCCTGGGAGCATGGACAGGTATCATGAGCTATGTACTATATATAAGTAGCTTTGATGGAAAAGTGTGTTAATTACCTACTGCTGTGTAACAACACTACCATCATCTTAGTGGCTTAAACAACACAGATTTATTATCTTCTAGGTTCTGTGGGTCAGGACACTGAGAATGGACACTTAGCTGCAATTGAGGTGTTGGGGCTGTCATTTCATCTGAGGCTCGGGTGGTGAGGAATCGGTTTAAGTTTAGTCAGCTTGTTAGCAGAATTCAGTTCCTTGAAGCTGAAGACAGAGAGCTTCAGTTTCCTGCTAGCTGTTGGCTAGAGGCCACTATTGGCTTCTAGAAGCCACTCACAGTTTCTTTTGCACGTGAGTTTTCCCCAAATGGCTGCTTTCTACCTTTTAAAAAAGAATTTGTTTATATATTTTTTGGCTCTGATGGGTCTTCGTTGCTGCATGCAGGCTTTTTCTAGTTGTGGCAAGCAGGGGCTCCTCTTCACTGCTGTGTGCAGGCTTCTCTTGTTGCAGAGAACAGGCTCCAGGTGCGTGGGCTCAGTAGTTGCTGCTCTCGGGCTTCAGAGCACAGGCTCAGTACTTGTGGCACACGGGCTTAGTTGCTCCAAGCATGTGGGATCTTCCCAGAGCAGGGAAGGTACTCGTGTCCCTTGCACTGCAAAGCAGATTCTTAACCACTGGACCACCAGGGAAGGTCTGCTTTCTTCCTTAAAGCGAGCAAAGGAGAAAGACTTAAGCAATGCTATGCTATGCTATGCTATGCTATGCTAAGTCACTTCCGTTGTGTTCGACTCCTAGCAACCCTATGGACTGCAGCCTACCAGGCTCCTCCGCCCATGGGCTTTTCCAGGCAAGAGTGCTGGAGTGGGGTGCCATTGCCTTCTCTGACTTAAGCAAAATAGCCATTCAATTCCAAAGTAATGTAATCACAAACGCTATCACATATATGCTGTGACCTTTGCCTTATCCCGTTGTGTGCATGTGCTCAGTCAGTCATCTGACTCTTTGTGGCCCCATGGACTGTAGCCTGCCAGGCTCCTCTGTCCATGGAATCTTTCAGGCAAGAATATCGGAGCAGGTTGACATTTCCTACTCCAGATGATCTTTCTGACCCAGGGATTGAAACCTGAGTCTCCTAAGTCTCTTGCACTGGCAGGTAGATCTGCCAGGTGGGAACCGCCCCCCCCCGCCCCCTTCTTATTCTGTTGCTTAATCATGTCTTACTCTTTGACCCCATGGACTGTAGCCTGCCAAGTTCCTCTGTCCATGGGGATTTTCCAGGCAAGAATCCTGAAGTGGGTTGCCATGCCCTCCTCCAGGGGATCTTCTCAACCTAGGGATTGAACCCAGGTCTCCCACCTTGCAGGTGGATTCTTTGCTGTCTGAGCCAGCAGGGAAGCTCAAGAATACTCGAGTGGGTAGCCTATCTCTTCTCCAGGGGAACTTCCTGACCCAGGAATTGAACAGAGTCTCCTGCATTACAGGCAGATTCTTTACCAGCTGAGCTACCAGAGAAGCCCCCTTATTCTGTTAGTTAGAAGCAAATCATAGGTCTTGCCTGTACAAGGGGATCACAGAAGCATGTGAACACCAGGGGCCCCTGTAGAGTCTGTCTACCACAAAAGGTATATCCAGAAGGGGATGGGAAGAACAGTCAACACAACTTCTCTGCCTAAGAAATACAGGATGCTCTGCAGCCATTGACTTGAATTTCTGGTGCTAGTGATGACAGTTCTGGACCGTATCTTGAGACTCTTCCCCATAGGGTTCCCCAGGAGAGGTCCTCATTTCTCCCTGGTCCTAATTCCCACCACATAACTATCATTGGGTTCCCTAGAGGGCAGTAATTTGGACCTGTCTTTAGTCTATTCCTAGTCTATTTTTATGGTGAACTCTATGCTCTTGTATTAATCACAGTCCAATCAGGAGAAGGAAATCATACCACTAGTCTTTTTTTTTTGCAAGTATTTATTAACTTCAAGAACAATAAAATCTTCTGAAGACATTTTGTGCCTTTAAGGATCTACCAAAAAATTACACCCAGGAGCACTTAGGATATTGTGGGCATACAAAGGATCCAGAGAGCTAAACACATAACAGAACATTTGATAAGTAAAAAGTCAAAACTATTGATTTTGTCAGGCCAGTTTATTTCTCTTCCTTGGTTCTTGTCTCATTGCAACAAAAATCTAGAGCAGTGGGTTGAAAGGTTTAAAATAACAGACAAGTTACAGCTCAGTTCAGCTCAAGCAGACAGATCTTTTATTAAACAGACACTCCTGCGACATGGGAGCAGGCTGACCCCAAACAAGTCCTACTCCTCCCTCTTGGCTTCCCCCTTTTTATAAGTTTCTTCCTCTGGTTATGCCCTGGGCATAATAGGGTTTGTACCCACTACCAGTCAGTGAAAGGGAATGCAAACAGACATACGCTCTAGGCCAATTGACAATTGCAAATTGTGTAACAGCAGCTGCTGCTGCTAGGTAGCTTCAGTCGTGTCTGACTCTCTGCGATCCCATAGACGGCCGCCCACCAGGCTCCTCCATCCCTGGGATTCTCCAGGCAAGAATACTGGAGTGGGTTGCCATTTCCTTCTGCAATGCATGCATGCATGCTAAATCGCTTCAGTTGTGTCCGACTCTATGCGACCCTATGGACAGCAGGCTGTGTTGTATATGTCTTCCCATAATTCAGTCTGTTATAATCAGAGGTGGAATATTTATGAGGGCTTCCCTAATACCTCAGTTGTTAAAGAATCTGCCTGCAATGCAGGAGACCTCGGTTCAATTCCTGGGTCAGAAAGACCTGCTGGATAAGGGATAGGCTACCCACTCCAGTACTCTTGGGTTTCCCTTATGGCTCAGCTGGTAAAGAATCTGCCTGCAGTGGGGGAGGCCTGGATTCAACCCCTGGGTTGGAAAGATTCCCTGGAGAAGGGAAAGGCTACTAACTCCAGAGAATTCCACGGACTATACAGTCCATGGGGTCAAGGAGTCTGGATACAACTGAGCCACTTTCCCTTAACAGGCTCCTAGATGCCTAAGGTTGCTTGAGAAACTCCTTGGTTATTTTGTATCCACTGTGTGCCTAGGGGGCATGTACAGGAGTTGGAAAAGCCTCTGTGGTTATTTTGTAGCTTATCTGTGAGCTCTCCTGGATATGTCTGGGATGGGTTTTAGAGATCATCCCTTTCAGCCAGCCACCTCTCATTGTTCCACCTAACAATTTGTTTAAGGGCTGGGCAAAGACACCACTCTTCTAGTCTAGTGTGAGTGATAGTTGCTCAGTCATGTTCGACCCTTTATGACCCCATGGACTGGAGCCCACCAGGCTCCTCTTTCCATGGAATTCTCCATGCAAGAATACTGGAGTGGGTTGCCATTTCCTTCTAGTCTAACCAAATCATTAAAAAGAAAGTTTTTTGTTGTTGGAGTATAATTGATTTACAACGTAGTGTTATTTTCCATGTGTGTGTGTGTTTGTGTGTGTGTGCTCAGTCGTGTTTGACTCTTTGTGACCCCATAGACTGTAGTCGACCAGGCTCCTCTGTCCATGAAATTATCCAGCAAGAATACTGGAGTGGTTTGCCATTTTCTTCTCCAAGGGATCTTCCTGACCCAGGGATCAAATCCACACCTCTTTTGTCTCCTGCTTTGGCAGGCAGATTCTTTACCAACTGCATTTCTGCTGTACAGCAAAGTGGATCAATTATTCATATAAATATAGCCACTCTTTTGCAGATTCGTTTCCCATTTAGGTCGTTATGGAATATTGGGTAGAGTTCCTGTGCTGTATCAGTTCAGCCGCTCAGTTGAGTCTGACTCTTTGCGACCCCATGAATTGCAGCACACCAGGCCTCCCTGTCCATCACCAACTCCCGGAGTTCACTCAGACTCACATCCATTGAATTGGTGATGCCATCCAGCCATCTCATCCTCTGTTGTCCCCTTCTCCTCCTGCTCCCAATCCCCCCCAGCATCAAAGTCTTTTCCAATGAGTCATCTCTTTGCATGAGGTGGCCAAAGTACTGGAGTTTCAGCTTTAGCATCATTCCTTCCAAAGAACACCCAGGGCTGATCTCCTTTAGGATGGACTGGTTGGATCTCCTTACACTCCAAGGGACTCTCAAGAGTCTTCTCCAACACCACAGTTCAAAAGCATCAATTCTTCGGTGGTCAGCTTTCTTCACAGTCCAACTCTCACATCCATACATGACCACTGGAAAAACCATAGCCTTGACTAGACGGACCTTTGTCGGCAAAGTAATGTCTCTGCTTTTGAATATGCTATCTAGGTTGGTCATAACTTTCCTCCCAAAGAGTAAGTGTCTTTTAATTTCATGGCTGCAATCACCATCTGCAGTGATTTTGGAGCCCCCACAAATAAAGTCTGATGCTGTTTCCACCGTTTCCCCATCTATTTCCCAGGAAGTGATGGGACCAGATGCCATGATCTTCGTTTTCTGAATGTTGAGCTTTAAGCCAACTTTTCCACTCTCTCCTTTTACTTTCATCAAGAGGCTGTATAGCAGGACCTTATTAATTATCTGTTTTATATGTAGAGTGTATATATGTCAATCCCAGGCTCCCAATTTATCCCCCTCTCTTTTTTCCCCCTGGTAACCATAAGGTTGTTTTCTACACCTATGACTCTATTTCTGTTTTGTAGATAAATTTACTTGTAGCATTTTAAAAAAAGATTCCACATATAAGTGATATCATATGATATTTGTCCGTCTCTGTCTGACTTTCTTCACTCAGTATGACAATCTCTAGGTCAATCCATGTTGTGACAAATGATATTATTTCATTCTTTTTTTATGGCTCAGTAATATTCCTTTGTATACATGTACCATACCTTCTTAATCTATTCTTCTGTTGATGGGTATTTAAGTTGCTTCCATGTCCTGGCTATTACAAATAGTGCTGCAATGAACATTGGGGTGCATGTATTTTTTGAATTATATTTTTTCTTGGGATATCAAAAAAGAAAGAATATCTAAAACTTGTGGGACAACTATAAAAGGCATAACATATATGTAACAGGAATATAAGAAGGATAAGAAAGAAAGGAAGAAACACAATATTTGAAACAAAAATTTTCCCCAAATAATGTCAGACACCAAACCACAGATCCAGAAAAATTAAAGACCACCAAGCAGGATAAATGCCTCAAACATACACCTAGACAGATCATAGTCGAACTTCAGAAAATCAAATTTAAAGGAAAAATCTTTGAAGAAGGTAGAGGGCAAAAATGCCTTACCTATAGAGGAGCAAAGATAGGAAGTACATCTTATTTCTCTTAAGAAATCATGTAAACAAGGGGAGAATGCATTAAAAAATTTAAAGAATTAAGAAAAAAAACCCATCCACCTAGAATTCCATACTCTGAAATTATGTTTCAAAGGTGAAGGAGAAATAAAGACTTTCTCAGACAAAAAAAAAAAAAACAAACCAAACACACACACAAAACGGTATTTGTTGCCAGTAGACCTGCCTTGTAAGAAATGTTAAAAGAAGTTTTTTGTTTGTTTGTTTTTGTTTTTTATTTTTGACAGAAAAAAAATTATACCTGTAACAAACTCAGATCTACATATAGAAAGGAAGAGACTTGCAGAATCAATAAGTGAGGGTAAAATGTCTATTTTTCTTATTCATAGTTGATCTAACTGATAACAGTTTGTTCAAAATTTAAAAAGCGATAATATATTTAATTACATATGCTTATATGTAAGTAAAATGAATGACAGCAATGATGCAAGGGACAATAGAGCATAATTAGAAAAATTTGTAAGGCACTTGCCCATGGAATATTCACCAAGATGGTCCACATCCTGGGCCATAAAACACACCTTAACAAGTTTAAAAGAATAGAAATCATACACTGACTGCCCTCAGACCACAATGGAATTAAACTATAAATCAGCAACAGAAAGACAGCTGGGAAGTCCCCAAATACTTGGAGATTAAAGACACATTTCTAAAGAATATCTGAGAACAGTGGGACAATGGCAATAAATATAATATATGTGAGATGGGAATACCAGAAGAAAAAAGAGAGGGAAGGAAGCAAAATTTGAAGCTATAATGACTACAAAATTTTCCAGAATCCTTTGATATGGATCAAAGGATCAATCTCAAGCCAGATTTTTAAAGTACTTTGAAATAAATGAAAATAGCAATACAATTTATCAAATATGTGTGATGCAGTGAAAACAGTGCTTAGAGGGGAATTTATACAATTGAATATGCATATTAGAGAAGAAGACCTAAAATCAATAATCTAAGATTCTGCCTTAGGATACTAGAAAAGGAAGAGGGAATTAAATCTGAGGTAAGAAGAAGAAATAATAAAAATTAGAGCAAAATAAATGAAATTGAAGGTAGGCAATCAACAGAGAAAACAAAAACTAGTTCTTTGAAAAGATCAATAAAATAAATAAGCCCCCAGCCACACTAAGAAAAAAAGAGGTAGGGCACAAGTTCCTAACATCAGAAAGGAAAGGGGGTATTACTACAGATTCCACTGATACTAAAAGGATAATAAAGGAATGTTATGAACAACTGTGGACTTCCCTGGCGGCTCAGTGGTAAAGAATCTGCTTGCAATGCAGGAGATGCAGAAGATGCTGGTTGGATCCCTGGGTCAGGAAGATCCCGTAAAGAATGAAATGGCAACACACTCCAATATTCTTGTCTAGGAAATCCCATGGACAGAGGAGCCTGGTGAGACATTGTCCCTGGGGTTGCAAAGAGTCGGACATAGCAACTAAACAACAACAACAAATAAACAACTATACGCTGACAACTTTGATAACCTGATGAAATGAACTGAATTCCTTTAAAGACGTAAGCTGCCAAAACTCACACAAAGAAATAGAGATATAGGCTGTCTGAATAGGCTAATATCGATTAAAGAAATTGAATTAAATTAATAACCTTTCAAATAGAAGGCACCAAGCTGAGATGGCTTTACTGGTGAATTTTATACAACATTTAAGCAACAAGTTATACATTTCACTACAATCTCTTCCAGAAGACAGAAGCACAAGAATTGTTTCCTGTTATTCTGTGAAGCCAACATTACACAAGAAATACTTCCTAAGTTGTTCTGTGAAGCCAGCATTACCCTAATACCAAAACCAGATAAAGACATTACAAAAATCCCCCTAACTCCCCCCAAACAACTACCATCTCTTGTGAACTCAGATGAAAAAAATCCTCTACAAAATATTATAAAATTGAATCAAAAAATGTGTAAAGAGAATTATACACCAGAATTGAGAAGGATTTTTCCTAGATAGAGGCTAGTTCAACATCCAAAAGTAAATTATTACAATCCATCACATTAGCAGGATAAGTAAGGGAAATCACATGATCATATCAATAGGTGCATAAAAAGCATTTGACAAAATCTAACACTCATTCATGAAAAAAGACTCAGCAAACTAGGAGTGGAGGGTAACATCTTGTAGATCTTGATGAAGATCTTTGAATATCTACACCTAACATCACACTTAATGGTGAGAAACTTGAAGCTTTCTTCGTAAGATCTGAAAAAGCCAAGAATATCTCACCATGGCTATTTGACATTGTACGGGAAGTCCTAAAGCAAATGCATTACGATGATAAAAAGGAGATAAAAGAGACATAAATTGGGAAAGAAGAGGCAGAACTGTCTTTGTGCACAGATGCTGTGATCCTCTATTGGAGAAGGAAATGGCAACCTACTCCAGTATTCTTGCTTGGAGAATCCCAGGGATGGGGGAGCCTGGTGGGCTGACGTCTATGGGGTCACCCAGAGTTGGACACAACTGAAGTGACTTAGCAGTAGCAGCCATGATCCTCTATGTGGAAAATCTGAAAAAACTAACTGAAAAAACCTGGAACTAATAAGCAGTTACAGCAAAATTTCAGGATAAACATTAATATATAAAAGTCAATTGCTTTTCTATACATCACCATGAACAAAGAGTAATTTGAAATAAAAAGCATATTACACTTTAAATTACTCCCCCCACATGAGATACTTAAATATGAAAATAACAAAATATGGACCAAATATATCTGAGGAAAACTTCAAAACTCTGAGGAAAGATGTCAAAGAGCTAAATAAATGGAGAGATATATTTCATGTTCATGAATAGAAAGACTCAATATTTTCAAGATACCAATTATTTCCAGTTTGATCTATAGGTTCAAGTTCAGTTCAGTTCAGTCGCTCAGTATGTCCAACTCTTTGCAATCCCATGAATCGCAGCACGCCAGGCCTCCCTGTCCATCACCATCTCCCGGAGTTCACTCAGACTCACGTTCATGGAGTCCGTGATGCCATCCAGCCATCTCATCCTCTGTCATCCCCTTCTCCTCCTGCCCCCAATCCCTCCCAGCATCAGAGTCTTTTCCAATGAGTCAACTCTGTGCACAAGGTGGCCAAAGTACTGGAGTTTCAGCTTTAGCATCATTCCTTCCAAAGAAATCGCAGGGCTGATCTCCTTTAGGATGGACTGGTTGGATCTCCTTGCAGTCCAAGGGACTCTCAAGAGTCTTCTCCAACACCACAGTTCAAAAGCATCAATTCTTCGGTGGTCAGCTTTCTTCACAGTCCAACTCTCACATCCATACATGACCACTGGAAAAACCATAGCCTTGATTAGACGGACCTTAGTCAGCAAAGAAATATCTCTGCTTTTGAATATGTTATCTAGGTTGGTCATAACTTTTCTTCCAAGGAGTAAGCGTCTTTTAATTTCATGGCTGCAGTCACCATCTGCAGTGATTTTGGAGCCCCCAAAATTAAAGTCTGACACTGTTTTCACTGTTTCCCCATCTATTTCCCATGAAGTGATGGGACCGGATGCCATGATCTTCGTTTTCTGAATGTTGAGCTTTACGCCAACTTTTTCACTCTCCTCTTTCACTTTCATCAAGAGGCTTTTTAGTTCCTCTTC
>SJYQ01094243.1:85085-109365 GCA_006410935.1 Redunca redunca | reverse complement strand
CCATTCTGTTCTTTTCCTCTATTTCTTTGCATTGATCGCTGAAGAAAGCTTTCTTATCTCTTCTTGCTATTCTTTGGAACTCTGCATTCAGATGCTTATATCTTTCCTTTCCTCCTTTGCTTTTCGCTTCTCTTCTTTTCACAGCTATTTGTAAGTCCTCCCCAGACAGCCATTTTGCTTTTTTGCATTTCTTTTCCATGGGGATGGTCTTGATCCTTGTCTCCTGTACAATGTCATGAACCTCAGTCCATAGTTCATCAGGCACTCTATCTATCAGATCTAGGCCCTTAAATCTATTTCTCACTTCCACTGTATAATCATAAGGGATTTGATTTAGGTCATACCTGAATGGTCTAGCGGTTTTCCCTACTTTCTTCAATTTAAGTCTGAATTTGCTAATTAGGAGAATAGGTTCAAGGACAACTCCAAAAAAAGTATGAGGAAGTTACTCTGTGGATGTCAACAAATTGATTCTGAATTTTATATGAAGAAGGAAAAGTCACAGAATAGCCAACTCAGTGGGCTTCGCCAGTGGTTCAGCGGTAAAGAATCTGCCTGCAATGCAGGGGCCGCAGGAAAGGCGAGTTCGATCCCTGGGCTGGGAAGATCCCCCTGGAGGAGGTCATGGCAACCCACTCCAGTATTCTTGTCAGGATAATCCCATGGACAGAGGAACCTCCTACGCTGCAGTCCATGGGGTCGCAAAAGAGTTGGACACGACTGAGAGCGTGTGCGTGAGCACACACACACACACACACGCACACACAGACTCACATACACCCCCACAAAGGAAACTAAGATCCCACATGCCCTGTGGTGTGGCAAAAAATAAAAGAAGTGTACAGTAAAAGTCTTTGAATTGAGCAAGGTATCCTAGGTTTTCTGACAGCATCCATGAAATGGGGGCAGGCTAATTTGTTAATTTGAGAGTAGGATAAAGTTTCAGACCTATTTCACACTTCTTAACATGCCCTCTACATGTTTCTCCTTGCCGTCTCTAACAATGTTAATGTTTGTCAGTAGAGGGCGCTGGAGGAATAGTGAAAAAGGATGAGTCCTTTCCTGGTTTCAGTGTGCTCCTGTTAGCCAGACTTCCGCAGTTTCTGGCTTCTCTAGCGCTAGGCTCCTGCAGCAGTTTCTCCAGCAAAGGGGTTCTGCAGTGAATGGCTTTTCCAGTGCGTGGCTCCCACAGAACATAGCAGCCATCACATCCAAGTGGACAGCGATCCTTTGTTACAATTCAGGCAGTTTACAGCAGGATGCTACTAACAAGGCACTTTCCCATGGTTTTCTTCCATGGCACCCCTTCCAGTTAGCTAAAGCTATGGCTCTAAAGCAAAGTCTGGATCTTGCCTTAGGCGTGATGGTGGTGGTTTAGTTGCTATGTCATGTCCAGCTCTTGCAACCCCATGAACTGTAGCCTGCCCGGCTCCTCTGTCCGTGGAATTCTCAAGACAAGAATACTTGCCTTAGCAGTAGCAGTTGTTCATTACATCTGTGATTTCTTGTCTCTGTCTCCTGGTTGGACTCTGACTATGTGTGGGTTCTCATGTATGCTCAGCTGTATCTGATTGTTTGCGACCCCATGGACTGTAGCCTGCCAGGCTCCTCTGGATATCATTGATGGGATTATCCTGGCAAGAATACTGGAGTGGGTTGCCATTTCCTCCCCCAGGGGATCTTCCTGACCCAGGGATCAAACCTGTGTCTTCTGTGGCTCCCTCATTGGCAGGTGGATTCTTTACCACTGAGCCTGGGAAGCCCTGACTAACCGTTTCTAACACAGCATATAAAGTATTAATTACCTGCTGCTTTCTGCCCAGATGGTCAAATCAGTACAGTGTCATCAATGTAGTGGATCAGTGTGATGTTGGACGGACTGTCATGATCATGATCTCTGCACACTGAACACCTTTGCAATATCTATTTATCTGTCCTCATGCTGTGTGCTTTCCTGCAAAAGTAGATTCGACAAAGCCCTGAAGGGAGACCATGAAAATACACTGTTGACCCTACCAGATAAAGGTAAACGGCTCTGGTATCCCTTACAAATCACTATGGAGAAAAAGGTTGCATCCACACCAGGGGCTGCATTGATGTGCTTCAGGACAGACGTACAGCTCGGAGAGCAGCTGTAATTGGAGTCACTTCCTGGGTAAGTTTAGGGTCATCCATTCCCCAAAATCTTTCTGGGTTTGTGAGTTTAACTGGGCTGTGATAGGTGCTTCTTTCATGTCTTTTATGGCTCCAGTTCCCTGTGGGATGTGGTTTACTATCTTGATAGGGAGAAGAAGACCCAAGACCTTCCAACGAGCCTTTCCTATCCCTTGACCCCCTCTGTTTGGTCAGAGAGCTGACATGGGGACTCCCTCAGCTTCCTAGGATGTTCACTCCAATCAAACATTCAGGAATCAGGGATACAAGTGCCCGAGTCTGTGGACCAATGGGGCTCCCTGAGAGCTGGACTTGAGGCAAGGCTTTATCTGTCAACTGGTCACAGTGGGCCCCCACTCTGTGTGGGGGACCAAAATAGTGTTTTTGGTCCACACGAGGAAGCATTGGTATTGGTGCTTAGGGTGGGAAGATAGTGGTCCCTGGAGTGTGACAGTTGGATTTGGGTTGTGGGGTGGGTGGGTGGGGGGCGGGTGTTGATTAGGAGGCAGAAGGAGATGGGGAAATGATAAGCCAGAGCCTTTATTGTGGTTTCCATGGGAAGGAACAGGTCAGGCCAGGTGAGCAGGTTTAGAATTGGCTCTTTTCGATAATTTCAGTGGCCTCTGGGGCATAGGGGCTTCCCCTAGTTGTTTGGTACCCAGCCCTGGGTGGGGGCAGGAGGACAGCAGTCCAGAGCCTGAAGCTGTTTTGAGGAGGTGGTTGGTGGGTGTGGGCTCTGGATGGGCTGGATTGCATCTGAAAACCTTGCAGGGGAGTGTTTTGGAACTGGCTAACTCTGGGACTGGGCTCCCTGTTGGGTCAGCAGGTCCTAGATGTCAAAGCATCAGCATACAGAAAATAAAATACATGGTTAATATAGAAGTAAGTAGGAAGCAGTTCCTTAACCCAAGAAGATCGAGTCAGTGGGACAGGAAAGGTGAGAATGGGGTAGTGGAGTGCGTCACCAGGGTTTGCTCTTCTCACTTAGGCTGAACTTGGCTCTCCCATCTCTGAGTTTACAGCTGAGTAAAGAGTCACAGACCATCTGATGTAACTTTTACAAGGTTTCCCGATCTCCCAGGCTTTTCACCCCCTGTAGCCATCTCCTGACCAGGATGGTGTGATTTAGCACACCTCCCCTGGGGACAAGGTGACAGGACTCCACTCCTGCAGGGACAGTATCTCCTCAGGTATGAATCTGACACTTAACATGGGAACACTTTCAATTTGCCAAAGCCTCTGCCTGTAAGGGAGAGACAAGCCTTGGAGACACCCTACAAATTATAAGGTCAGGGATCTGCAGGGGAGAGAGTTGTACCAAGGCTTCCCCTTTCTCCTGGTGACAGTTTTTCCTTGGCTTATTATCAAGGAACAAGACAACAATAATCTTTTATTCAATAAATGTAGATCAGGCTTCCCAGGTGGAGCTAGTGGTAAAGAAAGTGGAAGTGAGAATCACTCAGTTGAGTCCGACTCTTTGTGACCCCATGGGCTATACAGTCCATGGAATTCTCCAGGCCAGAATACTGGTGTGGGTAGCCTTTCTGTTCTCCAGGGGATCTTTCTGACCCAGGAATCGAACTGGGGTCTCCTGCCTTCCAGGAGAATTCTTTACCAATTGTGCTAGAACCCGCCTGCAAATGCAAGAGACATAAGAGACACAGGTTCAGTCACTGAATTTGGAAGATCCTCTGGAGGAGGGCATGGCAACCTACTCCAGTATTCTTGCCTGGAGAATCCCATGCACAGAGGGGCCTGGTGAGCTATAGTCCATGGGGTTGCAAAGGGTCAGACACAACTGAAGTGACTTAGCATGCATGTATGGATCAGGCAACTGTTCTTTGCAGGGGCACTCTGCTGAATGCAGAGCACAGTGAATAAGTGGCAGGAAGGCCGAGGCCTCAACAGCCCAATCCTGGGACTAGGCTTAGGAAATCCTCTGTCCTCAGGACAACCTGAGAAAGAAAGTGAAAACATGGACCATTTTCCTAGTTTTTTTTTTTTTTTTCAATGAAAATGAACTTGCATATTTCCTGAGCCAAGGTCAGTGCTAAATGAATCCTCACAAAGTTTCCAGGATATGAATGTAGAGCAATTGAGTTGTATATCATTTGATAAATATGTATAGAGCCCATACTCTGGGCCAGACCCTGCTCAAAGTATTAGGGACACCATGGTGAATGAAAAGGATACAAATCTCATGGAGCTTACCTGCTTGTGATAGATGGAAAACTAATGGGTGCTCTCCGAAGCCAGCTAAGGGAGACCATGGCCCATGTGCTGGGTGGGGCAGGGTGCCATGGAAGAGAAAAGGCAGGCAGGGGAATGCAAATATGTGGCCTGTGACAGCCTTGATGAGGAGTGGCACTTTGAGGGACTGCCAGAGGAGGTGAGGGAGTGAGGCTCATGAGCATCTTGGGGGAAGAGTGGTCCAGAAGGCATGTGTGTGTTTGGGGAACAGCAAAGAGGACAGCCTGGCTAGGACAGAGTCGGTCCCAGAGTAGGGAGCAGGGAGGGAATGATGAGAGGGTGGGGAATTGTGCAGGGCCCTAAGGCTATACTAGGCTTCCATGGTAGGTCAGTTGGTAAAGAATCTGCTGCAGTGCAGGAGACCCAGGTTTGATCCCTGTGTTGGAAAGATCCCCTGGAGAAGGAAATGGCAACCCACTCCAGTATGCTTGCCTGGAGAATTCCATGGACAGAGGAGCCTGGGGAACTACAGTCCATGGGGTTGTAAGAGTCAGACATGACTTAGTGACTAAACTACTGGGAGCCAGCACGGGAGATCCCACCCATGACAAGGTCATGCAGAGAGACCTGATGGGGCAAGGCGAGTCAGGTCTCAAGGGGTCCTCTGCCTGAGCATCTACCCCCAAACCAAAATCTGTCTGTTTACTGTCTGCTATACTATACTCTTCTGACATTACAGGGGGCTATCCCCGACCACCTTCCTCTGGAAAAAGTTAACTTAGAGCTCCAACTGGTCTGCTGCATATGAAAGGAGTGTCTCAGCTCAAACCCCTCTGCTGGCTCTCTAACTTGCCTGACAGTTAGAGACTTTTACAACTTGAGATTGTTTACAGTCCCTCAACCACGAGAGGCATGCAACTTAAAACATCTTAAAGATATAGAGCCTTTTCTAAGGAGCTAAAAATTATATTGGTGATGGGTTTCACTGTTGAGTCAATGACTGCTGCCAGGCCTCCATATTCTTTATCTTTTAGGCACCTGGAGGATATTAATCAATGTAATTGGGATATAGAAAAAGGAATATGGTAGTTTTGATGTTAGCAACACTAGACTTTTGAGTTAATGAATTTTCTCTTTGTTATAAATCACTGTACTCCTCTTTCCTTGTTATAAATTGTTGTGTCCTTGCTATGTAAGAATGTAACTTTATTTAGTGCTTTCTGAGAGTGACACCAGATTTTGGAAAAGAACAACACTTTTAAGGCAAATAAGTTTTCTGGTTGACAGACCCTTATCAGAAAAGGGCCATAAAATGCTAATAGGCCTCCTGGCCAGAAGATGATGTAAATCACCGAAGACTTGTGTATACAGCTAGGTATGCAGAGAGAAAGCCTGGTCTCGATAAGAGTCAGGACTGCTGATGCTACATAACTTTGTATTATCCATTGATCTCTATGTACAACCAAAAGTATAAAAAGCTTCCCTGGACAATAAAGGATGGACCAGTCACTGGAAAGATTGGTTTCCCCCGTGTAGTCTTTTCTTTCTGGCTGAATTCTCATCTGGACTGTGGAGGCTCGCCATGTCTACTTACTTGCCCTGGCTTCTAAGACCCACGTGAGAGGGAGCCCAAGGCAGGGCACCCTCCGCTATTCAAGCGGGTGCTGGTGGCCTACGTAGATGGTGCAAACCTCTTGTCTTGAGGTTTTATTGGTATTTCATGTAAACAAAGGAATACAGCTTTCTTCCTCTAAATTTTCCACTACACTATTCTTTCCTAATCTCTTTATATTTCTAATTAAATAGTCTTTTCCCAGACGCCGACTCCATCCCCGCTTCGAATTCCCTGGATCCACTGGGTCTGGACCCTGACACTAAACCACTACCCCCTGAGTATATCTAAGGCATTTGGTGTTTCCTTGAGTGAGATGGGAAACCACGTGAAAAGTTCATGCTCATACACAGTGGCTCAGTCGTGTCTGACTCTTTGCAACCCCATGGACTGTAGTCCACCAGGCTCCTCTGTCCATGGGATTATCCTGGCAAGAATACTGGAGTGGGTTGCCATGCCCTCCTTCAGGGGATCTTCCAGACCCAGGGATTGAACCCCTGTCTCTTATGTCTCCTGCTTTGGCATGTGGATTCTTTACTACTAGGTGCCACCTGGGAAGCCCAGGAATACTGGAGTGAGTTGCATTTCCTCCTCCAGGGGATTTTCCCGACCCAAAGACTGAACCCATGTCTCCTCAGTCTGCCTCAATCTGAAATAGGCAGTACAAGCTGAGTGAAGAGAATCCTTCATCCTGCAACTAATTGACAGTCTCTCTCTGTCCTGCTTTCAAATAGGGACATATTTAATTTATTTTTTAAGTTTGTTTTTAATAGAGTATAGTTGCTGTTTATAATGTTGTGTTAGCTTCCACTGCACAGCAAAATGGATCAGCCATATACATGTATCTCTTCCCCTTTGAACTTCCCTCCCTTTTAGTACACCACAGAGCATTAAGTAGAGTTCCCCATGCTATACAGTATCTTCCCCTCAGTTGTCTATTTTATGCTGTTGTTATTGTTGTTTAGCTGTTTAGTGTCTGACTCTTGCGACCTCATGGACTGTAACCCACCAAGCTCCTCTATCCATGGGATTTCCCAGGCAAGAATACTGGAGTGAATTACCAATTCTTTCTCCAGGGGCTCTTCCCAACCCAGGGGTCAGATCAGCATCTCCTTCATTGGCAGGTGGATTCTTTACCACTGAACCACCAGGGAAGCCTCTGTCTATTTTATACATAGTATCAATAGTGTAAATGTGTCAACCCCAAGCTCCTCCACACCACCCATTCTCCCCTTGGTGTCCATATGTTTGTGCTCTATGTCTGCGTCTCTATTTGTTTTGCAAATAAGATGATCTATACCATTTTTCTAGATTTCAAATAGAGGTATATTTTAGAGAAGTTGGGAATTAATTTCATGCCCAGATTTGTTCATTTTGTACATGACAGTGTGAGAATAAAAAGGACCCTGTACTATACCTATGAGGCTGTTCCCACCCAAGGTCATGTCTCCTAGACCCAGAGAAGCAACCTCTTCTATTTCAGAGAGGAGGGGGCATCCCAGAGCCTGGATAGGGTGCTTCCCTTACTCAGCTTCTTATAGAAAGAGCCTCCCTTGCTGGCATATAGTAGGTACTCAATAAGCATTTTTCCAATAGATGGAAAAGAGAATGAATGAACAGCATCTTCTCCAAGTTTTTATCCTCTTTACTGTCAATTGATTCAGTCCCAGTGATGCCTTAATGGAATTAGGCCATTTAGGATTATTTATTAACAGGTCTAAAATTCCTTATTTGCAACTCCAATATCCAGACAGTTGGGAAAACTGAGAATTTTTTCACAACTTGTTTGGTATTTATTTGATCTCATCTCATTTATTGCAAAGAAGAGCCAATTCTGACTCCAGTTAGTTGTTTCTTTTACTTTAACCTTTGCTTCTGGTTGCTTTTGTTCACTGAAAGGATACTGTTTATATATAATGGCCTGCCTCAGGGAACCTTGCCCCTCTGCCTGAATAGTAAACCAAAGTGCCTTCGGTTTTGGGACCCTGTCCACCTGTGGGTGGCTATAGGAAGGAAGAAATTAACACATCCTTCCCCAAGACTTCCCATTCAAAGAGATATTTGCAAGATCAACGACCTTTTCACTTTATTTTCTCACCTTCCCTATCTCTGTTCTATAAAAGAACCTGGCATCCAGACCCCCATAGGATGGTTATTTTGAGCCATTAGTCTGCCATCTTGGTCAGCTGACTTTAAAGTTGTATTTCTGTTGCTGGCCAAAATCTTGGCTTTCTCTGCCCACCAAAGTCAAATAAAAATTATGGAGACAGAGTTTGGAGGAAATAGAAAGGTAGCTTTAGTTCTCAGCTGGTGGAGAGGGGAACACAGTAAGCTCATGCCTCAAGAATTGTGCTCCTCTTCATGAGAGGTCTAGGGGCTTATGTAAGAAGGGGGCTCATAGTCAGGAGTTGGTGATGAGGAATCAAGGATCTTGTCAAAAACAGTTGTAGGCTGGCATCAGTAACCCAGTAACTCAGTCTGGCAGTTCAGTGGCTCTGCGACCTTCTTTCCAACATGTAAGTACAAGTGGAAAGGTGTTGTAAGGATACAGATCAGACATAAGATATATTTTGCAAAGAGTCAAAGGAAAATAGGTGCAAAGTGTAGCTCCTGCAGAGTTAGGGGGCAGAAAAGCATAATTAGTTGCAGACATTCAGAGTTAGAGGGTAGAAAAGCAAACTTAGTTACAGACATTCAGAGTTAGGAGCAGTTAAAGTGAAAAAAACTACAAAAGTTTAGGCCTGCTGACTGTTCTCTTTATCTTCTTTGTTCTCAGGAAAGGGGAAAAACCCCTCATTTCTCTTTTTTTCCTTTTCACTGCAACACTTCTTGCCTCAACACCTTGTTTCTCATTAATTAACCTGTTGTGCAATGAGCAGAACAAACTTGTACTAGGTAAAAATTCATTTGCATATTCCAGATTGAAATTAGGATGAGGATCCTTATTGCCCTGTTTACTCTCTTATGTGAATGTTCTTAGGTTTGCTTCAGAAGTATTAATATGTGTAATGGTGGTGGTTAAGTCACTAAGTTGTGTCTGACTCTTGTGACCCTATGGATTGTAGCCTGGCACGCTCCTCTGTCTATGGGGTTTCCCAGGAAAGAATACTGAAGTGAGTTGTCATTGCCTTCTCCAGGGCATCTTCCCGACGCAGGGATTGAACCTGAGTCTCTTGCATTGCAGGCAGATTCTTTATTGACTGAGCCACTAGGGAAGCCGATATATATAACAGTGGAATTATTTGCCTGTGTCCTCCTGGGATGATGTACTATATATGCTATATATGCACCGCTTATTATGTCATGGCTATTAAATGAACAGAAACACATACAAAATCACAATGAGCTATTACTATACTTCCATCATGTTAGTTAAAATAAAAAATAGTGATAAAATCAAATGTTGCCAAGGATGCAGAGAAACTGGATTACTCATTCATTGCTGGTGGAAATATAAAGTGTAGCCACTCTGGTATATCTAATAACAGAGGTCTTCAAAAACAGACAGCTTCAAACATACAGATATAAAAACCTGGACTTGCTGACAGAGTCAGCATTTGATGATTTTGGCTTTTGGATCTTTCTTTCCCCTGTCCCCATCAGCAATTAGCATAGTTACTTTGAAATTCTCATTAGCTTTTAAACCTTTAATTTTAATAATCAAGCTCTAAGCAGCTCTAGAAAGGGCTGTGTCTTACGAATACAGAAGGTCCCATACAAACAAACCTTCAAGCTGAGAACTTTCAAAGACAGAAGCATGCATCTGGTTCCAACAAGGACATTGTGTCATCATCAGGCATGTGTGAAATTGCATCATGCCCTCTGTCTCCTATTGCTGATGATCCTTCAACTCCATCATCTCCCTGGTCTCCCTCCTCCAGTCAGTAACTCGATGCCAGCCTCTGTATGCCAGCTGTTGTACTGTACTATTACACTTTTCAAGGTATTGCACAGTAACATTAAAAATGTTTATTTTTGTGCTCATTTTTATGTATTATTTGCATGAAAAGTATTATGAATCTTTTATAGTACAGTGCTATGTAAATTGACTCTGTTAGTTGGGTACCTAGGCTAACTTTGTTGGATTTACAAACTGAACACACTCTCAGAGTGGAACTTGTGCAAATGTTCAGAACTAACTGTAGACCTTTTTCCTTTACCCAGCACTGGTTCCTCCATCATTTTGTATTATAACCATCATAGGTCTGATGTTAATTCTGTGTGTGAAGTCACTCAGTTGTGTCCGACTCTTTGCGACCCCATGGACTGTAGCCCGCCAGGCTCCTCTGTCCATGGGATTCTCTAGGAAAATAATTCTACACTCTCATTAATGGATGCAATGGAGCCCATTGAAGTTGTAAAACATCTTCTGGATGAGGAAGCCTCGATGTGGTTCTGCTCAGATGCTTATGCAAAAAGCTCAAAGGTAGACAATAAATAGAAGCTTCGACAGAAGAATGAAGCTGTTTATTTTTGCCCTCTTTTCAACCACACAAATATTTACGGACTGCATGTGGTATGTCAGGTACTGTCCTGGTTCTAGGATATAGGGCTGAGCCTACTGATTGTTGTTGTTGTTCAGTCTCTCAGTCGTATCTGACTCTTTGTGATCTCATGGGCTGCAGCATGCCAGGCTTCCCTGTTCTTCACTGTCTCCCTGGGTTTGATCCGATTCATGTCCATTGAGTTAGTGATGCTGTCTAACCATCTCATCCTCTGTCATCCCCTTCTCCTACTGCCTTCAATCTTTCCCAGCATCCGGGTCTTTTCCAATAATTCAGCTCTTTGCATCAGGTGGCCAAAATATTGGAGATTCAGTTTCAGCATCAGTCTTTCCAATGAATATTCAGGGTTGCTTTCCTTTAGGATTGACTAGTTTGATCTCCTTGTTGTCCTAGGGATTCTCAAGAGTCTTTTCCAGCGCCACAATTTGAAAGCATCACATTTGGTGCTCAACCTTCTTTGTGGGCCAACTCTCATATCTGTACATGGCTGATGGAAAAACCACAGCTTTGACTGTACGGACATTTGATGGCAAAGTGATATTTCTGCTTTTTAACACACTGTCTAGGTTTATCACAGCTTTCCTTCCAAAGAGCAAGTGTCTTTTAATTTCATGACTACAGTCACCATCTACAGTGGTTTTGAAGCCCAAGAAAAGAAACTGTTTCACTGTTTCCACTTTTTCCGCTTCTATTTGCCATGAAGTGATGGGACTGGATACCAAGATCTTAGTTTTTTTTTTTTTTTTAATGCTGAATCTANAGTTTTTTTTTTTTTTTTTAATGCTGAATCTATTGCTTATTCTTTGTTATCAAGAATCTACCATGAGCTAAATGGTTATTAAGGAGTGTAACTCCTTACTTCTATTTATTGAGTAAGAGAGAGTGTGCTGGGTGAGATGCTGATGAGCTGGAAATGTGTGGGACTATTTGAGTTTCATGCTGAGTTCAACTGACCTCCATACCTTGGAGTCAACAGCAGCAGACTAAATCATCAAGAAAGGGAAATTAGGAAGGAATAGTTAGCTCAATTCAGAACAAGAAGAGTAAAGAGGAGGGATTTTTCCTACCTGACCATAACAACCTACTACAAAGGAAGGACATCGTCATACAACCAGCATGACACCAGTGTAGGAACTAATAGACCCATGGGGCAGAGTAAAGGGCTTAGAGAAAGACCTGATAGGTGACTGTGTGTGCACATGCTAAGTCATTTCAGTCGTGTCCAACTCTATGTGACCCTATGGACTGTAGCCTACCAGGCTCCTCTGTCCATGGGATTTTCCAGGCAGGAATACTGGAATGGGTTGCCATGCCCTCCTCCAGGGAATCATCCTGACCCAGGGATCAAGCAGTTTTTGAGAGTCCATGATTCATCGTCCCCCATCCTGATGTGCCCAAGTTTCCCACCCAAGGCTGGCCATCTGCTCAGAGCCTCCTAACCCTCACGAAACTCAGCTTCCTGCTTGCTACATCTAGAGAATGTTTTCAGTTGGAGTCCATTGCTGGGAGCCAGCATGAGGAATCTCACCCATGACAAGGTCATGCGGAGAGGCCTGATGGGCAAGGCGAGTCAGGCCTCAGGGTTTCCCCCTGGAATTTCCTGAGCATGTACCCCCAAAACCAGGATCTGCCTGCCTTATTGTACTGTGCTTTTCCACTCTTCTGACACACTCTGGAAAAAATTAACTCAGGGCCTTAGTCTTCTGCATTTGAAAGGGATGTTTCAGTTCAAACCCCCTCTGATAACTCTCTAGCTTGCCTAACAGCTTTGCTTAACAGAATTGCTTACAGCCCCCAAACCATGAGAGGCACAAAGCTTAAAGCATCTTAAAGATACAAAGCCTTTTCTGAAGAGCTAAAAATCATATTGGTGACGGATTTCACTGTTGACTCAATGATTGCTGCCAGGCCTCCATATTCTTTATCTTTTAGGCACCTGGGAGGATATTAATCAATGTAATCAGGATGCAGAAATAGGAATATAGTAGTTTTGATGTTAGCAATACTAGACTTTTGAGTTAATTACTTTTCTCTTTGTTATAAATCACTGTACTCCTTTTTACTTGTTATAAATTGTTGTATCCTTGCTATGTAAGAATGTAACTTTATTTAGTGCTTTCTGAGAGTGGCACCAGACTTTGAGAACAACACAAATAAGTCTTCTGGTTGACAAACCCTTATCAGAAAAGGGCCGTAAATGTTAATTGGCCCTTTTGGCCGGAAGATGATGTAAATTACCTAAGACAGGTATGCAGAGAGAAAAGCCTGGTTTTGATAAGAGTCTGGGCTGCTAACGCTGCATAATTTTGTATTACCCATTGATCTCTATGTACAATCAAAAAGGTATAAAAGGCCTTTCTAGACAATAGAGGCTGGGCCAGTCATTGGAAGGACTGGTTTCCCCTGTGTCTCCTCTTTACTCTATTTTTTGGCTAAATTCCCATCTGGGGCATGGAGGCTTGCCATGTCTACTTACTTTCCTCGGCTTCTAAGATCCACGAGAGAGGGAGCCCAAGGTGGGGCACCCCCCGCTATTCAAGAGGATGCTGGTGACCTAACATAGATGGTGCAAGTTCTTTGTTGGGAACTTTATTGACTTTCCATGTAAACCAAGTTATTCAGCCTCTTTTCTCCACTAAATTTTCCTACTACAGTATTTCTTCCTAATCTAATCTTCTGTTTATAAATAAATAAGTTTTTTCCTCGCCTACTCCATCTCCCCTTCGAATCACCCTGGACCCACCGGGGCTGGACCCCAGCAGTCCATGCTCACAGTTGGAGACCTTGCTCACAGCTGGAGAAGGAAATGGCAACCCACTCCAGCATTCTTGCCTAGAGAATCCCATGGACAGAAGAGCCTGGTGGGCTGCTGTCCATTGGGTTGCACAGAGTCGAACACGACTGAAGCAACTTAGCATGCATGCATGCATTGGAGAAGGAAATGGCAATCCACTGCAGTATTCTTGCCTGGAGAATCCCAGGGACAGAGGAGCCTGGTGGGCTGCCATCTATGGGGTCATACAGAGTCGGACACGACTGAAGCGACTTAGCATGCATGCATGCATGCTCCCAGCAAACCATCATCCATCCTTACATGGTCTCCTGCTTGTTTTACCTATTTGTTCCCTTTTACTTCTACTATTACTTCTACTGTTCCCCGTGTCTATTTCCTCTCCTATAGGCACTCACCCAAGTATGTTTGATATATGTCCATGAATACATATATTTATGCCTTATAAAACACATTGTATTGTTTGTGTATTTTTATTTATTCATGGCTGCGCAAAGTTTTCATTGCTGCACACAGGCTTTCTCTAGCTGCAGCAAGGGGACTTCTCATTGTAGTGGCTTCTCTTGTTGCAGAACACAGGCTCTAGGGTACATGGGCTCAGTAGTTGTGGCATATGGGCTAAGTTGCTTCAGGGCATGTGGGATATTCCCAGACCAGGGATCGAATCCATGTTCCCTGAGCTGGCAGGTGGAGTCCTAACTACTGGCCCACTACGGAAGTCCCATTTTTAATTAGCATTAATTTTATGTTATTGTTTTCATTTTGTTATATTTTTAACTCTCACTGAGGTTTTTTTTTTTTAACCTCGTTGGCTGTGTCATGTCTTAGTTGCAGCAGGTAGGATCTTCATTGCATCATGCAGAATCTTTTCAAATTGGCGCATGGACTCCCTAGTTGTGGAGTGCAGGCTCAGTAGTTGTGGCTCATAGGCTTAATTGGCCCATGGCCTGTGGGATCTCTGTTCCCCAACCACGGATCAAGCCCTCATTCATTGCATTGAAAGGCAGATTCTTAGCCACTGGACCACAAGGGAAGTCCCTGACTATTGTTTTAATTTACATTTTTTATGTAAAATGGATTTGAATATTTTTTTCATATACACATAGCATTTATATTTTCCATTCTGTGAGTCACCCGTGACATCTTTTACCCATTTTTAGGCAGGTATATTCTGTCTTTTCTGATGAGTTTCAGGAATCCCTTATGTATCCTGGACAAGTCCTGTTATTTTCAGACATCAATGTTTTTTTCTCTAAGATTATCTTTCTGATGACTTTTCTATGGTGTCTCTTTTGAGCAGAAATTCTCCATTTCTATGTAACCAGTCCATACCATTTTTCACCCTGTGGTTTATCCTTTTCTGTGTTTTATTCAAGTTGTTTGCCAATTCTATACCATAGAAATATCCTTCTACATTTTCTTCTAGTAAGTTTATGGTTTCACCTCTCCTATTTGCATTCTTAGGCCATCTGGATTCCACCTCTATACAAAGTGTTTATAGTTAGAAGTGCTAGCCAATCTTTATTTCTACCCATGTCTTGAATGAGATGTCCCAACAGAATATCCTAAACAATTCATCTTTTCCTCATTGATTGAGATTACCACCAATCACCTATCACCTGGAGAAGGAAATGGCAGGTGAGTCTGTGAGTCTCTTTCTGTTTTGTAAGTTCATTTGTATAATTTCTTTTCAGATTCCACATATAAGGATTGTCATACAATATTTCTCCTTCTCTGTCTGACTTCATTCACTCAGTATGACAATCTCTAGGTCCACCCCTGTTGCTACAAATGGCATTATTTCATCCTTTTTTTAATGGCTGAGTAATAGTATATTGTATATATGTATCACACCATCTTTATCCATTTCTCTGTGGGTGCTTCCATGTCCTGGCTTTGTAAACTTACTGTATAACTTAATGCATGATATAATTTCTTTCTCTGTCTCAAACTCTCTGTTTACCTATGATCCATATTTGATACTTTCTATGCCTTTTGTCTACGTCTTTAGCTACCAGTTTATTTTGTTTTTATGCTTAACACTTCTTATGGGTTTCATTCATCCTGCTTTTCTTTCTTTCATTTTTTTTTAGGATTAGACTTTATTCTTAAATAATTAAGCAAGCACCCATTACCGCAGATTTCTGCTTTCCCATCTTTACAATGAGTAAGAAGTTTTGCCACATTTGTCACTCAGGAATTCAGCTTCAGGTATTTTCAAGAACCACAGGACTGGAAATCATTGAAATGTGTGTGGGTCAAGAAAAGCAAAGGGAGAGGTACTCAGTGGTTGCTATAAGCTTTGTAATACGTGGACTGTGGTGGTTTGTTTAAAGAGGTATGACTTTGGCCTTGGAGTCAGATTCAAACTCACTTGGATTTAAACAAAATTGGATTCAACTTGAATTAGAACCTTGACTCTATCTGCCACTAAATGTGGGCAGACTGTTTAATTAAATGCAGCTTCTTTTCTTCATCCATTTTAAATAGCACCAATAGTGTTTTTGTTCCTGGAACTCTCCCTACCCAGTAGTCAAGGACTTCTTGGGACATGGGGTAACATAGCAGAGACAGAGGCAATAGAACCCAAAGAGGTTGGAGTCTGAATGTTTTAAAGAAAAGAACCTCACAGAGATGTCATGTGTAATGGCTCCAGACTTTTTGAAACTCCATCCCCTCTCATTTCCACCAGCACCTGTATCCTACAATTGTTCTTGTCATTCAGCTGCTAAGTTATGTCTGCTTTTTGTGACCCCATGGACTGCAGCGTGCCAGGCTCCCCTGTCCTTCACTATCTCCCAGAGTTTGCTCAGATTCATGTCCATTGAGTTAGTGATACTATCTAAATATCTTATTCTCTGTATCCCTCTTCTCCCTTTGCCTTCAGTCTTTCCTAACACCAGGGTCTTTTCCAGTGAGTCAGCTCTTTGCATCAGATGGCCCACGTATTGGACCTTCAGCTTCAGCATCAGTCCTCCCAATGTATATTCAGAGTGGGTTTCCTTTAGGATTGACTTGTTTGATCCCCTTGCAGTCCAAGAGACTCTCAAGAGTCTTCTCCAGCACCACAATTTGAAAGCATCAATTCTTTGGCACCCAACCTTCCTTATAATTCAAAGAGATCAAATTGCCAACATCCTCTGGATCATGGAAAAAGCAAGAGAGTTCCAGAAAAACATCTATTTCTGCTTTATTGACTCTGCCAAAGCCTTTGACTTTGTGGATTGTAATAAACTGTGGAAAATTCTGAAAGAGATGGGAATACCAGACCACCTGACCTGCCTCTTGAGAAATCTGTATGCAGGTCAGGAAGCAACAGTTAGAACTGGACATGGAACAACAGACTGGTTCCAAATAGGAAAAGGAGTACGTCAAGGCTGTATATTGTCACCCTGCTTATTTAACTTATATGCAGAGTACATCATGAGAAATGCTGGGCTCAAGGAAGCACAAGCTGGAATCAAGACAGCCAGGAGAAATATCAATAACCTCAGATATGCAGATGACACCACCATTATGGTAGAAAGTGAAGAGGAACTCAAAAGCCTCTTGATGAAAGTGAAAGAGGAGAGTGAAAAAGTTGGCTTAAAGCTCAACATTCAGAAAACGAAGATCATGACATCTGGTCCCATCACTTCATGGGAAATAGATGGGGAAACAGTGGAGACAACGGCTGACTTTATTTTTTTGGGCTCCAAAATCACTGCAGATGGTGATTGCAGCCATGAAATTAAAAGACGCTTACTCCTTGGAAGGAAAGTTATGACCAACCGATAACATACTCAAAAGCAGAGATATTACTTTGCCAACAAAGTCTGTCTAGTCAAGGCTATGGTTTTTCCAGTGGTCATATATGGATGTGAGAGTTGGACTATAAAGAAAGCTGAGTGGTGAAGAATTGATGCTTTTGAACTGTGGTGTTGGAGAAGACTCTTGAGAGTCCCTTGGACTGCAAGGAGATCCAAACAGTCCATCCTCAAGGACTGATGTTGAAGGTGAAACTCCAATACTTTGTCCACCTGATGTGAAGAGCTGACTCATTTGAAAAGACCCTGATGCTGAGAAAGATTGAGGGCAGGAGGAGAAGGGGATGACAGAGGATGAGATGGTTGGATGGCATCACTGCTTGATGGACATGGGTTTGGGTAGACTCCAGGAGTTGGTGATGGACAGGGAGGCCTGGTGAGCTGCAGTTCACGGGGTCGCAGAGTCGGACACGACTGAGTGACTGAACTGAACTGAACTTCTTTATAGTCCAGCTATCACATCCATACATAACTATTGGGAAAACCATAGCTTTGGACCTTTGTTAGTGAAGCAATGTCTCTACTTTTTAGTATGCTGTCTAGGTTTATCATAGCTTTCCTTACAAGGAGCAAGCGTCTTTTCATTTCATGGCTGTAGTTACTGTCTGAAATGATAAAAATCTGTCACTGCTTCCACTTTTCCCCCTTCTATTTACCATGAAGTACAAGGAGCTGGACACGACTGAGTGACTGAACTGAACTGATCCTACAATACACACAACTAAAGCAGCAAGAGAATGAGTTTTCCATATAACCTTTTTAAAAGAAATAAAGAGATATCTCAAGTAAATAGAGTCAGCATTCCCTATGATGATAGCAGAAACCATTAGGAAGAAGAAAGACTTTTTCTCCTCTGGCAAGAAGCCATGAACTCTCTGCTTACTGTAGCCCTCTCAACTTTCCTTTCCCCACTATAAACGTGCTCTCCTTCCCTGGCTGTGTGGAGACTTGCTTATTGCTCACTCTGGTTGCAGACACTGAGTTGCAATTCCTTGCTAATCTTCAATAAACCCACTTTTCCTGCAAGAAAAAACTGGCAGTCTATTTATTTTAGGTCAACATTTTGATGGCCAGTATGGGGATCTAGAGAAGATCCAATGACTTTCTGACTGTTGAGTAAACTTGTGCAGTACCCACCCTGAGCCTATTCTTGCTCCTGCTTTCCACACTAACTCTGGAGTTGAAAGGTTCATCTTTCTCCTGAAGCTGAGCATCTGGCTTCTTTGTGTTTTGAAATTCTCCAGGTTTAGATTTCGTCTTCTGGTTAAGGCTAGGTTCTGTATGTGAGTACATGCTTGGCAATTTGGTCTGATTTTGAAATCAGACTGTTTCACTGGAACTGGCTAGCCTTTGACCCTTTCCTTCAGGAACAGAGGCTGTTTCACTGGAACTATGCCACTTCAGTCTTGGGCCCATTCATTTGGAAAAGGGGCTGGCCTATGGGAACCAGGCTTAGAAAACATCAGTCTGGCTCTGGGACCAAGCTCTCCCCTTATAACTGGCTGGTATTAAGCCTGAAGTGTGTTTGAACTATTGGAGTTGCACAATATTTTCCCTATTTGAATGGTTTAAACTGAGATTAAGCTATTTAATCTGCTTGAAAATTATTCTTTTACTATAGAGAAAATCTGCTAAAAATGGGATCCCAATTACCTAAACATTTTGAGGGCACCCCCTTCCACAGTTACCCTTGTCATTGTTCAGTCGCTAAGTCATGTCCAACTCTCTGTGACTCCAAGGATTGCAGCATTCCAGGCTTCCCTGTCCTTCATTATCTTCTGGAGTTTGCTCAAACTCATGTTCATTGAACTGGTTATGCCATCCAACCATCTCATCCTCTGTTGTCCACTTCTCCTGCCCTCAATTTTTTCCAGCATCAGGGTCTTTTCCATGAGTCTGCTCTTCGTATCAGATGACCAAAGTATTGGAGCTTCAGTTTCAGCATCAGTCCTTCCAATGAATATTCAGGGTTGACTTCCTTTACAATTGATTGGTTTGATCTCCTTGCAGTCCAAGGGACTCTCAAGAGTCTTCTCCAGTACCACATTTTGAAAGCATCAATTCTTTGGCACCCAGCCTTCTTTATGGTCCAACTATCACATCCATACATGACTACTGGAAAAGTCATAGCTTTAACTATATGGCTCTTTGTTAGCAAAGTGGTGTCTCTGCTATTTAATATGCTTTCTAGGTTTGTCATAGCTTTTCTTTCAAGGAGCAAGTGTCTTTTAACTTTATGGCTGCCTATTATATATTTAATAACCACCATCTTTCTAATACACATTTCTAATTAAATGGACTAGCTTAACATAGTCAGTTGGAGAAGGTGATGGCACCCCACTCCAGTACTCTTGCCTGGAAAATCCCATGGGCGGAGGAGCCTGGTGGGCTGCCGTCTATGGGGTCGCACAGAGTCAGACATGAGTGAAATGACTTAGCAGCAGCGGCAGCAACAACACAGTCAATGGCCATTATGGAGAAATTTCCAAATCCCTTAAACTTACTTTTCTTAAAAATGAATTGGACACCATAGTTCTACAATTTCCAAAACTGAATGGAGTACCTATTTAGATCCGTATTTTGAAAATTACAAACTTATCTAAAGCCTAAAATTGCCTTTATGCAAAATAAAGTTTTAAGATTACCTGAGACAAACTAACAAAGATAAGTGGATCCTGAAGCCTCAGGCTGTTTCGTTAACTTTTTTGTCTAAGGATCCATTTCTGGTGCGATCTTCTTTGTTTTCTATGCTGCCTAACCCTCCTCTATAGGGCTTCCCTGGTGGCTCAGAGGTTAAAGCGTCTGCCTCCAATGCGGGAGACCACGGTTCGATCCCTGAGTCAGGAAGATCCCCTGGAGAAGGAAATGGTAATCCACTCCAGTATTCCGGTCGCAAATAGTTGGACATGACTGAGCAACTTCACCCTAAAACCCTCCTCTATACCTTTAGTTCCCCCTTACTGACTCTCTCCCTGAACTTTTTATCTGAAATTCTTCCCACTTGCAATTCCCCTGAATTTATCAGAGACTGTTATTTAAAACAAAGACTTCTGAAGATCCAGAAGCTGAACTCTTGATTTCTTGTACTCAGGACTAAAGCTAAATTCTAGCCATGGTCACAGTTTTTCCCAAAGTAACCAAAGATCCTTACAGATTTACTGAGGAATTTAATATAGTTATTCAGGTTTATCAACCTGGTTTGTCTGACATATATCAGCTAGTTTATACGCTTGTCAGTGAAGGCCAGCCTAAGTAATTGATGAAAACCACTAATGGGGATTTCCTGGTAAATCATGGTAAAGAATATGTGTGCCAATGCAGGAGACACAGGTTCAATCCCTGGTCCAGGAAGATCCCACATGCCTCGGAGCAACTAGACCCATGCACCGCAACTGCTGAGCCTGTGCTTTAGAGCCCAGGAACCACTACTGCTGCATTCACGCACCACCACTGCTGAAGTCCATGCACCCTGGAGCCTGTGCTCCACAATAATAGCAGCCACTGCAATGAGAAGCCCGTGCACTGCAGCAAAGAGTAGCCCCTGCTCTCTGCAACAAGAAAAAAGCCCTCTCAGCAACAAAGACCCAGCACAGCAGTGAAGACCCAGCGAAGGCAAAGACAAATAGGTACATAAAATTATTAAAAAAAAGAGAACCACTAATGGTGAATATCATGAAAGGTCTAGAACTACAACCAAAAGACCCACCCACTAACTTCTATGATGAGGCTCAAGCGACCTCACTGGGCAGTTGCTGGGATTTTCCAAAGCCTGTGGATTGAAACAAAATTTAGACTTCCTCACAAAAATATGATGAGCCTGTTCATGGCAGATAACCTCTGACTCCTCACGGTGATGTACAAGAGGCTTCTGTGAATAACAGTGACTTCTCATGGTTCACTGATGGTTCTATTTAAAGGAACAGTACTGGGCAAGGGATGTTATTATAGCTTCATTTGATGTTGTTGAGGCGGTATCTTTACTTATGGCTACTTAAGCCCAACGAGCTGAATTATACATTGCTATACAGGCTTGTGGGCTCCCCTGGTGGTTCAGCGGCAAAAGAACCCACCTACCAAAGCAGGAGACTTGCAGGAGATATGGGTTTGATCCCTGGGTTGGGAAGAGCCCCTGGAGAAGGAAATGGCAACGTACTTCAGTATTCTTGCCTGGAAAATACCATGGAGAGAAGAGCCAATTATCTACAGTCCACAGGATCCCAAAGAGTTGGACACACTTAGTGACTAAATAACAACAACAACAACAGCACAGACTTGTACTTTAGTGGAGGACAAAACTGCCAATATTTATACTGAGAGTAGTTATGATTTTTGAGTAACTCAGGATTTTGGAATGTTGTGGAAACAACGTGGTTTCCTTACTTCCAGAAGAAATAAAAATGATTTCTTTGTTCAGGAATTATTAGATGTGATATTTTACTGACTGCTTTAGTCATCATTAAGATTCTGGTGAATTCTAAACTTGACTCTCTGAAAGCTAAGGGAATATGCCTTGCTCATATTTTCACAAGGAATGCTATCTTTAAATGGATCAACATCAGGAAAACCTGTCGTGGTGCAAAGGGATATTTCTTCAAATGATAACTTAGAAAAATTGGCTAAAGAAGCCCAACAGTTGGCCTTAGAAAAGGAAAAACAAGATTGGAAATTGAATTGTTGGTTTGATAAAAAAAGAAAACTCAGGTTTCAACCAAAAGAATCCACTCCTAACTGGAGACTCTAAAATTCTTATTTCTCACCATTGTATGTGTATTAAACCATTGGTCTACTGACAAAATGATAGCATTTGTGAGTTAGTATTGCTTACAGAACATTAAAAATGACTGCAAAATACCTCACTTGTCTCACTTGTTCAATAATACAATCCAGGGAAGGCTGTTTCTGCTACTCCTGGACATTTAAAATTGCTTACTTAACCATTCATAGTCTGGCAAAAAGATTTCATACAACTTTCTCCATTTTATGGATATAAATATGTTTTAGTATCATCTGTACATTTTCACCCTGGACTGAGAAACCTTTTCTTACAGAGAGGCTATTGACTCTTCTGTGGCTAAAGTCTTTTCAGAAAAGATTATCCTTACTTGGGAGGTCCTCTCAAACTTCATAGTAAATGAGGAAACCATTTTATTTGTCAAATACTTCAATAAGTCTGCACTGTTTGGCTAGTTACCAACATTTTCAATGTGCTTCCCACCCTCAATCCTCTGGTTTAGTTTTATGCACTAATGGTGCTATTCACACATTTGTCCTTTCCTCTAAGATCAGGAACAAGACAAGAATGTCCACTCTCTCCAGTTTTATTCAAAATAGTTTTGGAAGTCCTAGCCATGGCAATCAGAGAAGAAAAAGAAATAGAAGGAATCCAAATTGGAAAAGAAGTAAAACCATCACTGTTTGCAGATGACATGATACTACACATAGAAAATCCTAAAGATGCTACCGAAAAGCAAAGAGATCATCAATTAATTTGGTAGAGTTGTAGGATATAAAATTAATACACAGAAAATTTCTTGCATTCCTACACACTAACAATGAAAGATCAGAAAGAGAAATTAAGGAAACAGTCTCCTTTGCCATCACATCAAAAATAATAAAATACCTAGGAATGAACCAGTTAAGGAGGCAAAAGACCTGTACTCAGAAAAGTGTAAGGTGAAAGCAATCAAAGGTGACACAAATAGATGAACTGTATCATGTTCTTGGGTTGGAAGAGTCAATATTATCAAAGTGACTATAATACCCAAAGTAATCTACAGATTCAATGTAATTCCTATCAAATTATCAATAGCTTTTTTTTACCCTCAAAGAATTAGAACAAAAATTTTTACAGTTTGTATGGAAACACAAAACACCTGGAATAGCCCAAGCAATCTTGAGAAAGAAGAATGGAGCTGGAGGAATCAGGCTCCCTGCCTTCAGATTATACTATAAGGCTACAGTAATCAAGACAGTATTGTACTGGCACAAAAACAGAAATATAGACCAGTGGAACAGGACAGAAGGCTCAGAGATAAACCCATGCACTTCTGGCCAACTAATCTATGGACAAAGGAGGCAAAAATATACAATGGAGAAAAGACAGTCTCTTCAATAAGTGATGCTGGGAAAACTGGATAGATGCATGTAAAAGAATGAAATTAAAACATTCTTCAGTATCATACACAAAAGTAAACTCAAAGTGGATTAAAGACCTAAATGTAAGGCTGGATACTGCAAAAGTTAGAGGAAAACAGAGGCAGAACACTCTCTGACATACAGGGCAGCAAAATCTTTTCTGACCCACCTCTGAGAGTGATGAAAATAACACAAAAATAATAAACTTGGAAGCTCTCACACTGCACAGGAAACGCTAAATAAAATGAAAAAACAAACAAACAAACAAAAAACCCCCCCACAGAACTGGAGAAAATATTTGCAAATGAAGTGACAGACAAAGGATTAATCTTCAAAATATGCCAACAGTTCGTGAAGCTCAATATCAAAGAAACAAATGGGACATCCCCTGGTGGTCAACAGGATAAGATTCCATGCTCCCAATGCAGGGGGCCCGAGTTTGATCCTGGTCAGGAAACTAGATCCCTCAAGAATGCTGCAACTAAGGAGTCCACGTGTCACAATGAAGATCATGCTAACTTCAACTAAGACCCAGTGCAGCCAAAACAAACAAATAAATAAAAACAAGTGGATCATAGAGGATCCTGCTGTGATGTATGTCATAGAGTGTTTTGCCTATGTTCTCCTCTAGGAGTTTTATAGTTTCTGGTCTTACATTTAGATCTTTAATCCATTTTGAATTTATTTCTGTGTGTGGTGTTAGAAAGTGATCTAGTTTCATTCTTTTACAAGTTGTTGACCAATTTTCCCAGCACCACTTGTTAAAGAGATTGTCTTTACTCCATTGTATATTTTTGCCTCCTTTATCAAAGATAAGATGTCCATAGGTGTGTGGGTTTATCTCTGGGCTTTCTATTTTGTTCCATTGATCTATATTTCTGTCTTTGTGCCAGTACCATACTGTCTTGATGACTGTGGCTTTGTAGTAGAGCTTGAAGTCAGGCAAGTTGATTCCTCCAGCTCCATTCTTCTTTCTCAAGATTGCTTTGGCTATTCGAGGTTTTTTGTATTTCCATATAAATCTTGAAATTATTTGTTCTAGTTCTGTGAAAAATACCGCTGGTAGTTTGATAGGGATTGCATTGAA
>SJYQ01094243.1:48615-84229 GCA_006410935.1 Redunca redunca | reverse complement strand
AAAAAAAAAAAAAGAATACTGTAGTGGGTTGCCATTTCCTTCTCCATGATACTGACATCACTTCAGAATTGCATATTTTATTGCTCTGTGACTATTTCAATAATTTGAATAAAGTTTGTGAAATATTAAAAAATAAATAAATAAATAAATAATAAATAAAAACAAGTGTCAGTTCTCTAGTACCTAGTGTAAAATCTCCCTTTTGTGGAGTTGTTTGAAACCAACAGTGTTTCTCATCTTTCAAAAACACAAAAAATTAATTTTGCATTTCATGTATTTTCAAGAAAACTATTATACCCTTAAGCCTGGGCTCAGTGGACAGCAGTCAAGGAGTCCACACACTTGGATGGGGAAAGAAATCACAATGTTGTTTTCATCAATGTTTAATGGAAATTTAGAGTTTCTTTCTGGTACAAATGTGGGCCACGAACCATAGTGATATTACCTGTACATGGAACCTAGTTGTTGCAGGAAGGGAGATCCTTTCCAGGGCCAGGGAATGGGCTTCTGTCTAAAACTTGGAAATGAACTGTCTGAGGGAAGCACACGCTGAACAAAGCAAAAGACTTTTCTGGAAAGAGGTGCCCAGGCAGAGAGGGAAAGGGGGCCCAGGAGAACTACTCTGCCATGTGGCTCGAAGTCTCAGGTTTCATAGCAATGAGGTTAGTTTCCTGGTTGTCTCTGGCCAATCATCTTGCTTGGCTCATATTTAGTCTGACTCCAGGTGACACACATATCTCTCAGCCAAGATGGATTTCAGCATGAGGATTTCTGGGAGGTACACAAGACATACCTTCTCCTTCCTCCTCCTTATGTCCCCTCTTGAATTCTCCTGGCTAGTTTTCAGTGGCAGCACCATTGACCATTTCCCTGACTGGTTCTCTGACATCACCATTCCTTATGGCTATGACCACCTTATTGTTGTTCAGTCGCTAAGTCATGTCCGATTCTTTGCAACCCCATGGACTGCAGCACGCCAGGCTTCCCTGTCCTTCATTATCTTCCAGGGTGAGGATGGGTGAAGTCACTCAGTCGTGTCTGACTCTTTGCGACCCCATGGACTGTAGCCTACCAGCCTTCTCCGTCCATGGGATTCTCCAGGCAAGAATACTGGAGTGGGTTACCATTTCCTTCTCCAGGGGATCTTCCTGACCCAGGGATCGAACCTGGGTCTCCCGCATTGGAGGCAGATGCTTTAACCTCTGAGCCACCAGGGAAGCCCTGTCCTCCATTATCTTCCAGAGTTTGCTCAAATTCAAGTCCATTGAGTTCGTGATGCTGTCTAACCATCTCATTCTCTGTTGCCCTCTTCTCCTTTTGCCTTCAATTTTTCCCAGCATCAGGGTCTTTTCCAATGAGTCATCTCCATATCAGGTGTCAAAATTATTGGAGCTTCAGCTTCAGCATCAGTCCTTCTGATGGATATTCAGGGTTGATTTCCTTTAGGATTGACTAGTTTGATCTCCTTGCAGTCCAAGTGGCTCTCAAGAGTCTTCTTCAGCGCCACAGTTCAAAAGCATCAATTCCTCAGCACTCAGCCTCCTTTATGACCACCTCTTTATCTATAAATATCCCAAGTTCCTCACTTTCAGAGAGGCAGATCTGAAATTTGTTCTCCTTTCTTTTCACTTGGTTGCCTTGTGAATAAACTCTTTCTCTGTTTGCAGACTTCAGTGTCTCAGTGTTTGGCTTGCTGTGCATTGGACAAATGAACCTAGTTTGATAACAAGGCATGCTAGAATCTGGTCCAAGTGTAAATTTGTGGGCCCTCTGCTTTCTGGTCCCCTGCACCATAACACCTGAATGTTTTCCATTAAATTTGCCTGAAACAGAGAATGAGATTCAAAGAATCATGTTATCAGACACAGCTTCTTCAGTGTCTTGTGTAGCCCAGCCCTCCTTTTACAGCAGATACTCAGGCTGGCCAACCTTCAACACCATCCTTCAGAGCCCTTTGTTTGGGACTCAAGTTTGTGTTAAGAACTTCCACCTGGAAGTTTCTGCCTCTGTTTCTTCAAGTGCAGGAATATGTCTTCAGAAAGCCAACTTTCAGCTTATTTTTCTCTTAAAATGCACACCCTTTCCATTTCCAACTTTTCCATCCTTGCCTCCTTCCCTTTTCCTCCTCATCGCTCCTTTGAATTTTCCTAAGAAATCAGAGGATGAGATGGCTAGATAGCATCACTGACTCAATGGATATAAATCTGAGCAAATTCCAGGAGATGGTAAAGGACAGGGAAGCCTGGCATCCTGCAGTTCATGGAGTCACAAAGAGTTGGACATAACTTAGAAACTGAACAAGAACAACAACAACAAAAACAAAGGGATTAAGAGACTTTTCACTGTAGTGAAGAATGGGGAAAGCATAAAATTTCCCTGGTATCTACTTATGGTGCAACTTCTGAAGGCAGAGGCTATACTAAAGAAGATAATCTATTAATTTTTTTCATACCTTCCAACTATATTTACTTACAAGATGAAAAAAAGTCAAAGATGGTTCTTTTCACAGAGGATTTGTGATTGCTTACAGCAAAAGCACAAGCAATGCAGTAAAAATAAAATATGCATAGAAGTGGGCTCATGATCAAAAGTTGGAAGATGGAATTAATGAAAATAAGGAGGCAAATATGGGCAATAACATACCATACCTGAGACTGGTAATTATTATTTTTAGTTGATATGTAATTGACATGCAACATTGTATCAAGGTTAGGTATACAACATGGTGGTTTGATATATGCATACATTGCAAAATGGTCACCATAATAACTTTAGTTAACATCCATCACCACAACTACATTTTTGTGTGTGTGATGAGAACTTAGCAACTACTTTCTTAGCAACTTTCAAATATACAATACAGTGTTGTTACTATAGTCCCCATGCTTATCTTTACATCATGTGTGCATGCTAAGTCGTTTCAGTCATGTCTGACTCTTTGTAGCCCCATGGACTGTAGCCTGCCAGGCTCCTCTGTCCATGGGATTCTCCAGGGAAGGACACTGGAGTGGGTTGTCATGCCCTCCTCTAGAGGATCTTCTCCACACAGGGATCAAATCTGCATATCCTGCTGCTCCTGGATTGCAGGCAGATTCTTTACCACTGAGCCACTGGGGAGGCATATTTACATCACCAGGAGTTATTTATCTTATAACTGGAAGTTGATCACTTTCATCCATTTCACCTACCCTCTACCCCTGCCTCTGGCAATCACTAGATAATTCTTATCTTCAGAAAGGAGAGAATTCTGCCAAGTCTTTAGATGATGTCCTGAGAACCAAAAGAAAAATTTCAGGTGACAGTTACATTGGTGATATTAACTGGTATTGCAAAAAGTTCTTACAGATATATTTATTGCAACTGAGCAATAGATTTGCATAGAGCAAATCTCATGTGCCTATTCTCAAAAACAAAGAGTTTGAAGGAGTTAGCTGCCCCCTCTTCTGTGGTAGACTGAATACCCCTCACCCATCAAAGAGTGTTCATATCCTAATTCCCAGAACCTGTAGACACGTTGCCTTGTGTGATGAAAGGTACTTCACTGATGTGATTAAACTCAGGATTTTTCAGGTGGGGAGGTTATCCTGTATTATCCAGGTGGACCCGGTGTAGTTGTATAAGGATGATGTAGAGGAACAAGACTCAGAGGAGGGGATGGGATGACAGAAGCAGAGGTCAGAGTGAAGCTAGAGAGGAATCATGAGCCAAGGAATGCAAACGGCCTCTAGAAAGGGGAAGAAAATGGATAGGAGCCTCCAGGAGAGATGCTGACAGCTTAATTTCAGAGCTTCTCACCTCCAGAACTGTGAGGCAATGAACTGGTGTTGGCTTAAGCCCTTACATTACTGTTTGTTACAGCAGCTGTAGGAAACTAGCACATCCTCCTCCCTTCCTTCATGTGAGCTCAAGACTAACTGGGAACCAGAATAGGAGTCAAGAAATGGGAGGTGAAAATATCCCTGTGATGGACATTTTCCCTTTGTCCCTCAAGTGTGCCCCACTATCCTCCACCCACTCTGTGCCCTGGGAAGCTGACCTGTATGGATCCACCAACAGCATCCTTTTCCCTCTGCCTTCCTAAGGGCCTGGGCAGAGTGGGACCTCACATGAGAGCCTAGGGAGAAGAGTGCCAGTGGGGTATTTACCTTTCACCCCAGCTCTGTCCCTGTGGGATTGCAATGGGTAAGCCTGTGCTTTCAGCTCTGCTCCTGACCAGCACAGCCCAAAGCTCGCTGTGTTCCCTCCCCACAAGTAGTGAGAATGGAGCCCTATTGTTACCAGCTGTGTTACCTTGTGGGTCCTTTGCATAGTTTCTCAACGAACTCTCTGGTCCTAATGTGCGTGCCTTAGTCCATTTGGGCTGCAGTGACAAAACTACCATACTCTGGGTGGCTTATAGACAACAGAAATTTATTTCTCGCAGTTCTGGAGGCGGGAAGTCCAAAATCAAGCCATCAGCTGATTCTGTGTCTGGTGAGAACACACTTCTTCACTCATAGATGGCTGCCTTTTTGCTATGTATTCATGTAGAAGAAGGGTGAGGGAGCACTCTGAAGCCTCTTATAAGGGCACTGAGCCCATTCACAAGAGCTTTGCCCTCACCACCAAATCACCTCCCAAAGGGCTCTCTCCAAATACCACTGCACTGGGGGTTAAGTTCAATGTATGAAATTTTGTTGCCCAGAAAATCCCATGGACAAAAGAGCCTGGCAGGATACAGTCCGTGGGGTCACAAAAGAGTTGGGCACAACTGAGTGGCTAAACAACAACAATGAATTTTTTTTATAGGGTGAGTATGACATCTGTTTCTTGCTGGGACCCTGACTGATACATCCCCTTTCTTTCTTATAAAGCTGATTATCAGAGCATATTGCTTGGGAGTGTGGGGAGGGGTGCTGGCTGGTATTAGGAGCTGGGTCCTAGAAGGCACTAGACAGTCTTGCACCTGTCTCTGTGGGCACCTGGCACCTGGCGCTTCTCTGCAGGCAGATAGATCCCACAGCCAGCTGAGCCTACCCTGTTCCTTCTCTCAAGATCTCCTTTTGGAAAAACCACATCTCCTCCCCTTGGAGGAATGAGTGTGGAAGTGGAGGGAGCATGGAGTGTCACTCTTCGAGAAATGCCTTTCCCCAATGGAAAGGTGTAGTCTAATACCTCCCAGCTTCTGCCTATGGGAAAGCAGAGTTCAAGGCAGGAAACATTGCATCATAAAAGACTACCATTCGATATTGATAACTATGGCTTGAATGGTATCACCCTAAACTCACATATTGAAAACAATGCCCAGTACCTCAGAAGGTGATCTTGTTTGGGAACAGGTTCTTTGCAGAGATAATTAAGGTAAAATTAGGTCATTAGAGTGGACCCTAATCCAATATGATGGGTGACCCATGAAAAAGGGCAATATGGACATAGAGTGGTGCTGAGCATGAAGACTATGCGAAGAAACCCAGGGTGAAGATTGTTGTTCATTTGCTAAGTTGTGTCCAACTCTTTGTGACCCTCTGGACTGCAGCACACGAGGCTTCCTTGTCCTTCACCATCTCCCAGAGTTTGTTCAAACTCTTGTCCATTGAGTTGCTGATGCCATCCAACCATCTCGTCCTCTGTTGTTCTCTTCTTCTCCTGGCCTCAAGCTTTCCCAGCACTGGAGTCTTTCCTAATGACTCAGCTGTTCACATCAAGTGGCCAAAGTATGGGAGCTTCAGCTTCAGCATAAGTCTTTCCAATGACTATTCATGGTTGATTTCTTTTAGGATTGACTGGTCTGATCTCCTTGCTGTCTGGCCATCTGTAAACCAAAGAGTGAGGCCTGGGTCACACCCTTCCCTCAGAGCCATTCAAAGGAATCAACCCTGCTGACACTTTGATTTTGAAGTCCCAGCCTCCAGACTGTGAGACAAAGAATTATTGATTAAGCTCCACAGTCCATGGTACTTTGCTATGGCAGCCTCAGCAAACATTCACAAGTATGTAATTCTGTGCCAAATAACATTGTGACAATATATATAAAGGAAAAGACTACTAGAACTTCCTTAATGAATGCACAGAAGTACTGAATAACACTGAGACGGTACGTACCAGCGAGACTTGACCTAGGGCCTCAGACACCTAGGCAGTTAATAGTTGGGCTTCAAGGTGTCTGAATGTCGTGATCAAGCTAACATTTACATCTTGTGTCAGATGCTGGCACTCAGCAACCTCTTCACACTTCTGAGCTCTCTCTTGTGTCCCGGGGGCTAGATTCAGGGAAATGGCATTTCCTAGATTCTCCTTCCAGTAATGCTCCAGTTTGCCAAAGAGAACCTTCCTGTAAGATCTGGAAGGCAGCTAGAAGCCATTCTTCTCAACACAAGTCAAGTACAGGCACGTGAGAATCAGCAGGTAAAAGGCCTGTTTTACCTGTGGCTCCAGGTGGCCTCCAGAAGGTCAATCACTTCTACATTGCAGAAATCAACAGCTGTGGTTTCCTGTGACACCTGCAGTTTGGTTTATAGAAAGCCTCCCCCTCCCCTGACCTTTGCTCCCTTGACGCTACCAACAGTTTCCCTAATTTCCAATTTCCTATTTTAAACCTCTTCCTCTTGGGGGAAGAAAGGCCGTGTAGCAGAAAAAAAAATCCCATGAATATGCCACACTTTATTTTATTTTCATCCTAGGTATGTGGGAGGTTTGCACTTCCCAGTCTCACATGCATTTAGGTGGAACCATGTGAATGTGTTCTGGCCATTGGAATGTATTTCCACACCTGACCCTTAAATTCTTCTCCATGAACATCCTCTTCTCAGCCTCCTGGTGAGGTAGAGAGCATGCAGTGGAGGGTGAAGCAGCATAAGAGCCTGGGGATGGTAGACAAATAGATGCAAGGCATGTGGATCCTACAGTTACCATGCAGTATGGCTGTTCCCCAGAAACCCAAAGGTCTAGGCTGTGAGAGGGAAATAAGTCTTTATCAAAATCTGAGATATGAGGGTCATTTGTTAAAGCAGCTAGTATTACTTACCTTAGTTAATATATCCAGGAAATGTAAAATGATTCTATATTTATTCTTATCTATCCCCTCATTCTCTTTGTACTTTTGCGTGATTTCCAGACAAATAAGGAAGAGAATAACTTAAAATACACTGCAATGTTCATGCCATAAAATCTGCACCTGTATTAAATTTTTTGGCCATCAAATGTTTTAATGTTTAAAAACCTCAATGGTAACAGAATTTTCAATCTCTCTCATAAGAGTCAAAGTATTTGTATTTTCTATTGTTTTTTTTTGGGTGAAATTCAGGTATTTATATTTTGACAGGGAAGTCCTCCATTTTCAAAATCGTTGCCATACAGTTTCTTGTATTATAAGAGGAACTTTCTAAGAATAAGAGAATAGATGACAAATTTCACTGCACAAAAATTGTGGACATCAGCGCAGAAAAATGCCATAAAGTTAAAAGGTAAACAACCAGAAAAAAAAAAATGTCTGCAAGCATAAAACAATGGCACGACTCTTTTTCGACCCCATGGACTGTAGCTTGCTGGGTTCTTGTGTCCATGGGATTTACCAGGCAAGAACACTAGAGTGGGTTGCCATTTCCTTCTCCAGGGGATCTTCCTGACTCAGGGAATCAAACCCATATTTCCTGCTTGGCAGGCAAATTCTTTACTACTGAGCCACCTGGGAAGCCCCAACAACAACATATCAGTTCAGTTCATTTGCTCAGTCATGTCTGACTCTTGGCAACCCCTGACTGCAGCATACCAGACTTCCCTGTCCATCACCAACTCCCGGACCTTGCTCAAACTCATGTCCATCAAGTCAGTGATGCCATCCAACCATCTCATTTTCTGTTGTTCCCTCATCCTCTGATGCTAAAGCCAAAGCTCCAATGCTTTGGCTACTTGATGTGAAGAACTGACTCATTAGAAAAGACCCTGATGCTGGGAAAGATTGAAGGCAGGAGGAGAAGATGACCGAGGATGAACAACAACATATAGTAAAGTAATACAAAGAATATGTATAAGTCAATGCAAAAAGATAAACATATATCAACAGGAAAGTATATAAATGGTAAGAACACACAAAATTGATTCATAATGAAACCATAAGGAAAGAAGTCAACCAATAAAATACAAAACAATGGTCTACTTCATTAGAGTCAAGGAAATACTAACTAAAACAATGCTGAGAGATAATTTAAAAAAAAACATCAAAGTCGACCAAATTGAAACATAGCGATAATCTGCAGTATTGGTGAGAGAACTGGAAAAAATATCATTCTGGTGTTTAGTTTGGATAGGAGTGTATATCGATACAATTTCTCTGAAGGGTAACATGTTCAATTCAGTTCAGTTCAGTCTCTCAGTCATGTCCAACTCTTTGCGACTCCATGAATTACAGCACACCAGACCTCCCTGTCCATCACCAGCTCCTGGAGTTCACCCAAACTTGTCCATCGAGTCGGTGATGCCATGCAGCCATCTCATCCTCTGTCATCCCCTTCTCCTCCTGCACCCAATCCCTCCCAGCATCAGAGTCTTTTCCAATGAGTCAACTGTTCACATGAGGTGGCCAAAGTACTGGAGTTTCAGCTTTAGCATCATTCTTTACAAAGAACACCCAGGACAGATCTCCTTTAGAATGGACTGGTGGGATCTCCTTGCAGTCCAAGGGACTCTCAAGAGTCTTCTCCAACACCACAGTTCAAAAGCATCAATTCTTCACTGCTCAGCTTTCTTCACAGTCCAACTCTCACATCCATACATGACCACTGGAAAAACCATAGCCTTGACTAGACGGACCTTTGTTGGCAAAGTAATGTCTCTGCTTTTGAATATGCTATCTAGGTTGGTCATAATTTTTCTTCCAAGGAGTAAGCTTCTTTTAATTTCATGGCTGCAGTCACCATCTGCAGTGATTTTGGTGTATCAAAAGTCTGAACAAGTTTTTATATTTGGCCCATCAATTCCACATTTAGAGATTTATTCCAGAAAAATAATTGACAGTTACAAAAAGATTTAGGAAAAACCACAGACAATGTAGATATCTAACAATAGGGAGTTGGTGTTAAACTAGAGTACATACAAAAGATGGAATAATGAACTATTCTATAGCCACTGAAAATTATGTCACAGAATTACTTTTATTGGCATGGAAAATTATTGAGTGAAAGAACAGTTTCCAAAGGACATATCCCATCTCCCATTTAAACATGCACACACACACACACACACACACACACACACAAACACACACACAAGCTGGGTTAGACCCAACTTTTGTGGGGCTTGGGCAATTTTCAGAGTTTTCGTAAAAAAATGCAATACTATGAATACAATTCAGATTTAAAAGTAAATATATATTTAGAATGAGAAAAGAAAGAAGAGCAAACTACAAATTACCACCAACATCACAAAAATCCAGAGAGTATTTTTTAAATGTCTACACATTTTTTTTCCTATAGGCAAGTGACACGGAAGCTTAAGTTGCTAGTAGGAGAAAAGTCAGAATGGTGTTATATCGAAATGAATGTGTATTACTTGTGGAATTAAAAAAAAAAAAGAATGTTTTAGAAATCAGTAATTCTGAATAGCTGATAGACTACTTTTTACCACCCCGGGGGGTGGGGGAGTGGTGGGGTTTCCCATCCAGGCCCTGCAGTGACTTGACTGAACAGGAACAACTCAGCAGGCACTCCCAGCTCATTGCATAACAGGCAGCCGGCTTACAAATCTGTGTCAGGCCTAAGATTCACTTTATGACAAAGGTAAAAAGTAGTCTATTAGCTGTTCAGAATTACTGATTTCTAAAACATCCCCTTTTAAAAATTCCCCAAGTAATACAGGCTGTGCCATTGCAAGCCTTCACCATTAAGAGTCCCTCTCTTCCTTCTGGAGAGAGCATGGAGATCATGTGGACAATCTACGGCTGGGCATGAAAGTGATGGGAGCATGGCTCACATTGCCTGGCCAGAACACATCATGTGGTCACTCCAGGAGCAGCAGGGGCTAGGTTAAGTGTTATCACTACCCTCTGCAAGGAAAGTGAAGGTGTTTGGAGAACACACAGAAATGTTTTAAAGTCTACTTTGTTTGATATGAGTATTGCTACCATAGCTTTTTTTCCATTTCCGTTTTCATGAAACATCTTTTACTATCCTCTTACTTTCAGTCTCTGTGTGTCTTTACCTCTAAAGTCAGTCTCTTGCAAACAGCATATAGATGAGTCTTAAAAAAAAAAATTAAATCAGCCACCTTATGTCTTGATTGAACCATTTAGTCCATTGACATTTAAAATAATTATTCTTAGGCATGTACTTACTCTCATTTTGTTACTTGTTTTCTGGTTGTGTTTGTTGTTCTTTTCTTCTTTCAGCTTCTTCCTTTGTGATTTAATGATTTTATTTAGTAGTATACTTGTTTTCCTCTCTCTCTACTTTTTGGGTATTTTGTAGATTTTTGCTTTGTGGGTATCATGGGGTTTATATATGAGGACCTATAGCTGTATCTATTTGTTTTAAATTAATAATCATTTAAGTTTAAAATAATTCTAAAATATCTACTTCTCTTTTCCATGTTTTGTGCTTTTGATATCATATTTTATGTCTTCATGTCTATCCCTTGATTATTTACTGTTGATTTTACAATTCTTGTCTTTTAATCTTCATATGGGTTTATTCAAGTTGTTAATCCACAGCCTTTATTATATATTTGCCTTTACTAGTTCGATTTTTCCTTTCCTGTAAATTCTTACTCTTGTTATAGCCTTTTCTTTTTCACTTAGAGAAGAGCCTTTAACATTGCTTGTATGGTTGGTTTAGTATTGATGAACTCTTCTAGATTTTGCTTGTCTGAGTTCTCTTTCCTTCAATTCTGAGTCATAACTTTGTTGGTTAGAATATTTTAAGTTATAAGTTTTTCTCTTTCAGCATTTTAAATATGCCATTCCCTTTTTGTCTGCAAAATTTCTGCAAAGAAATCAGCTGATAGCCTCATAGGAATTCTCTTGTATATGAGTCTTTGGTTTTCTTCTACTGCCTTTAGAATTTTCTCTTTATCCTTAAATTTTGCCATTTTAATATGCTATGTCTTGGTGTGGGTCTGTTTGGGTTCATCTTGTTTCACATCCTCTGTGCTTTCTGTACATTATCTGTTTCCTTCTAGGTTTGGGAACTTTTTAGCCATAATTTTAACACATGTATTTTCAATCCCATTCTCTCTGTTTTCTTTATGGGATACCTATAATTCAAGTGTTGGCATGCTTAATATTATCCCAAAGATTCCTTAAACTTTTAATTTTTTAAAAAATTTGACCATGACACATGGCTTATGGGATCTTAGTTCCCCAACTAGGGATTGAATCCACACCCTTGCCAGTGAAAGCATAGAATCCTAACCACTGGGACACCAGGGAATTCCCTTAAATTCGTTTTTATTTTTGCTGTTCTGATTGTGTGTTTTCTAGTATTCTATCTTCCAGGTTACTTATGCCTTCTTTTATATTACCTAGTGTTCTGTTCATTTCCTTGTGGGGGTTTTTCACTTCAGTTATTGTATTCTTCAGTTCTGACTGGTTCTTTTTAAATTTTTGAATTTTTCATTAAAATTCTTATCTATTCTTTTCCCTAATTTAGTTAGAATTCTTATTACTAATGTTTTGGGTTCTTTATCTAATAAATTATTTATTGCTGTTTTATCAGTTGTTTTTTCAGGAGTTTTCTCCTGCTCTCTCAATTGAGACAAACTCTTCCATCTCTGCCTTTTCCTTGTTTCTCTGTCTCTAAGGAATTAGGTAAAACAGTTACCTATAGTGGTCTTGAAACTGTTTTTATGTTGGAATGTCCCTATACAATCTGTGCAGTCCTTGTGGCTTTGGTGAGAGAGTTAGATTTGATGTGAACACAAGTCACATTTTTCCTCATGATATACTGGCCACTACCCACTAGATGGGACGCAGGGCTGGAGAAGGAGGTGGGGATTCACTTCTGCTAAGTGCCCATCACTGCCCTACTAGGGGTGGGGTCAGGTCCCAAGTTACTGCAACAGAAGCTTGAGGGTTAGGACCAAGCTGGCTTAGATCCCTTTAAGTGTGTGCTCTTCCCCTTTCTGGTGTAGTCATCCTCTGCCCCGATGGGGAGCAGTGTTGGAAGGGCTGGTGTGGGTTCAGTGAAGTTGGGGCACAAAGTATGGTGGTCTGGCCACTATCAGAGATCTGCTCAACCTCTGAGAGGCCTTCTGTACACTTGCCACTAGTGGCTATTCCTTCCCTGTTCAGATGATGCTTATCGTTTGAGCCACCACAAGGATCTCTGCTTTTGGCAGTGGAGGAAACCTGTATAGCTATTACATGATGAGACCAATAATATTATAGGCATAATGTTGAGCAAAAGAAGCTAATAACAAAAAAGTATAGACTGCATTAAAAAATGTATGTTTGATTCCATTAAGTTCAATAAGGGAAAAATTAATCAATGGTGATAGAATAGTGATTACTTTTGGGAGTATATTGACTGGGAAGGAGCCATCTGAAGTGCTAGAACAATTGTATGTTATGATCTGTTGGTGAGTGTATTCATGTTGTTATGCAGTTAAAATTTGTACTCTTTGCGACCTTAATAAAAAAAGAAACTATAAGGAAAAGTAATGTCTGACTTAAAGAAAGCACTTTGTAAACGCTTAAGACACAGGATATTTCCAGGGAGTCTATATGTCTGTTCAAAACTGCTTTGGTCTGAATTGAATGTTTGTGCCCACCCACCTACACACACCACACCACAAATTCCTATGTTGAAAACTTAATCTCCAAGATGATAATATTAGAAGATGGAGGCCTTTGGGAGTTAAGTCAGGAAGGCAGAGATTTTATGGACAGGTTTAGTATCAGTTATGAGACTAGTTAGGAGAGCTAGCTTGCCCCTTCTACCATGTGAAAATACAACCATATGTCTACAAACCATACATCTACAAAACCAGGCCCTCACCTGACCATGCCTGGCACCCTGATCTAAGGTTTTGAGTCATCAGCACCATGAGTGGTTGTTTATAAGATTCCCAGTCTATGGTATTTTGCTGTTGTTGTTTAGTCGATAAGTTGTGTCTGACCATTTGGGATCCCATGGACTGTAGCCCACAGGCTCCTCTGTCCATGGAATTTTCCAGGCAAGGATACAGGAGTGGGTTGCCATTTCCTCCTCTAGGGGACTTTTCTGACCTAAGGCTCTAAACTGCATCTCCTGCATTGGCAGGCAGATTCTTTACCACAGAGCCAATATGGAAGCTAGTATTTTGTTCAGTTCAGTTCAATCACTCAGTCATGTCTGACTCTTTGCAACCCCATGGACTGCAGCACGCCAGGCCTCCCTGTCCATCACCAACTCCCAGAGCTTGCTCAAACTCATATCCATTGAGTCGATGATGCCATCCAACAATCTCATCTTCTGTCGTCCCCTTCTCCTCCTGCCTTCAATCATTCCCAGCATCAGGGTCTTTTACAATGAGTTAGTTCTTCGTATCAGGTGGCCCAAGTACTGGAGTTTTCAGCTTCAGCATCAGTCTTTCCAATGAATATTCAGGACTGATTTCCTTTAGGATGGACTGGTTGGATCTCCCTGCTGTCCAAGGGACTCTCAAGAGTTTCCTCCAACGCCACAGTTCAAAAGCATCAATTCTTTGGCGCTCAGCTTTCTTTATAGTTCAGTTCTCACATCCATACATGACTACTGGAAAAACCATAGCTTTGACTAGATGGACCTTTGTTGGCAAAGTAATGTCTCTGCTTTTTAGTATGCTGTCTAGGTTGGTCATAGCTTTTCTTCCTAGGAGCAAGCGTCTTTTAATTTCATGGCTGCAATCACCATCTGCAGTGATTTTGGAGCCCCCCAAAATAAAGTCTGACCCTGTTTCCACTGTTTCCCCATCTATTTCCCATGAAGTGATGGGGCCAGATGCCATGATCTTAGTTTTCCGAATGTTGAGCTTTAAGCCAACGTTTTCACTCTCCTCTTTCACTTTCATCAAGAGTCTCTTTAGTTCCTCTTCATTTTCTACCATGAGGGTGGTGTCATATCTGAGGTTATTGATGTTTCTCCCAGCAATCTTGATTCCAGCTTGTGCTTCTTCCAGTCCAGCATTTCTCATGATGTACTCTGCATATAAGTTAAATAAGCAGGGTGACAATATACAGCCTCGACGTACTCCCTTTCCTGTTTGGAACCAGTCTGTTGTTGCATGTCCAGTTCTAACTGTTGCTTCCTGACCTGCATATAGGTTTCTCAAGAGGCAGATCAGGTGGTCTGGTATTCCCATCTCTTTATGAATTTTCCAGTTTGCTGTGATCCACAAAGTCAAAGGCTTTGGCATAGTCAGTGAAGCAGAAGTAGATGTTTTTCTGGCACCCTCTTGCTCTTTTGATGATCAACAAATGTTGGCAATTTGATTTCTGGTTCCTTTGCCTTTTCTAAATCCAGCTTGAACACCTGGAAGTTCATTGTCCACGTGCTGCTGAAGCCTGGCTTGGAGAGTTATTTTGCTAGCCTGTGAGATGAATGCAGTTCTGTGGTAGTTTGAGCATTCTTTGGCATTGCCTTTCTTTGGGATTGGAATGAAAACTGACCTTTTCCAGTCCTGTGGCCGCTGCAGCCTAAATGAACTAAGATGATACCGATACTTGGAGAGGCCCATTAACTTTGTATTTTACAAAAGTAAAAGTGGATGTGTTTCAAAAATTAAATTCACAATATGAAATTCAAAAATTATATTTAGTAGTGCTTTAATTAGTAAGGTTAAGAACCATGAAAATTATTCATGAAACTTGATATAAACTCCCTATTTTCTCTCTTTGAATGTCGGGTAGGATTTGTCTTTGGTGTTGCTAGGGAAATAATCTCCAATCTGGTTTGATCTAATCTATAGTCCTTTTTTTCCTTTGCCTCATTTGGTGTCTGCTGATTCTGTTTTCCTGCCATGATTTAACTGTTTCCTACCGTGGACACTATAGATGTCTGATTTCTTATATTCCAGTCTTGTCTCCATTCTTTGCTTATAAATGTTGCCCTCTGTGACCAACTCTGTACAGTTCAGCTGCTTCTGTACCTGTCAACCTAGAAATAGATGTCCTGTCGCTTCTTTTCCAGTCTTCCCAAACCGTGCCTTCCAATTTCATTCATTCACTTAACAGAGTCAGTGTGTTTACTCTTTGTGCACAGTGTTTTTTCTTTTCTTTTAAGATTTTGGAGGTCCTGTGTCATTTCAAATTAATTAAAATGTCTTCATAACCCATGGAAACTTTTTGACTATAAATTTTTGAAAAGGATTTGTTTTTTTGCTTTTTAAACAGCTTAACTGCAAATAACTTCCTTAAAATGCCACTAGCTATGATTTCTTGTGGATATTGGAATGTGATAAAATGTAACATAAAAAGAGTTTTCAAGTTTAATGATATTTTATGAACACTAAATTCAGTAATTACTAATAACCTATTAGTACATCATGAGAAATGCTGGGCTGGAAGAAGCAGAAGCTGGAATCAAGATTGCCAGGAGAAATATCAATAACCTCAGATATGCAGACGACACCACCCTTATGGCAGAAAGTGAAGAGGAACTAAAAAGCCTCTTGATGAAAGTGAAAGAGGAGAGTGAAAAAGTTGGCTTAAAGCTCAACATTCAGAAAACGAAGATCATGGCATCTGGTCCCATCAATTCATGGGAAATAGATGGGGAAACAGTAGAAACAGTGTCAGACTTTATTTTTCTGGGCTCCAAAACCACTGCAGATGGTGACTGCAGCCATGAAATTAAAAGACGCTTACTCCTTGGAAGGAAAGTTATGACCAACCTAGATAGCATATTCAAAAGCAGACATTACTTTGCCAGCAAAGTCTGTCTAGTCAAGGCTATGGTTTTTTTTTTCCAGTGGTCATGTATGGATGTGAGAGTTGGACTGTGAAGAAAGCTGAGCAGTGAAGAACTGATGCTTTTGAACTGTGGTGTTGAAGAAGACTCTTGAGAGTCCCTTGGACTGCAAGGAGATCCAACCAGTCCATCCTAAAGATCAGCCCTGGGTGTTCTTTGGAAGTAATGATGCTAAAGCTGAAACTCCAGTGCTTTGGCCACCTCATGCGGAGTTGACTCATTGGTAAAGACTTTGATGCTGGGAGGGATTGGGGGCAGGAGGAGAAGGAGATGACAGAGAATGAGATGGCTGGTTGGCATCCCTGACTCGATGGAGGTGAGTCTAAGTGAACTCCAGGAGTTGGTGATGGACAGGGAGGCCTGGCGTGCTGCAATTCATGGGGGTCACAGAGTTGGACACAACTGAGCGACTGAACTGAACTGAACTGAATAACCTATTAATTAGCCGATAGTCATTAATTTAATAATCAGTGTTATATATTCTTTTGGATTTTAACTTTTGTTAATTTTACCTCTGTGTTTAGCTTTTGGAGTCAGTAAATATATTTTAGTTTTCAAAAATTTTCCTGGAAACTCCTGAAAGTTTTTTTGTTTTTGTTTTTTAACTGATCCTGTGATGCTTATAGTGGATAAAAGAAGCCTGATTGTGTAGTCTTTCTATACATGTTTTCTTTCTATGTGTTTGTTTTCTTCTGTAATTGGTGTGCTCTTTGTTGTGCCAATGGGAGGAGTATTTTTAAATTTTTTTTGACTGAAAGAATGAAAGCCTCCATTGAGTTGAGACATACATGCCTATATTGGTTAAAGCACTAAATATATTCCTACCTTACCCCCAGCCCTGCCTGAAGACCAGGATAGGGGGTGTGGCAAACTGTTAAGATCAGGAATTCAGAGTAAATATCTAGAACACTACAAAGATAATTTGAGAATGTAAGTTTATTCTGTGGAATTTTATAATAAAAAGTTGAGCTTCCTTGTTTGATGTTATTTTGTTTAGTAACTTACTCTTGGAGAAGGCGATGGCACCCCAGTGCAGTACTCTTGCCTGGAAAATCCCATGGACAGAGGAGCCTGGTAAGCTACAGTCCATGGGGTTGTGAAGAATCAGACACGACTGAGCAACTTCACTTTCACTTTTCACTTTCATGCATTGGAGAAGGAAATGGCAACCCACTCCAGTGTTCTTGCCTGGAGAACCCCAGGGATGGAGGAGCCTGGTGGCCTGCCATCTATGGGGTCGCCCAGAGTCCGTCAAGAGTGAAGCGACTTAGCAGCAGCAGCAGCAACTTACTCGTATTATATTTTTCAAAAATCATGATGGATTAGGGGAAAAAAATCCTCCTCTACCATAGATGGTTTGAGAAACAATGCTGTACACTACACTTTAGTATATAATAGTAAGTTCTTTATATAAATTTGTTTCAACAAATAAGTAAACTGATTATCATGTGGTTTGGCAGTAAGTTTACTTTACAAGTTTCCTTCTATTTGAAGTTTTCTCCCTTGGAAAAAGTCTCTTCAGAAACATCTAATATAATCTGTGATACTGAAGAAGTCTGAGTACAAAATATTTTAGAGAAAACTGATACAACCTTGAAAAGCTGCTCAGAGATAAGACAATAAGGTTAAATATATCTCATGGTAGAAAGTTATAAGTGTCTTCTTGCTCTGGAAAATTTGCCAAAGAATCCGTTTTGCAATGAGTAGACTCCCTTTCATCATGTGCCTCTATAATTTAGGATATACTCAAGTGATACATGCATTTTGCCTCCACATATGGCTGCAGTGTGATTTCATGGGGTTTTCTAAATTCCCAGTAGTCTTTTCCTGTGGTTAAACACAAATAGGTGAAGAACTCCCCTGTGATATTTAAGTGGTATTTTTTTTGCTTGATGACTAGACTGTTTACCCTTAAAGATGAGAATTTTACCCTATAAGAAATATGAATGTATTCATTTAATCTATTAAAGCAACTTTTGGGGGGTTGAAATACAGAGGGATTGAAATGCCAGACTAATTTTTAAAAATCCTCTTACCATGCATGTGACTATACTGAATTTTCAAATATGCTAATTGAGCTATCTCAGCAAGTAGCTAGACTGGTTAGAGCTTTTTAAAAAAAATTTTTTTTAAAATTTATTTTAACTGGAGGTTAATTACTTTACAATATTGTGTTGGTTTTGCCGTACATCAACATGAATCCACCACAGGTATACACGTGTTCCCTCCCACCTCCCTCCCCGTACCATCCCTCTGGGTCATCCCAGTGCACCAGCTCCGAGCATCCTGTATCATGCATTGATCCTGGACTGGTGATTCATTTCATATTTGAAATTATACATGTTTCAATGCCATTCTCCCAAATCATCCCACCCTCTCCCTCTCCCACAGAATCCAAAAGAGTGTTCTATACATCTGTGTCTCTTTTGTCGTCTCGCATACAGGGTTATCATTACCATCTTTCTAAATTCCATATATATGCGTCAGTATACTGTATTGGTGTTTTTCTTTCTGGCTTACTTCACTCTGTATAATCGGCTCCAGTTTCATCCACCTCATTAGAACTGATTCCAATGCATTCTTTTAATGGCTGAGTAATAATCCATTGTGTATATGTACCACAGCTTTCTTATCCATTCATCTGCTGATGGACATTCTTTTTTTTAAATTGAAGTGTAGTTTATTTATGGTATTGTGCCAGTCTCTGCTGAGAGCAACTGACTTAGTTATACAAATACGTATAGCTGATTAACAAACAATGTTGTGATAGTTTCAGGTGAACAGCAGAGGGACTCTGCCAGACATAATACATGTATCTATTCTCCCCTGAATCCACCCTCAATCCAGACTGCCACATAACATTGAGCAGTGTTCCCTGTGCTATACAGTAGGTCCTTGTTGATTATTCATTTTAAGTATAGCCACGTGTATATCATCACAATCTCCCTGTCTCTTCCTCTTATTCTTCTCCCCCAGCATTCATAAGCTTGTTCTCTAAGTTTGTGAGTCTCTTTCTGTTTTGCTTCTGATCTCACCCTTCATCCTTCCTATCCCCCTTCTTTATTAGTTACTGTCGAACACTTCTGCTGTCTTGGATACTTTCTCTCATTTGAGTTTTCATAGTGTCGATTCATCCTCCTGCCTACTTCTCCTCGTCACTCCACTCTCCTCCCATTTAACTGTGGACATAACACATGTTTGTTGCTCAGCCTTCTTGATTATACTTTACTTGGAGAGTGTGGCTTTGACTATCAGGTGAATGACTCTTTGAAGCACTGTCCTATTTCACAGATGGAAATCATTATTGATTTTGATCTAGAAATATGGGTTCAAGTATATTTATTTTAATAACTATTATTTAGAGATGACAATAGGATAAGTAGGACTAGTAAACATTTAGTAATAAATTTACTGGTCAACAGGACTAGTAAATAAGCATGACTAGTAAATCACTAGAAAAGAAAATAATAGGTAAAAGAAACTAACAATAAAAGTCAATGAAACAAAAGTTAGAATTATAAAGAAGGAAAGGGAAATAGCAAGAAGCATAAAAACAGAAAGCATATAAAATGATAGTAATCAGACATATCACTTAGAGTAATTATTATGAATGCTGCAAATGTCCTTGTTATATGACAACATTCCTGGGCTGAGCCCTAATTTAAAAATCTGAATGTTGCTATTTACATATAATAGGTACTCCTAAATGAGTAGACAGTTCAGAATACAGGAATGAGGTTGACTTTTCTATAAAATATGTATAATGTGTGAATAGAGAAGATATAATTTCTATACTTAATGAAAATTGACAAGTCTTTAAGAGAAGTACTGAGAGTCTATAAAAATATACTGGATCCTAGGAGAGATCATCTAAAAGGAGAACACTTTCTTCAAAGAGAAGAAAAACCCAGAAAAAATCATGAAAATCATATCAGTCTTGTACGTTCTTTGAAAACATAGAGATGTGATGTGGCACTGATAAATGAGAGATGATAAATATAGTGTTACAATTAAACACATTACTGCTTAGGATATGGCAAAATTAGAAATATTTTTTATGCATAAACCTGTTATTCCAAAAAAGTTCTGAAGCAAAGTGAGTACAATATGCATGTAGTTTAAAACAAAACTGAATTGCCTTATTAAACTGATAGTGTTAAGAGATTTTAGCTAGTGTTCGTAATGGATTCTTCATTGGTTTTGAATTTTCTATTAAAATGAGAAATATTTAAAATGCTTATATTTAAAAATTGCATCAAAAACTGGAAAGCAAATGATAAGGAGAAAAAATAAACTGTATCATGGGAGACAAATTGATATCTTTAATGTATCAACATCCCTCACGTAGAGGGGACCATTTTCTCTTCTTCCCAGAATCCTGATAAGGCCATTAAAATAGAATTTTCAGCTGTGTATTAGAAAAATGAAAGAAATTTCTACACTACCTTCTGTCCTCCTCAAGGCTTCATTGACACTAAGAGAAAGAATCAGGCATGCAGGGCTGCCACCTGACAGGGCTGTCCACCTGTGCTGATGGTGATAAGGTCTGAAATCCAGCTGAACTTTCAGGCCTTGTGCCCTGGAAGAGAGCTGCTTTATCTGGAGGAAGGATTAATTCCAACAAAGATGTTGTGGAATCTAAACCCTGTGTCAGAGGGTCTAGATCTACCTAGAGAAGGTGTCTGTGTCTCCAGACTTGACATTTGAGCTGTCTGGGGACTGTGTGGATGTGTGTGGTTTAGCCTCTTCTGGGCTCTTTTCTCTTTTCGATCTGCCTACCCCAGAGCCAGGGTATTCTAGTCTCTTTTCCTCCATTTGAAAAGCTTAATGGGGGAGATATTGTCTCCTGAATTGAGGCCTATAGTTTATGCATGTCCTGAAGGAAGGAACTGGTGTTAAGTCTGATTAATTCAGGAGCCACGTTTTAGGAATATTGATTAGAATTTGGCTTCTGCATTCTCCAAATTATCTTTGTTGGGAAGAGAGCTTATAGTTATATTTGACTTCTATATTTTAAGTCTGCTATTCCTTCTGATTAAATTTAAGATATGCATTCACTTGGGCTTCCCAGGTGGCCCTAGTGGTAAAGAACCTGGCTGCCAATGCAGGAAACATAAGAGATATGGGTTCAGTCCCTGGGTAGGGAAAATCCCCCGGAGGACGGCATAGCAACCCACTTCAGTATTCTTGCCTAGAGAACTCCATGGATAGAGGAGGCTGGGGGGCTGCAGTCCATAGGATCACCAGGAGTTGAACACAACTGAAGTGACTTTGCACACATGCACGCACGCATTCTTAGCAGGCATACTACATTAGTGACGCTTGTCCTTCTCAGTATATCAACAGTAACATAAATGATTCAGCATAAAGTAGATAGTCACTACACCTCACTTGTGGTCATATGTTTCATTGTGAGCAATTTCTCAGCATTTTTTTGGGGAAAGTAGAGAATAAATTGATTTACTAAGCAAAATTTTATATGTATTTGAATCACCTTGCTGTACATTTGAAATTAACAATTATTGTAACAATAATTTTTGAAATTAACAATTATTTATTATTGTAAANCTATAAAGATAATAGTAAAATTAATGCTAGAATTTAAATTTTTGTTTATGTAAAATGACATTAAATAGAAAATAAAAAGCACTATGGCACATAGAAAAACATAAATAAATCCTTTTCTTTTTTAGCCTTTTATGTATGAAGGTGTTTGTCTTAAAGTTGATGGTGAAACCTGAAACAGAAGTGAAGGTGCCTAAGACTAACCATTCATTTTAAGAGGCAATTAAACTACTGCTCTCAGATCTAGTGATGATGCTTCTAGAGAAATACTTGGAGAGTTTTTGACATGTTCCCTGACATTGGAGGGATGCAGGAACTCACCTCTGACTCATACCTACAAAATCTAAAGGGGAGAGTTGGTGGCCTGAGCTCTGTTGGCTTGGAGCAGAGTGAGGGGAAAGGGCTCTATTGAAATTTACCACACCTTCTAGCATCTGGTGTGACAAAGGATGTTTGAATTTCCCATGAGCTGTGAGGCTCCTGAGGTGGGAATGTATCGGGTTGTTTTGACTGGGACTCCACACAAGAAGAGTGAATCTGATGGAGGAGTGGACCACAAAAACCAGTGGCTAGAGGGGAAGTTGTAAGAGGCCAGCTGGAGCGGGTATAGCGTACGTCAGAGGAACTATATATGGGTGAGAGATCCCCAGTGATGGAAGTTGTCTCTGAAAAAGCCACAAAACACTCCAAGAAAGAAAGAAGTGACATTTAGAACATCCCTCTCAGAGAGAATACCTATACCAGAGTTTAGCTGTACTGGGAAATGATACTTTATTTACTTTTATTTCTTTCCGTCTCCTCACTCCAGTCTCTGAAAGGTCCCAAAGCATCAGCCAAGTAGTCAAGTAGAAGGTGAAGTGAGGGCTGGAGGTGACTCTAATTATCCCCATCTTCTTTCATTACAGGCTTCCAAGCCTGGAGTAGCCTGGAGAACAGAGGAGAGAGAATTTTGCATTTGATGAGAATCAGGTTTTGATTATTATACTAACTAGATTCTTTAATACCTGGCAAAAAGAGGTTATTAAATTTCATTGAATCAAAGATGCCATTGATTATAAGATGTTCCCTTATTTTGTATATCAGGGGGAAAAATCCCTCCCAGTTATGACTATATGATGACACTGAGATTCAGAGATGGGATATTAAAATGGAAAAATATGTTCATCTTAGAGTAAATGAAGCAGAGTAATATTTTATTATCTGAGGGTGATTGAAAAAGCTATGAGATCTGATTGAAATTTCACTGAAGGGAGGGTAAATGAATTAATAATAGAGCATTCAGAGGAGGACAGTTGTGACAAAAAGTAAAAATTTTTCCTGCCTGTACCTGCAGTGTCCAGCTGGTGCAATAAACTAGTTAAACAATGTAATTTCTTTGTCTAATTTCAAGCAAACACACACACACATGAGCTAAACCTGTCTTTGACCAAAGTCTGAAGAGAAAAGAGGATCAGGCACTGAGAGGTTTATTTTAAGGGTTACTTTCTCCACCTAACATGTATGTAATCCTGCCCATAAAGAGCAGAACCCACTCCCTGAGTGCTAACTTAGATGCCAGATTTCAGTTGAGATTTTAAATGGGGATACATGAAAACAATGAAGTATTTTGGATGCTTTTATAATTTCTGAGGACTAACAGGAAAGAATTAGATCTCATGCTGTCAGTAACACGTTTGACAACATGGGGAGATTAATAGCATAACTGAAATATCATCTGGCCACACTGCCTGTCAGATGTCTAGATAAACTAAACTGAATCCTCCCAGTTCTATGGACTGTGGAAGCCTGAAGAGCTCTTATTTGCTTTTGTGAATTACTAGAGAATTTTATTTCTCATAGTCCCCTAAGCCTCTGGATCTCATCTACATCAATCTGGATTCTAAACTAGACTCCTGTGGTGGTTTTAAAGTATGTCCAAAAATTCTTTGATATTTTTCTCTTCAAGAGATGACACTTCATTCCTCTTCCATTGAGTGTAGGGTGGACTGACTGATTTAGTTCTAATGAAATGAATAAGGTACGTGTGACACTGTGTGACTTCTGAGACCAGGTGGTAAAGCACATGGCTTCCTTCCTGCCCTCTTGGATTGCTTGCTCTGGAGAAAGCTAGCTTCCATGTCATGAAGACACCCAAGCATCCCTCCAGAGAGAGAGGTGCACGTGGTAGAAGACACGTTTCCAGCCTATAACCACGTAGTTGTTGTTGTTTTTCAGTTGTGTCCGACTCTTTGTGACCCCACAGACTCCAACATGCCAGGCCTTCCTGTCCCTCACCATCTAGAGTTTGCCCAATTTCATCTTCATTGCCTCAGTGATGCAGTCCAGCCATCTCATCCTCTGAAGCCGCCTTCTTCTTCTGCCCTCAATCTTTCCCAGCATCAGGGACTTTTCCAATGAGTTGTCTGTTTGCATCAGATGACCAAAATACCAGAGCTTCAGCTTCAATATCAGTCATTCCAGTGAATATTCAGGGTTTATCTTCCTTAAGATTGACTAGTTTGATCTCCTTGCTGTCCAAGGGACTTTCAGGAGTCTTCTTCAGCCCCACAGGTTAACGGCATCCATTCTTTGGCATTCTGCCTTCTTTATGGTACAGGTCTCATAACCATACAGGACCATTGGGATGCCATGCAGTTAAGCCACCTCAGAAGTGGAAGTTTTTGCCTTTGACAGTTTATTGAAGGCAAAGGATATTTTAGAAGAGGCCAGAATTTGTATTTATCCTATGGTGGAGGAAGAGAATTTCCTCTGCACTTCTAGGTTCTTCAGGCTGGTCTAAGAATGACATTGACATGAGACAGATTAACGGGAGAAAATCACACAAAAGTTGAACAACATGTATACATGAGAGAGACCAAGAAAAACCAAATACCTTGCTAAAATGGCCAAAGGGCATGAGTGTGTGCTCAGTCGTGTCCGACCCTTTGTGACCCCATAGACTGTAGCCCACCAGGTTCCTCTGTCCATGGAATTCTCCAGCAGGAATACTGGAATGGGTTGCCACTTCCTTCTCCAGGGGATCTTCCCAACCCAGGGATCGAACTCATGTCTCCTGCATCTCCTGCTTTGGAGGTGGATTCTTAACCACTGAGCCATGTGGGAAGCTCTAAAGTGGCCAAAACCCTCACCTTAAATGTCATCTTCAGCTAAAGACAAAAGAAGATATAAGGGGTAGGAGTTTGGGACTTCATAGGGCAGGAATGCAATAAACTTGGAGATGGAAAAGCAAATGTTTGCTGGGCCAGTTAGAGACAATGGGACATGGTGAGGAGTTTTAACAGACTTCACTAGGTTCATTCCTGTTCACAAATGTAGTTCATACTATAATTATCTGTTGTGACTGCTCCCTTCCTGGAAAAAGGCCTCTATCTACTATCTTCAGGCAGTTTGAAGGGAAAAGGTCAAAGTTACTTCCTGTATCTTTTGGGTCTTTTTTATTTTTAGTCTGAAATAACCCACATGGCAGAGAGACATTTTTGAAGTGTCATGTTTTGCTCCCCTACAATATTTCTGTGAGCAGTGATTACATCAAGGCTCAGGATCAACTTGCCCCTGTAATACTTAATATCTTAATAAAATAAGTGAAGTATTATATTTTGAAAAAGTGAAATAAATGTAAAGTACCGACTGGTGGCCTAGAGGGTGAAGAGTCTGCCTGCAATGCAGGACAACTGGGTTTGATCCCTAGGTTGGAAGATCCCCTGGAAAGGGAAATGGCAACCCACTCCAGTATTCTTGCCTGGAGAATCCCCATGGACAGGGGAGCCTGGTGGGCTACAGTCCATGGGGTTGTGAAGAGTCAGACATGACAGAATGATTTCATATTCATGTTCATGGATAAGGTATAATTCTTAATATTGTTAAACTCCATACACAAAAGTAAACTCAAAATGGATTAAAGATTTAAATGTAAGACCAGAAATTATAAAGCTCTTAGAAAAAAAATCCTTGTGTATACTCCTTGACATAAATCACAGCAAGACTGTTTTGGTACATATACACAATGGAGTATTACTCAGCCATTAAAAAGAATACATTTGAATCAGTTCTAAGGAGATGGATGGAACTGGAGCCGATTATACAGAGTGAAGTAAGCCAGAAAGAAAAACACCAATACAGTATACTAACGCATATATATGGAATTTAGAAAGATGGTGATGATGACCCTGTATGCGAGACAACAAAAGAGACTCAGATCTATAGAGTGAACTTTTGGACTCTGGGGGAGAGGGAGAGGGTGGGATGAGATGGGAGAATGGCATTGAAACATGTATACTATCATGTAAGAAACGAATCGCCAGTCTATATCCGATGCAGGATGCAGGATGCTTGGGGCTGGTGCATGGGGAGGACCCAGAGAGATGTTATGGGGTGGGAGGTGGGAGGGGATTCATGTTTGGGAATGCATGTACACTCGTGGTGAATTCATGTCAATGTTTGGCAAAACCAATACAGTATTGTAAAGTAAACTAAAGTTAAAAAAAAAAAATCTTTGGCAAGGAAAAAAAAAGACTGTTTGACCCATTTCCTAGAGTAATGGAAATATAAACAAAAATAAATAAATGGGACTTAATGCTTTTGCACAGTAAAAGAAGCAATAAACATGATTAAAAGACAACCCTCAGAATGGGAGAAAATAATTGCAAATGAAAAAATGATAAAGGATTAATCTCCAAAATATATAAGCAACTCATAGAGCTCAATGTCAGAAAAACTGCCCAATCAGAAAATGGGCAGAAGACATAAACAGACATTTCTCCAAAAAAGACATACAGATGGCCAATAAACACATGAAAAGACTCAATATCATTCATTACTAGAGAAATGCAAATCAAAACTACAATGACCTCACACCAGTCAGAATGGCCATCATCAAAAAAATCTACAAACAGTAAACGAGAGGATGTGGAGAAAAGGGAATCCTTCTGCACTGTAGGTGGGAATATAGGTTGATATAGCCACTATGGAGAACAGTGTGGAGATTCCTTAAAAAACTAGGAACAGAACTGCCGCATGACCTAGCAATACCACTATTGGGCATATTCCCTGAGAAAACCATAATTGAAAAAGACTCATGTACCCCAATGTTCACTGCAGCACTATTTACAATAGCTAGGACATGGAAGCAATCTAGATGTCTACTGACAGATGAATGGATAAAGAACCTGTGCTAAATATATAAAATGGAATATTAGCCATTAAAAAAGTATGAATTTGAGTTAGTTCTGGTGAGGTGGATGAACCTAGAGCCTGTTATACAGAGTGAGATAAGTCAGAAAGAGAAAAGCAAATATTATATATTAAAGCATATATATGGAATCTAGAAAAATGATTTTGATAAACCTATTTGCAGGGAAGGAATGGAGACATAGATGTGAAATGGACTTGTGGACACAGTGGGGGAAGGAAAGAGTGGGACGAATGGAAAAAGTAGCATCGACTGTATGTCTATATGTCTATATAGCATCAACTATATGTCTATACATATAGCATCAACTATATGTCTGTTTTACACTACTGTGTATAAAAGAGATAGCTGGTGAGAAGTTGCTATATAACACAGGAAGCCCAGCCTGGCACTCTGTGATGGCCTAGAGAGGTGGGATGGGATGAGGGGAGGGAGGCTCAGGAGGGAGTTGATATAAGTATAATTATGGCTGAATTGCATTGCTGTATGGCAGAAACCAACACAATATTGTAAAGCAGTTTTTCTCTAATTAAAGAATAAATTTTAAAACCTAAAAAAAAAAAGAATACTGTTACTAAGCCATGATGAGCTCTCTGCCCAATATGCATAGAAGCCAATGCTGCTGCTGCTGCTGCTAAGTTGCCACTAACTTCCGAGAAAAGAAAAAGCTTTAGTGAAAAGTTGACCAGCAAGGAGAGAGGTGTCAAGGCTCTCAATCTGTTTACCAATCTAGGGTGCTGTCATATGTTTATGAGTTAAGAGGATGGGTTGGTATGTGGAAGCACTGTCAGGGCAGATTAAGGTTGGAGGGCTTTGGAACCTGGCCATGGATGGTAAGATATGGTGAAAAGGCTTCAGCACCAAATCTTCCTAGACAACAAAGACTTCACTTCTGAAAGGGCCCTGGCATTCAGGTTCTGGTCATGTCCTGGTCTTTTGGTTCCATGGTGGGGAGACACTTGTTCATGGTATTATTTAAAGACCAGCATTTCTCCTCTGTGCATTCCTATACTGCATGAGTCAGTTTTGCTCTGTTGTCTCTGAAAAGCAATTTAGTCTGGTTAAGAGAAAGATTGGGTCAGTTTGGGCTGTTTTTGGTTATAAAACCTTAATAAAGACTTTTCATTCATGAGTAACTGGGTCTCCTTGCCCCTGGATTTCCCCTATTCTAAACCATTACCTTTAGTTAATGAGATCTTCCTGTATTATTTTATCTGATCATGGTTTCCCCTAGTTAAAAAATGCATTCATGCCCCACTGATTCCCATTGCCTTCAGAATAAAATCCCATTTCCTTTACTTGGTTTATAAGAACTCTAAGTACTGCCATGATATTGAGATTTGTGTCACGTCTTGGCCACTGGATATTAATTCTGAATCTCATGCAATAAAGAGTTTATCTTTTGTAAATTCTGTGTGAAGCAGAAGATACCATAACCTTTACCTAGAGAATTTTTTGTTCTAGAAATGAATACTTATTTCATGTCAATATTTCTTACATACACAGAATTAGTGGACCAAGTGACCAAACCTTCTGGGAAAGAAAGAAATGACTATTTTCACACCTATAAAGTAGGAACAACTAAAACTTTGTGGGTGGTTGAAACTGGACAGGAGACTAAAAAGAAATTGGTGAACAATCTGTCTTTCTTCTGAAAATATCACTATATTAAATTCTTCAATAAAAAAGATAATGATTATGGTATGTCCAATATTGAAAAGAAAAAAGTAGATTTCTCTTTTCACCTGGAACATTGTCTATCATAGAGTGGAAAAAATGGTTAGAGAACAGTGTGATAACATTTAGGTAAAATAAATACAGTAAAGACAGTACCATATCCAATTGTTGATGATGATTGTCGCTCCGGAAAGGGCTTCTGAATGGAGTTTGTGGAGTACTTATATTATTGACTTCTAAATTTTTAAAAATATAACAAAAACATATCCTTTATTATTTAAAAAGACAGTTACATTTTATAAAGATCAAGAATGACAACAAGGTACTTTAACATTCAAACTTTTGTCTCAGTACAGATTCTCATTCAACTTTTTCTGGGATGAAGAAGATTCAGTGGTAGGGTTTAATCAATCTTAAAGCTATATTCCAATGATATCCCCATAACCTCATTAGTGGCTAAAATACTGTATCTGCTATTAAATTCCTCACAACTAATCCTCACTCCACTCCATATACATTCCCCACCCAGAATTCAGTTAAATCTGGGAAAAAAGAGAGAGTTGATAATTCTCTTTTGTTTAAAAATGATTAGATGATTTTAATTTTCTTTGCATAGCATGTTTCTCTTTTGCTAAATTTCTTGCCTTTGATCATTTCTTGGATGCAGCATGGTGAAAATGTAGAGTGTGGGGTTTGAAGTTGGAGGAACTGGCTTCACAACCTGTCATCTTTATTTTCTAGTAGGCTACTTTTGGGTAAACCATTACCTTAATTCTCTGCACTGCAACTTCCCCATCTATAAAATGGGATGAGAATGACTGAGAGGATCTCAGGAGATAACAAAAGTGGGAGTGATGAACAAGAGTGTCTTGATTGACCCCTCTCTCTCCACCCACCCCAGCCACTTCTCTCTTTTTCTTGCTTCTTTTCTTACCCCTCTAATATTAGTATCTTCGGTAAAACAAAATGAAAATAGCCCCTCCCTTCTGTACTTTAAAGGGTCACTTTTGTAAGATTCAGTTGGGCAAATGCATGTAGAGCATGTTGTAAAGGTTAGGATCCAAATGTAGCTATATTTGTTTTTTGCCACATGACAGCTCTATGAATGGGTTTGTCAGAGTGGACATCATCCTTTCCATTTTACACACAAGGACATGTTTGGAGAGGCTGTGATTTCCACATGGTCACATAACACTAGAACCCAGGCTTCTAGACTATCAAAGGCCATCCTAAAAAAAAAAGCTTTTCAAAATATTTATTTATTTTATTTATTTGGCTGGACTGGGTCTTAGTTGCAGCATTTGGGATCTTTCATCTTTGTTGCAGCATGTGAGATCTTAGTTGTGGCCTGTAGGATCTATTTCCCTGAGCAGGATTGAACCTGGGCCCCCTGCATTGGGAACATGGAGTCTTGGCCACTGGACTACCAGGGAAGTCTCCAATCAAAGGCCATTTAAAATTTTTATTTCTCTCCTGTGAGTTAAATGATTTCAACTGTTCTAGCTTTTCTTCATAAATTCCACACATCAACCTAAAACAAATGAATTGCTCAAATGATTTTCTTCTCTAGAATTTTGCTATGAAAGTTGGGTTGAGTTATGTGAACACTGAGTGAGTAATAGCCAATGCTGTGTAGGGAACACAGTGGTAAATGATAAGTCATGTTCCCTGCCTTTATAGAATGTGTGTTCTGTGGGGGTTTGGGTGGAGTGAGTGGATGGTAAGCAGGAAAGAAGTGAGTAAGCAAACAAATTAACAAGAGAGTTTTGAGTAGTCATAAGCATTTTTGAATCAAATAAAGTCTAGTGACCTGAAGGGGTGACGGTGTGTTGGCGGTGTTGGTGGACGAGGAGGTGTGACTTAGATTGAGTGTTTGGGAAGGGCTCTGGAAGGGGATGACTGTGGAGCTGAGGCTTCAAGGAGAACAGGGACTTTGCCTTCACTATTGCATCCCCATTCCCAGTAACCTGATCAGTGCCTAACAAACAACGTGTTCAATAGATATTGGGTGAATGAATTAATCAATGGATGAAAGAGTCATTCATCCGAAGATCAGGGAGTGTTTGGAAATGCTTTTGCGTGGCTAATACTACACCTAATTTTCTATCAAAGCTTGTTTGTTAAAGTTCTATATAAAAATGATAGTTGCTCTGTTTCATTCACATGCTAGTTAAAACTGAATCATAGAAAATCTGAGTTTAAAACAGTAGAATTCAACTTGTCCAATAGTAGTACCGCCCAGGGGATTCGCCAGGCTAGAGGGTTGCCATGCCTTCCTCCAGGGGAGCTTCCTGACCCAGGGATCAAACCTGCATCTCTTATGTCTCCTGCATTGGCAAGCGGGTTCTTTACTGTTAGCGACACCTGGAAGCCCCATTATAAATAAAGGGACTTAGGCATCAAGAACCTTTCCAAATTTTTTTCTTTAATGACTTGAATTTTTTGCAATGAGTATTTGGAGTGAGCAAAACTATATAATAACAAGATTGGCTGTCATCTGTGAAGCACATGAATCACGTGTTTCAAAACCAGTTCATTTGCTCTTTAAAAGAATTGCAATGATATAGACGTTAGAATCCTCATCTTGCTGATAAAAGTATACCTGAGGCCCAGGGGCCTGTGTAACTTGCTCAACGTCACATTGACCTTGGGATTCAGTTAGAATTCAATACACCGTGCTACTTCTTCCAAAAAAGGATCACTTCATAGTAAAAATTTAGAAAAAGAAAGTGAAAAGTGAAAGTGAAAGTTGCTTAGCCATGTCCGACTCTCTGTGACCCCATGGACTGTAGTCCATGGAATTCTCCAGGCCAGAATACTGGAGTGGGTAGTCATTCCCTTCTCCAGAGGATCTTCCCAACCCAGGGATCGAACCCAGGTCTCCCGCATTGCAGGTGGATTCTTTACCAGCTGAGCCACCAAGGAAGCCCCCCTGTCCCCCTGGCCAAAAAAAATTAGAAATTGATAGCAAAAATTTTAGCAGTTTTGATTGACATTTACTCACCCAGGACACTAGAAATTCTTTGATTTTTTTTTTTTTTCAGGGGAGGGGACAAATTTTTCTCCACCTGAAAGTAAAGGGTAGAAAAAAATTCCACTTACTTGTATTTTGAATTAATGCATGTAGTTTCACACATCCAACGATCAACAGAATACAATTCATTTGTACATTCAGACCGTTGGCTTTTGGCAACTACAGAGAGGGAAACTTGACAGAGACTCTTGGGGAAGTCCCTACCCTAAGAAAATCCCTCCATGACAACAAAGTGCCCCAGGGGCGTTTGAGTTCTCTAAGGGCTGATAAAATGCAATCTTAACACCAGTGGCAGATTTTATCTTTCATCTTTCTCTGAATGACTAAGGATTTCTGTCTCTGATCTTCTTTTCCCCTCCTCTTTCTCATAGGAAGTTCCTGGCTGGAGAAACCCCCAATATGGGTGGGCTAAAGATAAAGGACTTTGGGGTTGCTTGGTCTTGTCCAGACACATGAAAGATAATCATCAGCTTTTATTTTTATCTGTTTATCTGGGCTTCCCTGGTGGCTCAGGGGTAAGGAACCCACCCGACAATGCAGGAGATAAGGGTTCTATTCCTGGGTTGGGAAGATCCCCTGGAGAAGGAAATGGCAACCTACTCCAGTATTCCTGTGCCTGGGAAATCCCATGGACAGAGGAGCCTGGTGGGCTACAATCCATGTGGTTGAAAAAAAGAGTCAAACATGAGTTAGTGTCTAAACAACATCTATCTATGTATCTGCCATCTGTCATTACTTATTTTGGAGGTGTATGTTATTCATTCAGTCATGTCCGACTCTGCAACCCCATGGGGTGGAGCCCACCAGGCTCCTCCATCCATGGGATTTTCCAGGCAAGAATACTGGAGTGGATTGCCATTTAAGGGATTATATTAAACAGCCATTAAAAAATCAGTAGTGCAAGTGTGTGTGCTAAATCGCTTCTCTCGTGCCTGACTCTCTGTGATGCTATGGACTGTAGCCCACCAGGCTCCTCTGTCCATTGGATACTCTATCAAGAATACTGGAGTGGGTTGCCATGCTCTCCTCCAGGGGGATCTTCCCGACTCAGGGATCGGACCTGAGTCTTTTACATCTCCTGCATTGGTAAGTGGGTTCTTTACCACAAGTGCCAGCTGGGGAAGTCTATCATCACTTATTTTGGAGGAGGTAAGGGATTCTGTTGAGCAACCATTAAAAAGTCAATAAAGCCAAGTGACTTACTGAGCTCCTAAAACAAGTCAATAAAACATGCCTTACAGAGATTGGGACAAACCAGCCTAAAAGTAATTTCAGTCATTTGAGGATTTTGGAGGGTGGGTTTAAACATCACTTAGTCTTTAGAGTTGAGGCATCCCTCAGCACCAACTCTGTACTCCCCTACCCCCCACCTTCCTTCACACCTATATGCTTTGGTGGCATGTTGGAATCCCAATTTGTCTAGTCATCACAGACTGAGAAACAGATAAACTCATAATTAGAAATATCATTGTTACACATCACCCCCTCAAAAGCCTTAATTCCAGGATCATAAATCCAAAAGTCAACACAAAAAGCACTCTAAGTTATTTGCTGTGAATCTTTTGATAAAACATGGTGGAATTTAAGAGTAAGGTTGTCCTAAACTAGTAGAAAAACATTTTAAAGAAATAGGCAGAAAAAGTCCTAAATTCCTTGAAGTTACATAAATGTCAAGCCTCGATCTCATTGAGCTGGTCCTCTGGCATTTTCTGCTAATATCTACTTGACATCACTTTCCCAAATGGATAGCCTTCTTGGTCATCAGAACTAGTATAATGAGACAAGAACAAAGACCATCAATATTTTATAACTAAAAAATATGAGGGGATATGCTATTTTCTGTGACTAAAATTTATTACCACCCCTGCATCCCAACTTTATCCACAGGATATATTGCTGTATTGTAGACTTATCATCGTGTAGTGTAATTACTCCTTTGCTTTTCTTTGCCTCCCTCACTCTACCAAGTCCTTTAAGGCAGCTCACAGTGCCTGTCTCACTGTGCTTTTCTTAGATAGGCATCCAGTGGAAAACTTCCACAGGAGACTGGACTCTGTGTGCAGGAATATTTTCAAAAGCAACACCTTTTGAAAAATGTGGGGTGGGGGTGAAGGAAGTAGGATTGGGCAGAGGGAAGAGTTCACATGTGAAACCATCACAATGAAGGCCTCACAAGATCCTTGGGTAACTCTAAAACTGGGATGACCCCTTCAGAATCTCCCTTGAGCCAAGGGACCTGGGCCTTTACTGCTTATTCACTAGTCATTGGATGCAGGTTGGCTCTCCTAGTGGGGCATGACCTCGAGCCAGGCAACTTTCACGCATTTACTGAGGGCAGTTCCCAGAGAATGACTCAGCTCAGTGCTGTCAGCTACTACCAATATTTGCAGAAGCCTGTGGAATAATGAGTATGCTTCCATTCTAAATGCAGGGATCTGAATGCATACAACAGCATCCACTACAATCCTCAAAAACTATTATTAAGTAAGTGATATTATGCAGTTCAGCCATTTATCCAAGTGACTGGCATTTTGGATTTCACATATGTAAGAGGAATATTTTTTTTTTAATTTTTTTTTTTTACTTTATTTTGCTTTACACTACTGTATTGGTTTTGCCATACATTGACATGAATCAGCCACGGATGTACATGAGTTCCCAATCCTGAACCCCCCTCCCACCTCCCACCCCATATCATCTCTCTGGATCATCCCCGTGCACCAGCCCCAAGCATCCTGTATCCCGTATCGAACACAGACTGGCGATTCGTTTCTTACCTGATAGTATACATGTTTCAATGCCATTCTCCCAAATCATCCCATCCTCTCCCTCTCCCACAGAGTCCAAAAGTCTGTTCTATACATCTGTGTCTCTTTTGCTGTCTCGCATAGAGGGTTATCATTACCATCTTTCTAAATTCCATATATATGTGTTAGTATACTGTGGGGACGTAACTCGCATAGTTGTTAGTTTAGAAGCATCACTTTTAGGTATATAGCTGCTAAGTTTCAGCACAAATTTACTTTGACATAAAATCCATTTTATTTCTCCAGTGTGATCTGCTTGAAGAAACTCTGAAACTTGAGTTAAAAGACTTGGATTCCTATTAGAACTCTGTCACTCATTGTCTGAGTCATATTGCTTCTTTGTTTTCAGTTTTCTCATGTGTAGAGTGGCAAAAATTATATTTGGGGTGACTTTATCGTAGGGTTGTGGTGCAAATAACGGAAAGGATGCCTGTCAAAGCCCTTTGTAAGTGGCTGGTGAAGAATGGAGTGAGGGTGAAGTGGGAATCCTCCATTAGCATGAAGAATGGGAAAGGAGATTGCAAAGGGGAGAGGTGAGGTGGAATTTTTCTGAGGTGTCCCAAACCATCTCTTCACTTCACCATTGCAACTCAAGTCTGCTCAAGTGAATAAGTTGAAAATAGAACAAAATAGACAGACAAATCATTTGACTGAATTATACACATTAAGTAAATCCTTAAGTATTTTAGAACTTTTTTTTCCCTGTCTCCCTACCAGACAGAGGTTGCAACAATCATCCTCTTGGGAGGAAAGGAAAACCACTGTATTTGTTTAGTTCTGGGGGTTCTTGGCTTCAATATAAGATCTATCACCTCAACACCACTTTGACTCAACTTGTTTATCTGAAAGCAAGTGGGTGTTCATTTCTAAGTCTCTCTTTATCTCTTTCTCTATTTTTGTTGTGGTCGTGGTTGCTTTGGTCTCATTTTTGAACTTTCCCCATGACAGACCTTTCTTAGTCCCTGTCCTGAAAGTAAGTGATCATCCTTCAGGTCAGGTTAGAGTTAGCATGGACTTCCCCACAGCAGAGGAAATGTTTCCTTTGAATTTTAAGTTTTTTCAACCTTGATGGCATGATCTTGGTTTTGGTTGAAAACTGGAGATGAATGTCATGTTGTCAACTCCAGGGAGGTGTACTCTGCTTATTTCTAATCAGAGGCATTTCCCAGTCCTCTGCCCACATGAGGCTAGTTTTCCCTTCTACTTCAGAGATTTTCTGTTGCACTTTCTGTTCTCTTCCCTCTGCTTTTCTTTCTATTAATCCATCCATTTATCCATCTCCCTCCTTTCCTTCTGGTTAAGAAGCCAGCTTGGGCTACAATGCACATTTCATATTCCCTTTTGCAGCCTCTTTGCTTTGGTTAGATGTGGATAAACCCTGCCTTCAACTTCAGTGCTGTCCTTCCTGGGATATATATATATATATATACTTTTTTTTTTTTTTTTT
>SJYQ01094243.1:37175-48610 GCA_006410935.1 Redunca redunca | reverse complement strand
CTTTTTTTTTTTTTTTTTGGCTTGGCTTCCATCTGTGGGAACTCCTGATTAGTCAGGAAAATTTCAATGAAACAGCAGGGCAGATCAGGGTCTGGCAGACCTTGTGCTTCTTGGCATTTCAAGGTTTATGGGTTGGATGAATTCTTAAATGCAACCCTGGCCTTATCAACAACATATTTGTTTTTTATCCCTAAGGTACTCTGGTAGGAGACCACATTGATGCCTGGGAAACCTGGCTTTACTTGGACTGTGATGGACTTGACCTCCACCCCAGTGTTTCCTTTCCTGTGTAGCCAGGTAACTTTCCCTTACCAGATTTCTTAAAGGAAATATGATGTTCACATAACCTTAGATGGTGTATGGATATAATGGAAGCATTTTTCTCATGGAAGCCTGTCCTGAGCCCCCTAAGTGTATATTGGGCATCCTTGTATAGCACCATATACTTTCCCCTATGTTTTCTTTTTTATTTAAAATAATTTAAAAATACTTTATTACTAAAAAACGTTAATTATTATCTGAGCTTTCAGTAAGTCAGAATCTTTTTTCTGGTGGAGTATCTTACCTCCATCTTGGTGGTTGCTGAAGGTTGGGTTGGCTGTGGCAACTTCTCGAAATAAGACAACAATGGAGATTGCCACATCACTTGACTGTCTCTTTAACAAACAATTCTCTGTAATAGATGATGCTATTTGACAACATTTTCCCAACAGTAGGACTTCTTTCACGATTGAAATAAATCCTCTCAAATCTGATTTTATCAACTAAGTTTATATAACATTCTTTTTTAAAAACATTATTTTTAATTGGAGGATAATTGCCTTATAATATTGTGTCAGTTTCTGCCATACATCAACATGAATCAACCACAGATTTACACATGTCCTCTCGCCCCTGTATTCTCTGAAGCCTTAAAGAATCTGTTGTTTATCACTGTATCTCCAGAGTCTGGAACACAGAAGTGTCAATACACATTTGTTCTCTAATTAATGGAACTTTGGAAAGTACGAAACATCTTCCAGTTTCCTGACAAGGAAGAGAAGTTAACAATATCTGCTTCTCTGAGTCCATTTACCCCAGGCCTCATGACCCACTGAGAGGCAGTGCTGGGGGTAAGTGGATGTTACCTTCTTACATGTGATTTTATCTTTTTATCACTTATTTCCATCCAGACCATCCTCTTTGTTATACCTAGAACTTGTCAAGCACCAGGGGAGAAGCATGGTTGGCAATGTGACATTGTACAGGAGACAGGGATCAAGACCATCCCCATGGAAAAGAAATGCAAAAAACCAAAATGGCTGTCTGGGGAGGGCTTACAAACAGCTGTGAAAAGAAGAGAAGCGAAAAGCAAATGAGATTGGTGGGGTTGGGGGGGCAGTCCTAAAGATGGAGGAGGAATAGGATGGGGAGACCACTGTCTCCCTCACAAATTCATCAAAAGAACATTTCAGCGCTGAGTAAATTCCACAAAACAGCTTCTGAATGCTGGCAGAGGACATCAGGCACCCAGAAAAGCAGATCATTGTCTTCAAAAACAAGTAGGAAAAAATATAAAAAGCGAAAAAAGAGACAAAAGAGGTAGGGAGGGAGCTCCATCCCAGGAAGGGAGTCTTAAAAAGAGAGACGTTTCCAAACACCAGGAAACACTCTCACTGCTGAATCTGTGGTGAGCCTTGGAAGCACAGAGGGCAACATAACAAGGAGGAAAAATAAATAAATAATTAAAACCAACAGATTATGAGCCCAATGGTAACTCCCCCAGCAGAGAAGCAGTGCAGACACCTGCATCCAACACTAGCAAGCAGGGACTGGGCAGGGAGGTGTGGGCTGCAGTGCTTTTTAAGAATTGGGCCCGAGCATAACCAGAGTGAACTAACTTGGGCTAGCAAACCAGACTGTGGGATAGCTACCACGCAAAAAGCTCTAACATAAGACACCACCAGGCCTGCGCACAGAACAAAGGATGGAACAGAACTAGTCGGCTGCAGACCATCCCCCTCCAGTGACAGGCAGCCAGAGCCGGAAGGGCTGGAAGGGGGCAATCACTGCCCCAGAGAGACATTAACTACCAAACTGCAAGCAAGCTTCTTTGCTAACTAAGACTTCTTGGTGTTCTGGGCAGTCACCATCCACTGGAAAAGGGGTGCCAGTTGTACTCCTAGAAAACTGAGCAGCAGGGATGGGAAAGGCAATAAGTCGCAGTGACCACACTTTCCAAACACCTGAGCTACTCGGACCTGGGAAGGGCACAAAACGCAGGCCCAACCGAGTCTGCGCCTCTGAGGACTACCTGAGTGCCTGAGCCTGAGCGGCTTAGACCTGGGAGGTGCATGCAGCCCAGGGCTGGCCTCAGACGGTTCCGGGTGGAGCAACCTAGAGCTGTGTGGTGTGTGCTGTGAGCAGGGGCAGACCCAGCGTGGCTGAGACACTGTGAGCACACACCAGTGTTATTTATTTGCAGCATCCCTCCCTCCCCACAGCGTGACTGAACAAGTGAGCCTAAAAAAAGTGTCCACCACCGCCTCAAATGTGTCAGGGCAGAAATTGGACACTGAAGAGACCAGCAAACAGAAGAAGCTAAAACAGAGGGAACCGCCTTGGAAGTGACAGGTGCAATAGATTAAAACCCTGTTGTTAGTACTGACTACATAGGAAGGGGTCTATAGATCTTGAGAAATATAAGCCAGACCAAGGAACTATACGAAAATGAACTGGCCCCACACTGCCCGCAACACCACCAGAAAAAGTCCCAGATATATCTTTACTATTTTTACGATCATTCTTTTTTGTTTGTTTTCTTCTTCTTTTTTTTACATTTTTTACTTTTTAAGTCCTCTATTTCTCCTTTAATTTTTAGTGTTATAACCTACTATTACTTAAAAAAAAAGACCCTATTTTAAAAGCAAATGCCATATATGTTTTTCTTGTGGTTGTTGTTTTTAAATAATTCCTGTGACTTTGTTCTTTTTTTTTCTTCTTTTCTTTAATATTGTATTTTTGAAACTCCAACCTCTTCTCTAGATTTTTAAACATTGCTTTTTGTTATTTGTTATCAGTTTTGTACCTTTAAAAACCCATTCTTCAGTACCCATTTTTACTGGAGAGCAAGATTACTGGCTTGACTGCTTTCTCCTCCTTTGGACTCTCCCTTTTGCTTCACCAGGTTGCCTCTGTCTCCTCCCTCCCCCTTCTCTTCTCTACCCAACTCTGTGAATCTCTGTGTGTTCCAGACAGTGGAGAACACTTAGGGAACTGGTTACTGGCTGGATCTCTCTCTCTCCTTTTCATTTCCCTCTTTTATCCTACTGGCCACCTCTGTCTCCTTCTTCCCTCTCCTCCTCTCTGTATAACTCCATAAACATCTCTGAGCGGTCCAGACTGTGGAGAGCACATAAGGAAGTGATTACTGGCTAGCTTGCTCTCTCCTCTTTTGATCCCACCTCATCTCATTCCAGTCACCTCCAACTCCCCCCTCCCTCTTCTCTTCACCATGTAACTCTGTGAACCTCTCTGGGTGTTCCTCATTGTGGAGAAACTTTTCATCTTTAACCTAGATGTTTTATCATCAGTGCTGCATAGATGGAGAAGTCTTGAGGCTACTGTAAAAATAAAACTGAAAACCAGAAGCAGGAGGCTTAAGTCCAAATCCTGAGAACATCAGAGAACTCCTGAATCCAGGGAACATTAATCAATAGGAGCTCATCAAACGCCTCCATACCTACACTGAAACCAAGCACCACCCAAGGGCCAACAAGTTCCAGAGCAAGTCATATCATGCAAATTCTCCAGCAACACAGGAACACACCCCTGAGCTCAAGTTACTCCAAAACCATCGACATCTCATAACTCATTACTGCACACTTCGTTGCACTCCAGAGAGAAGAAATCCAACTCCACCCACCAGAACTCCAACACAAGCTTCCCTAATCAAGAAACCTTGACAAGCCACTGATACAACCCCACCCAGAGCAAGGAAACTCCATAATAAAGAGAACTCCACAAACTTCCAGAATACAGAAAGGCCACCCCAAAAGCAGCAATATAACCAAGAAGAAGAGACAGAGGAATACCCAGCAGGTAAAGGAACAGGAGAAATGCCCACCAAACCAAACAAAAGAGGAAGAGATAGGGAATCTACCTGAGAAAGAATTCCAAATAATGATAGTGAAAATGATCCAAAATCTTGAAATCAAAATGGAATCACAGATAAATAGCCTGGAGACAAGGATTGAGAAGATGCAAAAAAGGTTTAAAAAGGACCTAGCACTGTGGGCTGCCATCTATGGGGTCGCACAGAGTCGGGCACAACTGAAGCGATTTAGCAGCAGCAGAAGAAGAAATAAAAAAGAGTCAATATATAATGAATAATGTAATCAATGAGATCAGAAACACTCTGGAGGCAACAAATAGTAGAATAACAGAGGCAGAAGATACGATTAGTGAAATAGAAGATAGAATGGTAGAAATAAATGAATCAGAGAGGAAAAAAGAAAAATGAATTAAAAGAAATGAGGACAATCTCAGAGACCTCCAGGACAATATGAAACGCTCCAACATTCGAATTATAGGAGTCCCAGAAGAAGAAGACGAAAAGAAAGACCATGAGAAAATACTTGAGGGGATAATAGTTGAAAACTTCCCTAAAATGGGGAAGGAAATAATCACCCAAGTCCAAGAAACCCAGAGAGTCCCAAACAGGATAAACCCAAGACGAAACACCCCAAGACACATATTAATCAAATTAACAAAGATCAAACACAAAAAACAAATATTAAAAGCAGCAAGGGAAAAGCAACTAATAACACACAAGGGGATTCCCATAAGGATAACAGCTGATCTTTCAATAGAAACTCTTCAGGCCAGGGGGCAATGGCAAGACATACTTAAAGTGCTGAAAGAAAATACCCTACAGCCCAGATTACTGTACCCAGCAAGGATCTCATTCAAATAGGAAGGAGAAATCAAAAGCTTTACAGACAAGCAAAAGCTGAGAGAATTCAGCACCACCAAACCAGCTCTCCAACAAATGCTAAAGGATATTCTCTAGACAGGAAACACAAAAAGGGCATATAAATCCGAACCCAAAACAGTAAAGTAAATGGCAACGGGATCATACTTATCAATAATTACCTTAAACGTAAATGGGTTGAATGCCCCAACCAAAAGACAAAGACTGGCCAAATGAATACAAAAACAAGACCCCTATATTTGTTGTCTACAAGAGACTCACCTCAAAACAAAAGACACATACAACTGAAAGTGAAGGGCTGGAAAAATATATTCCATGCAAAGAAAGAAAAAAAAAAGCAGGAGTAGCTATACTCATATCAGATAAAATAGACTTTAAAACAAAGGCTGTGAAAAGAGACAAAGAAGGCCACTACACAATGATCAAAGGATCAATCCAAGAAAATATAACAATTATAAATATATGTGCACCCAACATAGGAGCACCGCAACATGTAAGACAAACGCTAAGAAGTATGAAAGGGGAAATTAACAGTAACACAATAATAGTGGGAGACTTTAATACCCCACTCACACCTATGGACAGATCAACTAAACAGAAAATTAACAAAGAAACACAAACTTTAAATAATACGATAGACCAGTTGGACCTAATTGATATCTAAATAGGACATTTCACTCTAAAACAATGAATTTCACTTTTCTCTCAAGTGCTCACGGAACCTTCTCCAGGATAGATCACATCCTGGGCCATGAATCTAACCTTGATAAATTTTAAAAAATTGAAATCATTCCAAGCATCTTTTCTGACCATAATGCATTAAGATTCGATCTCAATTATGGGAGAAAAACTATTAAAAATTCCAACATATGGAGGCTGAACAACTAGCTTCTGAATAACCAACAAATAAAAGAAGAAATCAAAAAGAAATCAAAATATGCATAGAAACGAATGAAAGTGAAAACACAACAATCCAAAACCTGTGGGACACTATAAAAGCAGTGCTAAGGGGAAAGTTCATAGCAATACAGGCATACCTCAAGAAACAAGAAAACAGAAACAAGAAACAAGAAAAAAGTCAAATAAATAACCTAACTCTACACCTAAAGCAACTAGAAAAGGAAGAAATGGAGAACCCCAGGGTTAGTAGAAGGAAAGCAATCTTAAAAATTAGGGCAGAATTAAATGCAAAAGAAACACAAGAGACCATAGCAAAAATCAACAAAGCCAAAAGCTGGTTCTTTGAAAGGATAAATAAAATTGATAAACCATTAGCCAGACTCATCAGGAAACAAAGGGAGAAAAATCAAATCAATAAAATTAGAAATGAAAATGGGGAGATCACAACAGACAACACAGAAATACAAAGGATCATAANATCCAAATTGGAAAAGAAGTAAAACTCTCATTGTTTGCAGATGACATGATCCTCTACATAGAAAACCCTAAAGACTCCACCAAAAAATTACTATAGCTAATCAGTGAATACAGTAAAGTTGCAGGATATAAAATCAACACACAGAAATCCCTTGCATTCCTATACACTGATAATGAGAAAGTAGAAAAAGAAATTAAGGAAACAATTCCATTCATCACTGCAACGAAAAGGATAAAATACTTAGGAATATATCTGCCTGAAGAAACTAAAGACCTATATATAGAAAACAATAAAACACTGGTGAAAGAAATCAAAGAGGACACTAATAGATGGAGAAATATACCATGTTCATGGATCAAAAGAATCAGTATAGCGAAAATGAGCATACTACCGAAAGCAATCTACAGATTCAATGCACTCTCTATCAAGCTATCAGCGGTATTTTTCACAGAGCTAGAACAAATAATTTCACAATTTGTATGGAAGTACAAAAAACCTCAAATGGCCAAAGCAATCTTGAGAAAGTAGAATGGAACTGAAGGAATCAACCTGCCTGCCTTCAGGGTCTATTACAAAGCCACAGTCATCAAGAGAGTATGGTACTGGCACAAAGACAGAAATATAGATCAATGGAACAAAATAGAAAGCCCAGAGATAAATCCACACACCTATGAACACCTTATCTTTGACAAAGGAGGCAAGAATATAGAATGGATTAAAGACAATCTCTTTAACAAGTGGTGCTGGGAAAACTGGTCAACCACTTGTAAAAGAATGAAACTAGAACACTTTCTGACACCATTCACAAAAATAAGCTCAAAATTGATTAAAGATCTAAACGTAAGACCAGAAACTATAAAACTCCTAGAGGAGAACATAGGCAAAACACTCTCCGACATAAATCACAGCAGGATCCTCTATGATCCACCTCCCAGAAAACTGGAAATAAAAGCAAAAATAAACAAATGGGATCTAACTGAAATTAAAAGCTTCTTCACAACAAAGGAAACTATAAGCAAGGTGAAAAGACAACCTTCTGAATTGGAGAAAATAATAGCAAATGAAGCAACTTACAAACAACTAATCTCAAAAATATATAAACAACTTATGCAGCTCAATTCCAGAAAAATAAATGACCCAATCAAAAAATGGGCCAAAGAACTAAATAGACATTTCTCCAAAGAAGACATACAGATGGCTAACAAACACATGAAAAGATGCTCAACATCACTCATTATCAGAGAAATGCAAATCAAGACCACAGTGAGATACCATTTCACACCAATCAGAATGGCAGTGATCCAAAAGTCTACAAGCAATAAATGCTGGAGAGGGTGTGGAGAAAAGGGAACCCTCTTACACTGTTGGTGGCAATGTAACCTAGTACAGCCACTATAGAGAATAGTGTGGAGATTCCTTAAAAAACTGGAAATAGAACTGTCATACGACCCAGCGATCCCACTGCTAGGCATACACACCGAGGAAACCAGAATTGAAAGAGCACGTGTACCCCAATGTTCATCACAGCATTGTTTATAATAGCCAGGACATGGAAACAACCCAGATGTCCATCATCAGACGAATGGATAAGAAAGCTGTGGTACATATACACAATGGAGTATTACTCAGCCATTAAAAAGAATACATTTGAATCAGTTCTAATGAGGTGGATGAAACTGGAGCCGATTATACAGAGTGACGTAAGCCAGAAAGAAAACACCAATACAGTATACTAACACATATATATGGAATTTAGAAAGATGGTAATGATAACCCTGTATGTGAGACAGCAAAAGAGACAGAGATGTATAGAACAGACTTTTGGACTCTGTGGGAGAGGGAGAGGGTGAGATGATTTGGGAGAATGGCATTGAAACATGTATACTATCATGTAAGAAACGAATCGCCAGTCTATGTTTGATATGGGATACAGGGTTCTTGTGGCTGGTGCACGGGGATGATCCAGAGAGATGATATGGGGTGGGAGGTGGGAGGGGGATTCAGGATTGGGAACTCATGTACATTTGTGGCTGATTCATGTCAATGTGTGGCAAAACCAATACAGTATTGTAAAGCAAAATAAGGTAAAACTAAAAATTAAAAAAGAAAAAAAAGAAATGTAGCTAGTGTGACTGAGGAACTACCTTAATTGTATTTATAATTTTAACTAAAGTGTGTTTACATTTAAATAGCCACAGATGAATAATGGTTAGGTGTTAAACCCCATGGACAGAAGTTTAACTATTTCTACTAATCTTTTTAAGGAACAAACTTTTGGCTTTTTTGGTTCTCAATTTTGTTTCTTTCTTTCCTATTTCAGTAAATTCTGGTCTTTATCATTTCCTTCTACTCCATTTCCTTCCTTCCTCCTTTCTTCCTTCTTTTTCTAGCTTCTTAACCTGGAAGCTTATATCATTAATCTCATCATTTCTTCTTTCTAATGTAAGCATTCAAAGATGTAAAATTTCAAACCATAATGAAAAGAATATGAAAAAAAACATATATTTGTAACTGAATCACTTTGCTATACACAAGAAACTAACCCAACATTGTAAATCACCTATACTTCAATTAAAAAATGTAAAGTTTTCTTAATGTGTTGCTTTACTATATTCCACAAATTTAATTTATAGTATTTTTAATTAACTTTATTGATATTTAATTTACACACATTAAAGTACACCCTTTTAAATAGCACACTTAGATGAATTTCAGTAAATGTAGACCCCACCTATTATACTACCACCACAATTAAAATATGGACTTTTCCATTTCCAGAGTGTACTTTTATGTCCCTTTGCCATCATTCCCTATCCCATTAATCTACTATTACCACAGGTTAGTTTGCCTATTGTAGAATTTCATATAAATGGAAACAAAAAATCATGCCTTCTTTGCTCTGTTTCTTTAGTTCAACAGAATAGTTTTGAGAGTTATCCATGTTGTAACAGGAATTGCTTCCTTTTTTATTGCAGATTATTATTCCATGGGATGGTTAGGTCACAATTTTCTTATTTATTTATTTGGATATTTGAATGTTCATGTTGTTTTCAGGTTTTGGCTATTATGAATAAAGCTGCTTTGGACATGTATGCACAGGTTTTTATGTGGAGATATATTTTCATTTTTGTGGGTAATTACCTGTGTGTGTAATTGTTGGGTCGTATGATGATTGGAAGATTAACTTTATAAGAAATGGCCCAAATGTTTTAAAAACATAGTTGTATAATACGGCTGGAGCACTCAGCGCAAGCGGCTGTGACGGCCGGGGCACTCAGCATGGCTGAGAGGAGCCACCCCACGTCCGAGATCATGGGTGGCGGCCGGGAGGAGCCACCCTGCGTACGAGGTCAGGAGCAACAGTCTGGAGGAGCCACCCTCACATCCGAGGCCAGGGGCGGGGGCTGGGAGGAGACACCCCGCGTCCAAGGCCAGGAGAGGTGGCTGGGAGGAGCCACCCCACGCCTGAGGCCAGGGGCGGCAGCCGGGAAGATCAACCCATGCCCAAGGAGCGGTGGCTGTGCTGGCGCAGGAGGGCCTAGAGGAGCTATCCCACGTTGAAGGTCAGGAAGCAGGGCGGTGAGGAGATATCTCTCGTCCAAGGTAAGGAACAGCGGCTGTGCTTTGCTGGAGCAGCCATGAAGAGATACCCCACACCCAAGGTAAGACAAACCCAAGTAAGATGATAAGTGTTGCAAGAAGGCATCAGAGGGCAGACACACTGAAACCATACTCACAGAAAACTAGTCAATCTAATCACACTAGTACCACAGCCTTGTCTAACACAATGAAACCAAGCCATGCCTGCGGGGCAATGCAACACGGGCAGGTCATGGTGGCGAGGCCTGACAGAATGTGGTCCACTGGAGAAGGGAATGGCAAGCCACTTCAGTATTCTTGCCTTGAGAACCCCATGAACAGTAGGAAAAGGCAAAATGATAGGATATCAAAAGAGGAACTCCCCAGGTCATTAGGTGCCCAATATGCTACTGGAGGTCAGTGGAGAAATAACTCAAGAAAGAATGAAGGGATGGAGCCAAAGCAAAAACAATACCCAGTTGTGGATGTGACTGGTGATAGAAGCAAGATCCAAGACTGTAAGAGCAATATTGCATCGGAACCTGGAATGTCAGGTCCCTGAATCAAGGCAAATTGGAAGTGGTCAAACAAGAGATGGCAAGGGTGAACGTCGACATTCTAGGAATCAGTGAACTAAAATGGACTGGAATGGGTGAATTTAACTCAGATGACCATTACATCTACTACTGCGGGCAGGAATCCCTCAGAAGAAAAGGAGTAGCCGTCATGGTCAACAGAAGATTTTGAACTGCAGTACTTGGATGTAATCTCAAAAATGACAGAATGATCTCTGTTCATCTCCAAGGTAAATTATTCAATATCACAGTTATTCAAGTTTATGCCCCAACCAGTAACACTGAGGAAACTGAAGTTGAACGGTTCTATGAAGACCTACAAGACCTTTTAGAACTAACACCCAAAAGAGATGTCCTTTTCATTATAGGGGACTCGAATACAAAAGTAGGAAGTCAAGAAACACCTGGAGTAACAGGCAAATTTGGCCTTGGAATGTGAAATGAAGCAGGGCAAAGACTAATAGAGTTTTGCCAAGAAAATGCACTGGTCATAGCAAACACCCTCTTCCAACAACACAAGAGAAGGCTCTACACATGGACATCACCAGATGGTCAACCCCAAAATCAGATTGATTATATTCTTTGCAGCCAAAGATGGAGAAGCTCTATACAGTCAGCAAAAACAAGACCAGGAGCTGACTGTGGCTCAGATCATGAACTCCTTATTGCCAAATTCAGACTTAAATTGTAGAAAGTAGGGAAAACCGCTAGACCATTCAGGTATGACCTAAATCAAATCCCTTACGATTATACAGTGGAAGTGAGAAATAGATTTAAGGGTCTAGATCTGATAGATAGAGTGCCTGATGAACTATGGAGTGAGATTCGTGACATTGTACAGGAGACAGGGATCAAGACCATCCCCATGGAAAAGAAATGCAAAAAAGCAAAATGGCTGTCTGGGGAGGCCTTGCAAATAGCTGTGAAAAGA
>SJYQ01094243.1:0-20755 GCA_006410935.1 Redunca redunca | reverse complement strand
TACTTAATGTCCCTAAGTTTCAGTTTCTCATCTGTTAATAGGGGGCAATAACAATACGTATTTCATATGACTGTTGTGAAGATTAGATGAAAATCTTTTAGCATAATGTCTGGTTCATAGTATCTTTCATTGTTGGAATTGTTCTTTATTCATTTATTAAATACTTAATATGTCTCAGCTTTATGGTAAGTAGCTTACTCATGAGTTGATAGTATCTCTTCTGTCTTATCGCTTTTCACACCTCATTTTTTTGTTCCTACTGTTAAAATTCCCAGGAGGCCTAGAAATAGAATATTCTCTAAAAATTGAAATGAATATCTTAGAAGGGCTACCTAGATCAGACCTACCAGTCTCTGACCCACCCGCTCCTGGTTTAAGACTCACTTTCCCTGTTTGTGGTTATTCTCATGGTTGAGACATCAGAAGCTGGTTGGGCAGAACAGAACAGATCTGGAGCAGTTACATCTATGACAGGTAGTAACCGCTACAAATTCCCCCATGTTCTTCACCCCAGACAGGTTTCTGTCTCATCACTGTGGAAGGTGGTAGGTTGAATATCATGAAACTATGTGCTGCTTTCTTTTTTTACCACAGGCAGAGTTTCACTCTGGTTGAATGCGTTCAAAGTGAAGGTTTCAGTCTAACTGATGGAGTTACACCTGGAACGTTTGAAGCATTATTATTATGGCTGATTTATTCTGAAGAACTAGGGCTCTTCTTCCTTTAGGGTCTATAGTTGTGTTTTCTTGTATAACAGGGAGAGAAATACTGCCTTCAGAAATCAATGTTCTGTCACAGCATCACAATTAGATGTCAACTTAACATCCAGCCGCAGAAAATGTAGGAGCAGTCCTGGGTGCCCCTTGGAGGCTGAGGGACTCAGAGCCTGTTCTTGGGTTGAAATGGCCAGAGATGAGCAAATTCTTCCTTTGAGTCCTCTTTGGTTTTATCCAGTGGCCTTCATCCAATCTCCTTTTCTAAAATGCTTGTCAATAATATATTTTTTTTCAAATCTGAAATCTAAAATAAGAAATATCTGCCAAGTTGAGTTTAATAAATTAATGATGGCCACAGGAGCTAATCAGGAATGCAACTGGGTTGTTTCATATAATGATTGTCACTGGCCTCTTCTGTTGTTTCTCTCTCTTTGGCATAGATTTAACACAATTATCCTTAGTTTTCTATTTTTAGGTATGAAGCTGATGGTTGGTTTGAAATCTATAATTCTTTGTCATGGTAAAGAAACATCTATTATAAATTTTTAAAGAGTTCTTTTAAATCAAGTAGCATTCATTTTATGGTATTTCTTTTTTAAATGATCAATTAAGCTGCTTTTATTGTTTCTCTTATTTAATAAAATGGCATTATTGTCAACCACACTACTGTAAGATTTGAATGGGTCAAGGAATGTATGTAAAGATCTTAGAAACATGTCTGCTATTAATAACAACAGTGTCATCTGTTATTGTGATTGATCTTAATCAATTACAAATATTAGTCTATCTTTAATTCCTTGAATAAAATCCAGGAGACACATGACTGATGTATGTCACACTGGGGTAGGGAGGGATCCCCAACAATTTGAAACACTTTTTCCCAACAGTTGAAACCACTTTTCCAGGGGCACAATGTATGCTCTTGTGTGTAATTATTGTCTCTCTCCCAGAAAACACTGGTCCCAAGAGATTTGCAAGTGTTTACAGTTGAGCGAATTTGGTCTCATCCCATCAATCAGATTAATTAGAGGCCCATTAGAGTGGTGTACTCATAAAGGTGTGGAGTGAGAGGTGGATTTGTTTAGAGGCAGTTCTCCATAGTGTTCATACACATCTTGTGTCATTTGCAAAACTGTAGTTAACTTTTGACACTAGTGAGACAGTGAAGAAAATAGGTACCGGGTACATTGCTGTTGAGGGTGAATCTTACCGTATTATTTTCTCTTGTTTTATAATGTTACCACACATTTAGTGGCTCATAGCAACCCAAGTGCATTATCTCACACTGTCTGTAGGTTAGAAGTTCAGGGACAGTGTGGCTGGTTTCTCTGCTCAGGATCATAGTGTTTGTCAGAGCCACAGCTCTTAGTCCAGGGCTCTTCCAAGCTCACTGGTTGTTGACAGAATTTGTTTCCTTGAAGTTGTAGGACTGAGGTCCCCATATCCTTGCTGGCTGTCAGCTGTAGGCCACTCTCAGCAAGTGTAGGTGTCCATATTTCATGCCATGTGACCCTCTCCATCTTCAGGCCAGTAATGGCAAGCCAAATTCTTGTGTTTCAAACCTCTGACTTCCTTTCTTTATATTCAGCTGGGGAAAACTGTCTTATTTTAAAAGGCTTATGTGATTAGGTCAGGCCCAAATGAAAAAAATCTCTCTCTTAAGGTCATGACACTGACATGATCTGGGAATCTACAATATTCATAGTACCGGGAATTGCTGTAAGATGTGTATATGGTGAGGAGAGGGAGGTCATCTTAGAATTCTGCCTACTGCTTGCTATAGTTAATTTGAAGAAGTGTTCTGGCAATATCTTTTGCAGCTAAGCATGCATATACCTTTTACTTCTGTATTCCTATTTTTAGAACTCCATTTTATAGAAACAAGGACATCAGCATATAAGGATAAAAGTCTGGAGATGTTTATTGCATTGTTTGTAATAACTCCTAACTGGAAACTCATTCTTCATCAAAAGGAGGCTACTTAAATAAACTATGGTTTATCCATCACATTCCTAATATCTTAGATTATTATCTATTAATTTGGATACTGAAAGAGGAAGTAGTTGAGTAAAGTGTACTTAGCAATATAATCATATTTTGAAAAGAAAATTACAAAACTGTATCTGTGTGTGTGTGTTTCATTTATATATGAAGAAGGATGGACACCAGGCTGTTTAATTTGATTACCTTACAGGTCTAGGAATGGTAAGAGATGGAGTGGATGATGGGATGAGGTTTAGTAATTATATATCTCTGCATTTCATTTTTTGCAGATATATATTGTTATAAATATATTACTTGTTTAATTAAAAATAGTAAATATAAAAGCTAAACAAAAGTTAATACATGCTCCTTGTAGAAAATTTTCAAAATACAGTAAAGCTTACAGAAGCATATACAATTACTCACAATCCAAATATCCAGACATATTTCTTACTAACAGTTTGCTACATTCTATGCCCTTATATCCAGAGATTCACAATATAAATACTACTTTGAAACTTGATCTTTTTCACATGCATATATATATGCCTTATCTTACCTTATATACATGATTATGAATGTTTTCTTCTGGGGTCACTATGATCTAATTCTTAAGCACTTAAATCTTTAATTCCTTTGGAATTTATTTTGGTGTACAGTGCTTAATGAGAATTAATCAATGTATTTTTAAATTGGTTAGCTATCATCCCTATAACATTTATCAAATTGCTACCTCCAATGATTAGAAATGCCATTTTTTATTGTATACTAAATTCTTGTATGTATTTCTGAAAATTCATCTCTGCTCTACTGGTGACTCTGTAATCTGACTTGGCCAGCACACTTAAAAAATGTTTTATAGTTTTATGTTTTATAATATGCTTTAATATCTGGTATGGAAATCTTTCTGCTACTTTGCATTTCTAACAGTTTTTGTTTTATACTTCCTTTTATACATCCTCAGCTTCCTTGCTATTTTCTCATTTGTTTGGTTTAATTCAGTCCTATCTAATTTGTCCTTACCCCTGCACAACCCAATGTAGTTGGAAAAAATAACGTACAGCACTCATTTCAAATTTATGATCATTCAACTTAAGCTGACTCATTTCAAATTTATGATCATTCAACTTAAGCTGACTCATTTCAAATTTATGATCATTCAACTTAAGCATCATGCTGCCCAGCAATATATTTCTCTAGTCTGTTCACTCTCCCACTCTCCTAGATGGTTATTTTGTACCATCTCTTCTCTCATTGAATCTCTCCTTCTCTCCTCCTCATGCTCAGTTGCAGATCCTGTTTCCTCCTTGAGTCCCTGAGTTCTAAGCACTTAAAACCTCAGGTCTCAAGTCTTTGGACCAAGATTCTGTATTTATAGTCATTCCTTGGGTGATGTAGTCCCAGGACTTTAAATGCCATTTTCATGTTAGTAATTCTCCAGGTTATAACCCCAGTCTAAATTTCAGAGTCTGGCATCATCTAGATGGTACTTTACTTTAAAGTATAATTGAACTCCTAAATATTTCCACCTCATCTGGCTCTGCTCATAGTCTTTCCCCATCTTAGTACAGGACAACTCTTAATTTCTAATAAGTCAAAACTACCTTAGAAGCATCTTGACTCTCTCTCTTGCATAGGACACATCTGTTCTGTCAGTAAATCCTGCTGCATTTATTTCAGAGTATATCCAGAGTCTGACCTCTTCTTCCACTTCTGCTTCCATCAGGTTTGAGGCACCATTATTCTTAACTAGATTACTGGATTATTGCAGTAGCCTCCTGGCTGGTCTGTCTGCTTCTTCTCTTGACAACCCCTTAAGTCTGTCCTCAGCAGGCAGCCACTGTAATCCTGTTAAAACATAGATCAGATCTTGTCATCCTTTGACTCAAACCACAACATTCTTCCATTTGCATTTTATCTACCCCATACCTATTCTCCAGACCCCTTTTGGAATAATATGTTTTCAGAAATTATTTTTTTAGACTAGACTAGAACTGGTAAATACATGTAAATATTAATTTGTTCCACTTAGTGAGCTGCATGCACATATTTTGATATGTAAAAGTGAATTTTATAATCAGGAGAGTAAACATTGTATCCTGTCTAAGCCGGAGGCCATATTATCAGTGACATGAAAAATGACATCACATGTTTTGATGTTATGTGTTTACAACTGCAGCCTTTATTACTACCACTGAAGATTTCAAATATAGTAGCTGCATAATGTTAAGATGCTATGTCTCTTTTGGTCCTTGATACTTTTCTTGGCTCTCAAGTCTACCTTATCTGGTATCAAGTAGCCATTCCTGCTTTCTTTTTTGATTTTTATCTGATGTATCTTTCCCCACCTTCTTACCTTCAACTTGTCTATTATCATTCTGTGTGAAATTAATTTCTTGTAGAAAATATGTAGCTGGATTGTGTTTTTTAAATCCCCACTAATCTCTTTCTTTTAACTGGTGTAAGTGCCATTTTGTTGTTTTCTGCTCATTCTCTATTTCTTGTTCCTTATCATCACTTGTCATTGGTGAGTAATTTGAACATCTTTTAAGAGTTTCATTTTGATATCTTTATGGCATTAAAAAAATTATATCATACTGTATATGTCTTAGTGGTTGCTTTAGATATTTCCAAATGCCTATGTAACTTTCAGCCTACTGGTGGTGGTGGTGTTTATGTTTTACGCTTCTAGTAAAGTCTAGAAACCATACTTTATTTGAGTTCTCTTTAAACCTCTTCATCTTTTAGGTATAATTATATTAAATATTTTCTCTAAATACATTGAACACCACATCAGATGGTATTATAACTTTCATATCAAGCATAAAATATTAAAGAGCCTCATGAAGTAAAAGATAGTTTATTGTATTTTTCACTATTTTTTCTCATTCAACTGATCTATTCTGTCAGGAGGACCCATTCTTCCGCTATTACGATTTTCTTTCTGTATGGATTTTTTAGCCATTCTTTAAGGGTAAATCTGCTAGCAACAAGTATTCTTAGTTCCCTTTAATTTAATGAGAATGCCTTTGTTTTCCCCTTCATTTCTGAAGAAAAGCTTTGTCAGATAGGGATTCAGAGTTAACAGTTCTTTAATTATGCATTTGAAAAATATTATGTCACTTTTTTTAAAACCTCCATTGTTATAGATGAGAAATCTGGTGTTATTCAAATTGGTGTTCCTTTATAGGAACCTTTTCTTCCTTCTCCTTTACCTCCTTGCTTTCCTTTGCCTCCCCTCTGAAAAATAGATTCTGTAGTGTTGGCAATCTGGGAACTGACTGTTGAGTGATCTTGGAAGCAGGTCCTTCAGTCCCAGTCAAGCCTTGAGATGACTGTATCCTTGGCTGGCAGTTTAACTACTACCCCATGAGAGACTGTCAACCATAACCATTTGGGTAATTCCTGACCCACTGAAACGGAACTAATAAATGCTTATTGTTTTAAATCACTAAGTTTTGTAGTAATTTGTTATGCAACCATAGATGACTGATACAAAATCCCACTAATTACTGTCTCACAGTGTGCATGAACAATTACTATTACATGTACAGTGTGGCACATATTTTGCTTTCATAGTTTGATGGACTTACTGGTGTACACAGAGTAGGAATCAGCATTTGTCATATGTGCCATACATATTTGAGGGAAAAGTGCATAATGGCTTCTTTTATTCATCATTTAAATGTTATAGAGAAGATATTTTTCTGTTTGTTACTGATGAATTCATAAACCGTAATATAGCTTGGTAAAGGTATATCAGGATACATAATTCTAAGATACTGTTTGCAGCAAGAATGGATGTTTCCCTGCTAATAAGAGAGATTAAGTTCTTTTCCAGATCTTATTTATTTTCTTGCAGGGAATAATTGATCAGTTATATGTCTCTTGATCTTAGTTTATATTAAAGGAAATAGTGAAAATAGTGTGTATAATAGATAACAGTCACTGACTGTATCTTTTCAGTGCTGTGTAAAGAAATGGATAACATATAAATATAAAACTGTTCTTTTCCACATTCGGAACTGTAGATATCAAGAGTAAAGGTGTATACTTGAATTTTTAGAATAGCAGCTCAGTTTAAAATATTTCTCAATGTCACTGTGGTAATGAGTGAAAGTAATGAGCATTTCTCTGATTCCTTATGGTTTTAACTCCTATTAAGTAGTTCCTAGATCCTAAACATTTGAACACTCATTTGATGCATGGTAGACAATAAATGACAGTTATCATTTTATTTTTTGAGAGCTCCCCCAAATGTTTTACACTAGATAAACACTGTGATAGACACTAGGAATATAAAAATAAAAGTGACTGTCACAGAGACCTGAGGCTAGAAAAGGGAGTAAGGCACATAAACTAATCACATGAATGCCAAGGCACTGGTACACTGGAGGAATTCACAGGGAACACAAAGAAGGGCACCCAGTTCAATTTAGATGGAGGCTGAGAAAGCTTTCCTAGAGGAAAGACATTTAAGTAGAATTTTAAAAGACGAGTAATAATAGAGGTTGTTATTGGTTGAGGGTTGACTTGTGCAAAAACCTGGTGCAAAGTCATTGCATTTCTGTACAAAGTTGGGCTATATTTTCTTGGTGAAATATATATACCCTTCTTACAGTAATTTGCCTTGTTTTCTCAAACTGTATTTTTGCAGCTGTTTCTTCTATCTTCAATACATTTTATTACATCACCCGTTGAATTCACATCCATCTTTCAAATACTCATCCTGTGTCCCTCTACTTAGATGATTTTCCCATTTTCCTAGGTTGAATTGGGTATTATGTTCCCATGCTCTTCTGCATATTCTTTATATTCATTAATGGTTTTTTGATGCATGTTCCAGTACAGTTTTAGCTTTCAAGAAATAGTTTATGTCCTGTAAGTCTGGCTTTTTATTATTCTGTTTTATTAATCCAACAAACAGTCATTCAGTTCAGTTCAGTTCAGTCGCTCAGTCGTGTCCGACTCTTTGCGACCCCATGAACCGCAGCACACCAGGTCTCCCTGTCCATCACCAACTCCTGGAGTTTACCCAACCTCATGTCCATCGAATCAGTGATGCCATCCAGCCATCTCATCCTCTGTCGTCCCCTTCTCCTGCCCCCAATCTCTCCCAGCATCAGGGTCTTTTCCAATGAGTCAGCTCTGCATGAGGTGGCCAAAGTATTGGAGTTTCAGCTTCAGCATCAGTCCTTCCAATGAACACCCAGGACTGATTTCCTTTAAAATGGACTGCTTGGATCTCCTTGCAGTCCAAGGGACTCTCAAGAGTCTTCTCCAACACCACAGTTCAAAAGCATCAGTTCTTTGGTGCTCAGCTTTCTTCACAGTCCAACTCTCACATCCATACATGACCACTGGAAAAACCATTAAGACCTACTATATACCAGAAACTACTGGCCATTAAGAGTAGAAAAGTGATTAAGCCAGACTTCAGTCATCAAAAATCCACAGCTTAGCAGGAGAAACAAATATATAACATATTCTAGTTAGATATACAAGAATTATGATGAAGTTTTATAATAGCTCAAGGAAAAACCTAATCAGTACTGTGGGGCTTTTAGAAGGCTTCAGGTATGTGATAACACTTGAATTGATTCCTGAAGGATAATTAAGAGTTTCTTTGAGGGGGCAAAAACAGTTTCAATTGAAATAAACATTTTGTTCAAAGGTGTGCATAGCCATCTGGGCATTTGGGGAAGCAGTGCTATTTCAGTGTATCAGTGGAGATTGTGAAAGAAGAGGAACATCCATGAGAGATGGAGCTAAAAGTGATTTTCAGGGAAGGGCCTTGTATGTCAGCTTAAGTAACTTATGTTATCCCCAAAGCATTGAAGAGTTAAGGTTTACAGGAAGGGAATTCTGTGACTAATTTTGCCATTTAGAGAGATGACATTTGCAATAGGATAGAGTAGAAGAGAAGGTATTAAAGTCAGAAAGGCTACTTAGGAGGCTATTGGCACAAGAGCAAATGTAAATAAGAATTTTTTTTTAAAAAAGCTAGAAAATTTAGTGGAGAAGGGATCTAGTTTCTAATTAAAATGAAAAGTATCAAATACCTAGTAAAACAATCCAAAGAAAACAATATTAAGAAAGATGACTGTGTAATAAAAATATTTCTGATTAGATGATCTCTTTAGTTAAGATGTCAGATTCTCTGTAAATTACTTTATAAAGTCAATGCTATCACAATAAAAAATCACAGTAGAATTTTTGAACTTGACAGTAGGGATATAGGTTTGGAGAAATAGAGATAGTCAAGAAATGCTTGCAAATAACAGTACAAATAAGAAACATAGACTTGAACTACTAGATATTAAAAACTAAAATGGAAACAAATACAGGCAGTGGTATATAGAATTAAGAGAATACTTAGATACAAACATATTTAAGAATGTAGTATGTAATAGAGGTGGCAGTTCCAACCAATGGAAATTATTTAGACAACAAATTAACGATTGTAGGGAAAATATATTTTAACACTCACTTCACTCCAGTTTTAGAATATTCTGGAAGAATTAAAGACACACATATCAAAAATGAAGTCATGGAAGTACTAGAAGAGAAAAATACAGAATATTTACATAATGTTGTAATGTGGAACTTTACTAAATGCAGAACTCATGAAGGAAAATATTCTAACTGGTCTAGAGTACATATTATTTTGGGATAAAATCTAAGTGTAACTCTTTCTTTCCCTTCTCAGGAAAATAGCATGGTGACTATTGCTAGAAGAATATGGAGAGAGGAGTCCAGGTGAAACTTGAGTCCAGAATTAAAATCTTCTTCAACTATAGGAGAGTTGAATTCTGAAATTTTTAATGTTTTGAAAGGTTTTGCAGTGTTAGGAAACAGAAGACAATTTTCCAGAAGCAACTAGACATACATAACTGAAGTAATTAAAGTAAATAGCAAATTTAGAAGCAAACTCAAACATATTAAAAGCATAGTATGTAATAAAGGTGGTATTGACTTTATGTGTCATGTCATGAACCATTTAGTCATGTTCACCCTCCTTTTATGAAATATTAATAGTAAAGCGAGACTTTAAAATGCATTGCGTATTCTCTGATAGTCCCACCATTTAGGGACAATCCAACTAAATATGAAAAACAAATTTTTATTCATTTATTTTATTATTATTATTATTACTTTACAATATTGAATTTGTTTTGCCATACATTGACATGACTCCGCCATGAGTGTACATGTGTTCCCCATCCTGAACCCACCTCCCACCTCCCTCCCCATCCCATCCCTCTAGGTCGTCCCAGTGCACCAGCCCCGAGCACCTTGTATCACGCATTGAACCTGGACTGGCGGTTCGTTTCACATATGATAATTTACATGTTTCAATGCCATTCTCCCATATCGTCCCACTCTCGCCCTCTCCCACAGAGTCCAAAAGGCTGTTCCATACATCTATGTCTCTTCTGCTGTCTTGCATACAGGGTTATCGTTACTGTCTTTCTAAATTCCATATATATGCGTTAGTATATTGTATTGGTGTTTGAAAAACAATTTTTAAAAAGTATTCATTAAAGGAAGTACAGTGCGACAGATAACCATGATGGTGTGATCACTCACCTAGAGCCAGATATCCTGGGATGCAAAGTCAAGTGGGCCTTAGGAAGCATCACTATGAACAAAGCTAGTGAAGGTGATGGAATTCCAGTTGAACTATTTAAAATCCTAAAAGATGATGCTGTGAAAGTGCTGCACTCAGTATGTCAGCAAGCTTGGAAAACTCAGCAGTGCCCACAGGACTGGAAAAAGTCAGTTTTCATTCCATTCCCAAAGAAAAGCAATGCCAAAGACTGTTCAAACTACCCCACACTTGCACTCATCTCATATGCTGTCAAAGTAATGCTCAAAATTCTCCAAGCCAGGCTTCTACAGTATGTCATCCATGAAATTCCAGATGTTCAAGCTGGATTTAGAAAAGGCAGAGGAACCAGAGATCAAATTGCCAACATCTGTTGGTCATCAAAAAAGCGAGAGAGTTCCAAAAAAACATCTACTTCTGTTTTACTGACTATGCCAAAGCCTTTGACTGTGTAGATCACAACAAACTGTGGAAAATTATTCAAGAGATGGGAATACTAGGCCACCTTACCTTCCTCCTGAGAAATCTTTATGAAGGTAAGGAAGCAACAGTTAGAACCAGACATGGAACAACAGATGGGTTCCAAACTGAGAAAGGAGTACATCAAGGCCGTATATTGCCACCCCACTTATTTAACTTGTATGTAGAGTACATCATGTGAAATGCTGGACTGAATGAAGCACAAGCTGGAATCAAGATTGCTGGGAAAAATATCAATAACCTCTGATACGGAGATGATACCACCCTTATGGCAAAAGGTGAAGAGGAACTAAAGAGCCTCTTGATGAAGTAAAAGAGGAGAGTGGAAAAGCTAGCTTAAAACTCAACATTCAGAAAACGAATATCATGGCATCTGGTCCCATCACTTTATGGCAAATAGATGGGGAAACAATGAAAACAGTGAGAAACTTTATTTGTTGGCAAAGTAATGTCTCTGCTTTTGAATATGCTATCTAGGTTGGTCATAGCTTTCCTTCCAAGGAGTAAGCGTCTTTTAATTTCATGGCTGCAGTCACCATCTGCAGTGATTTTGGAGCCCCCCCAAATAAAGTCTGACACTGTTTCCACTGTTTCCCCATCTATTTGCCATAAAGTGATGGGACCAGATGCCATGATCTTTGTTTTCTGAATGTTGAGCTTTAAGCCAACTTTTTCACTCTCCTCTTTCACTTTCATCAAGAGGCTTTTTAGTTCCTCTTCACTTTCTGCCATAAGGATGGTGTCATCTGCATATCTGAGGTTATTGGTGTTTCTCCCGGCAATCTTGATTCCAGCTTGTGCTTCTTCCAGCCCAGCGTTTCTCATGATGTACTCTGCGTATAAGTTAAATAAGCAGGGTGACAGTATACAGCCTTGACGTACTCCTTTTCCTATTTGGAACCAGTCTATTGTTCCAGGTCCCGTTCAAACTGTTGCTTCCTGACCTGCATATAGGTTTCTTAAGGGGCAGGTCAGGTGGTCTGGTATTCCCATCTCTTTTAGAATTTTTCACAGTTTATTGTGATCCACACAGTCAAAGGCTTTGGCATAGTCAATAAAGCAGAAATAGATGTTTTTCTGGAACTCTCTTGCTTTTTCCATGATTCAGTGAATGTTGGCAATTTGATCTCTGGCTCCTCTGCTTTTTCTGAAACCAGCTTGAACATCTGGAAGTTCACCATTCACGTATTGCTGAAGCCTGGCTTGGAGAATTTTGATCTATGCTTAAGATGATAGGTAATGTGTCTAAAGTTTCTCTTGTGGTGCCTTAAAAGGCACCTTCATTTAAAAAGCAGCTATTATTCATCCAGTATATGTTTACCATTCATCTAAGCTAGACAGAAGTCTCATTCATTCATGGAACAAATATTTCCTGAGTTCTCACCCTTTGTGCTGAGGATTGCAAACTCTAGAGCCTAAGTCTTTCCCTTTTAGGAGATCACAAGTCCTGGCAGTAAAGAAGACAAGCGAATAGTCAAATAAGACAGTACAGAAGAATTATTAAATATGACACTTTCCTTCAGGTTGTTCTTACTCTGTGACACAGGTGGTAGCCAGGGAATTTTGAAGAGATGGAGGTAGTGATATTGTGAATTATAATAAGAAATGTGTATTTGGTCTCTGTCCTTTCTGGCACAGAAATCCTAAAGCTCTTGAAACTTTGAAGAGTGACAGAGGAATCTTTTATTATGTTAATGAGGTAACTTTATGGCTACACCTAGGAATGGGGATCAGGGTTGGTTGCCAGGAGAACCAACTCTGTGATTAGAAGGTTAGAATTTTCTGCCCCCTTCCCTGACTTTTTGGAGAGGAAGGGGCTGGAGTTTGAATAGATTGCCAGTATCCATTGCTTTGATCAGTCATGTCTATGTAATGAAGCCATCATAAAAACTCAAAAGAACAGGATTAAGAACTTCTGTGTTGGTGAACACATGGAGATCCAGGAAGTGTGATGCTTGGCGGGGGGCTGGAAATGCCTCACCCTTTGCCCTTACCTTGCCATATGCGTGTCTTCAATCTGGTTATTCTTCAGTTATATCCCTTTATAACAAATGTGATCCAGTAAGTTTCTCTGAGTTCTGTGAACTGCTATAGCAAATTAATCAAACTCAAGGAAGGGATTGTTGGAACCTCCAATCTATAACAATTGATCAAAAGCACAGGTGATAACCTGAACTTGCCGTTGGTATCTGAATGAAGCAGGGTGTGGTCTTGTAGGACTAAGCCCTTAAGCTGGGGAATCTGTCTTTAGGCAGTGTCAGAATTGAGTTGAATTGTAGGATACTCAGCTGGTGTTTGAGAATTACTTGGTGGTGTGGGGGAAGCCCTTCTGCCCACCATGATGGAGTTGGTTCTAGAACCTTCTGAGATGAAGGAGGAAGTCATGTGGTGGGATATGAGCTGTCCTTTGGAGAGTGAAAAGGATTTGGATGGGCACATTGGGTGGGCAGTCACTCACATGAGAAGAAAATATGAGCACATGCTTGTGTGTGGGAATGATGACTGATGGGAATAAAAGAGTAACTTCTGTCTAAAAGTTCCTGCCCACATATATAGCCATTGATACAGCATGGGTCTCACAAGCACCCTATCTCCTGTTTCTTATCCTAAAATGTAGCCTGTCAAGATTTCCCCTATGTCTCTTAATCTGGCTAATTCCTGTTTATTCTCAGCTAATCTTTCAGCAATCTATGAATGGGGTATGTGTACTCCAGAGGATAAATGAAGACTTAGGCTCACAGATGGTTTTAAGGAAACATGTTTCTAGACCCTCAACTTCCAAATACATTCTTCCTTAAAATTAACTTGTGAAAGACCACCACCTGGGTGAAAGACTATTCTGGACTCCTTTCCCAGCTCCTTTTCACAATTGGCCTTTCCCTCTTTTACAAAAAGCAAGTCCTACCTCTAACTCATCCTCACTTTTACTATGCTACATTGCCCTGGGGATAAGAACTGGAGACCATTTGAAACATTGGTATTGGAGAAGTTGCCTTTGGTCAAGGTACTATAAAGTTTTTTTAGTTAGTTTGTTTTACTCTCTTTGCTTTACACATATTACCGTGAAAGGCAAAGCATGCATTGAAATAAGATATTTTGATTTGTTCTGTGATATTATGAATTCAGATTTGCTGTAGAGTGGTGCAGTGAAACTATGACAGTTTTCACTTAACAATTTGTCCCTCTTTCCTCCCACAATGCCACTGAATGCAGTAACCCTGAAGTACCCTACGGGAGTGTCATGAGCGAACAGCAGATTTTTATAAACAGATAGGGAGAGAGGTCAACCTTATTGTATTCATTAACAAACTTAGGGTAGGTTTCAGTCCCTCCTCTCTCTTTCTCTTTCTCAGAATTATAATTCAGAAGGGAGCTGGTTATTATAGAGATGAGTATTAATATGCTTTATTTTAACTGAAAAACTGTCAGAATGTAAGTCTGATTTGATTGATTGGTTTGGCAATTAAGTCCTACTTTGTTCATTAGATTGTATGGCAGACATTTTGCATAAATAGCCTCTGCTAATCTGTAGCTTCAAGATTTGTTAGAAAATATATTTAAATATAGAGGTAAGTTGAATATTTACAAAAAATCAAATGTTTATATGTAAATGTAATAACATGAAAAAATTGTATGTTGTATATTAATTGAGGTTCTTCTGAGAAACAGAAGCAATAGGATGAAGATATTTATTTACTTATTATGTATAATTGGCTTATGAGATGCTGAAGGCTGAGAAGTCCCATCAGTTGTAGTCTGCAGGCTGGTGACCCAGGAAAGCCAGTGGTGTTATTCAGTCTAGTCTGAAGACCCGTGACCCAGGGAGCTGGTTGTGTAAATCCTTGTCCCAGAGAAAAGAAGATGAGATGAGATATCCTAGTTTAAACAGTGAGGCAGGAATAAAAGAGGTAAATTACTCCTTCCTCCATCTTTATTCTATACAGGTCCTAAATGGATTGGATGATGTCTATCCACTTTTTTGGGGGGTGGGTGGGAGCTGGGGTTGTTACTCTTTTGAGTCCATGGATTCAAGTGCTGATCTCATTCACAAACACCCTCCTAGACACAGTCAGAAGTGTTTAATCTGAGCACCTCATGGCAGGTTACATTCATACACATAGTGAACCATCACAAAGTGATTGCTGTGGTAGGCTTCCCGGATCCTTATTTTAGGACCAAGATACTGATTTCCTGGCTGCTCATAATGGTGACTGCTCACGACCCTGCTCCCAGCATGGTAACTGTTCACAAGTTCTCTGTTATAGGGAGCTGCCCTTCCCAATGCTACAGCCCTCTTGGGGGTCAGCCTCCATGCTGTGACTAGTTTGATGCAGGCATATAAAGGCTCCACCACTTGCCTCCATTGGAACATCTCTGAAGGGCCATTCCTACTTTGAGTCTCAAACTAAAGAAGTGCCTCTCCACGAGAGAATAACAGCTACTACTTGTAAACAATTAGTAAGCTGAAACTTCAGTTAAATAGAGTTGGGAGATCAGAAGAGGGAGCTCTCAAGTGCTGCGACGATAGCTGAGCCCAAGAGGAAGAAGAAAGACTCCTCTTCTTTGATGGCAAGGATTCAGCCAATAAAAGTCAAGGACTTTTTTCGTTTACTATAGCCCTTTCAATTTCTTTTTTTCCTCTATAAAAGCATTTTCCTTTCCTTGCAGTGTGGGAACTTGCACATGACTCATGTGGTTGCAGATCCTGAATTGCGGTTCTCTGATCTCCAAATAAACCCATTTTGCTGGAGAAATATCTGGCAGTCTAGTTCAGGTCAGCAAAGTAATAATCATTTGTTAAGCATTGGTAATAGCCCTTTTCTAGTTTACTTCTGAGAAATTGAGAAAGTGAATAACTGTATTTGCTGGGAAATAAACTCTCTAGCGAGTTAGGTGGTTTCCAATTATTTGCTTTCAACAAAATTGCAATAGGCTCAAATTGGGTTGTCACAGGATGCATACTAAATATAATTTCTGATGATAACTTATTATCTGATTTCTAAATGTAACTTGGAAGAAGTTCAAAGAATTGAGTAAATTGCTACAGTAAATTTCCACCAGTTCCCATGTTTATATGAATAAGGTTTCTCAGTTTAGATTATAAAAACTAAAACAAAGATAATGCTAAATCTTGTCTGATTTAGCATAAAGTATTATTCATCTGAGGATAAAAAGAAACATGTTTTCTTAAAGCTCCATTCATGTTAGTAAGAAATGCTCTTCCAATTAATTTTTGTTAGAATTTAATCCGGGAGAAAAATTTAATAATTGGTCTTATAGTTCCAAGAAGTAAAATAAAAAGAAATATCAATAGATATATGCATTTTACTGAAGGAAAATATGATGTTGTTGCTCAGTTGTGTCCGACTCTTTGCAACCCCATGCGCTATAGCATGCCAGGCTTGCCTGTCCTTCACCATCTCCTGGAGCTTGCTCAAACTCATGTCCATTGAGTCAGTGGACATGCCATCCAATCATCTTATCCTCTGTTCCCCACCTCTCCTCCTGCCCTTCATCTTTCTCAGCATCAGGGTCTTTTCTAATGAGTCGGCTCTTTGCATCAGGTGGCCAGAGTATTGGAGCTTCAGCTGAATATGATAGGATAATAATTAAAAGTGTTTTAAATATTTAAAAATTTAGATAAAATTCTGTGGGAGAAATGGAATGGAAATATGATTTCAAGGAGAAACAGAAATGATATAAAATTTCTCACCATTGAGGTAGTGCTTATCTTGCACTTTAAACAATTATAATAGCAAGTATCAAGTTTCTACTCTTACCTTTGGATGAACATGAGAGTTTCAGTGTTATTTGAAAATGTTAGTATTTACAATATCGTGGGGATTATATGGGCTTCCCCAGTGGCTCAGTGGTAAAGAATCTGCTTGCTGTGCAGGAGATTAAGGAGACACAGTTTCCATCCCTGGGTTAGAAAGACTCCCTGGAGGAGGAAAGGGCAACCCACTCCAGTCTTCCTGTCAGGAAAATCCCATGGACAGAGGAGCCTGGCAAGCTACAGACTATAGGGTTACAAAGAGTTGGGCACAACTGAGCACAAGCAAGGATTATATAATTTTTAACTATTTAAACATTAGAAAAAATTTGGATATAAACTTCTTTTAGAAGAGCCTTCTATGTTGCCTGATATAGAGCAACTCAATCGTTTGTATCCCTAAGCATCAAAATGTTCATCAAAGTAGAAGAAAGCTGAAAACAAATAGCTGTTGGTAGGAAAATGGTTAAATGGTATATACATACGTTGGAATACTATGTATTTACTTAAAAAAATCATGTTATCAAAGAATACTTAACATTAAGGAACCCAGTCAGACTGCCAGTCTTGATTCTGGTTTGATCTGCCATGGAATTTTCCTGAATGAGAGAGAGAGAGAGAGAGAGAGAGAAAGGGTCTATGATCCCATGTTTTGCAGAAGTCTCCCTCACAGGTATATGCTGCTATAATAAGCCATTGAGCTGGCCTTTGGGCTTATTCCTGAGAGATAGCCTGTAAACCCTTGGAATAAAATTTTGGCTGGATTTTATCCCTGGTTCCTGGAAGTAGCTTTTAAATCCTTGGGATTTCTAAAAACATATTTGTTATTCATGGTGGATCTTGATAGTTTGTGCTGGTGAGATGACTCAGGATGAGAAGCTGTCCAAGTGAAAAAGACCCTCCAGGTGAATACAGGTTGGAACTTTGAGCCAGCGTGATATCAGCCTAACATCCAGGGAGGGAATATTGGGCCTGGAGATTGAATTCAACTTCATAAACTGTAATTTGATCAATCATTGCCTATGTAATGAAATCTCAATTAAAACTTCTAGACACTGAAGCTCAGTTTAGCTTCCTTGGTTGGCAGTACTCTGTGTCAGTGGTCCCCAACCTTTTTGGAACTAGGCACTGGTTTCATGGAAGACAGTTTTTCCATGGTTTGGGGCAGTGGTGATTTCAGTGTTATTCAAGTGCATTACATTTTTTGTGTTCTTTATTATTATTACATTGTGATATTGGGGCTTCCCTGGTGGCTCAGAGGTTAAAGCGTCTGCCTCCAATGTGGGAGACCTGGGTTCGATCCCTGGGTCGGGAAGATCCCCTGGAGAAGGAAATGGCAACCCACTCCAGTATTCTTGCCTGGAGAATCCCATGGACTGAGGAGCCTGGTGGGCTGCAGTCCATGGGGTCGCAAAGAGTTGGACACGACTGAGTGACTTTACTTACTTACTTACATAATGAAATAATTATACAACTCACTGTAATGCAGAATCAGATTATCAGACATTAGATTTTCATCAGAAGTGTGCATCCTAGATCCTTAGCACACACAGTTAACAGTGGAGTTCACACTTCTATGAGGATCCAAAGTGGAGGTCAAGCAGTAATGTGAGCAGTAGGGAGCAGCCATAAATACAGATGAAGCTTCACTTGCTCACCTGGCACTCACCCTTGCTGTGTGGCCTGATTCCTAACAGGCCACAGACCAGTATTCATCCGTGGCCTGGAACTTGGGGATGCCTACTCTTTGTATCGTCATAGATGATGTGCTGGGAAGGCAGTGCTGCAGTTGATGTCAAGGACATATCAGCTCTCCAGCACTATCATAATTTAGTTCACAGAGGTCTAGATTGCTTTTCTTTCTGACTAGAATTCACACTGGCCTATTATGTTGATGACATTATACTAATTGACTTCAGTGAGCAAGAAGTATTATTAGTAACTACTACTCTGGACTAACTGGTAAGACACTTTCATATCAGTCTATGGGAAATAAATCCAATAAAAGTTCATAGAAAGTCAACCTCCATGAAAATTCTAAGGGCCCAATGATGTAGGGCATGTCAAAATACTCCTAAGGTATTAAATAAAACATAAGTTGTTGCATCTTTCTTGTCCTAAAATCAAAAAGAGGCACAGTGCTTAGGGAGTCTCTTTGGATTTTGAAGGCAGTATACTCCTCATTTGGATGTGTTTCACTGACCCATTTACTGAGTGACTCAAAAGGCTTCTAGTTTTTAATGGAGCCCAGAATAAGAGAAGGCACTGCAACAAATCCAGGCTGCTTTGCAAGTTGCTTTACCACTTGTGCCATTTGATCCAGTGTATTCAGTGGTGCTTGAAGTGTCATTGGCAGGTAGGTATCCAGATTGGAGCCTTTGGCCGGTTCCTAGGATCCCTGGGTCGGGAAGATCCCCTGAGAAGGAAAGGGCAACCCACTCCAGTATTCTTGCTGAGGAAATCTCATGGGCAGGGGAGCCTGGTGGGCTGCAGTTCATGGGGTCACGAGAGTCAGTCATTACCATAGGTAAATTACAGCTAGTTCCTTAGGATTTTAAAGCAGAGCTGTACTTTCCTCTATGGATAACTTATTTCCTTTTGAGAAATAGACCTTGGCCTGCCACTTGGCCTTAGTAGAGAGTGAACATTTAACCATGGGCCATCAAGTTACCAAGCTGCCCACCATGAATCTGATCCACTGGGCTCCAAAGTGGGGTATGCACAGCAGCACTGAGTCATTGAGTGGAAGTGGTATATATGTCACTGGGCCTGAGGAGGCCCTGAAGGCATAAGTTATATGAAGAAGTAGCCCACTTTTCCATGGCATCTACTCCTACTCCACTGCCTTCTCTCTCCCAGCCTACACACATAACCTCCTGGGGAGTTCCCTGTGATCAGTTGATGGAGGAAGAAAAGGCTTAGGCCCAGTTTACAGATGGTTCTGTATGAAACACAGGCAGTATCGAAATGTGGAGAGCTGTAGTACAGCTGCTTTCTGAGAATTCCCTGAGGTGCCATGGTGAAGAGCAATCCCCTGAGTTGACAGAACTCTGAATAGTGTGTCTGGCTGTGAACTTTATTCAGAAGGAAGAATGGCCGGATGTGCAATTATACACTGATTCATGGACTGTGACCAGTGGTTTGGCTGGATGGTCAGGGACTTGGAATAAGCATGATTAGAAAATTGGTGATAAGGAAATTTGGGGGAAGTTATGTGGATAGACCTCTCTCAGTGGGCAAAAGACATGAAGATCTTTGTGTCCAGCCAAATGCTCATCAAAAGGTGACCTAAACAGAGTTTTTTTTTGTTTTTTAAAATCATCAAGTGGATTAATGGTGACTTCCTCAGAGAGGGCTTATGCCACACCCAGGTATGCTACACCCAGAGCCCATGCCACAGCCACCGATGACCCATACCTCCACAGGACACACTCAAACACTCACAGGCAGGTCTGGCTAGTCTCTGTGGGGTCTCCTGGTGCACACAATTTTTGTTTGAGCCCTCCGAGCGTCTCTGATGGGTATAGGGATTGATTTGAAATGCGATTTTGCCCCTCCTATTATCTTGCTGGGGCTTCTCCTTTGTCCTTGGATGTGGAGTATCTTTTTTTGGTGGGATCCATCATTCTTGTTTCTGGGGAAACAAGAGTTTCTGGCTCTCAGCTGCATGTACAATGAGAGCATCACTTCAGGACCTTTTCCTTCAGATAATGAACCTCTCTGGGTGTCCCTCAATGTGGAGAAACTTTTCATCTTTAACCTAGATGTTTTATCATTGGTGCTGTATAGATGGAAAAGTCTTGAGGCTACTATAAAAATAAAACAGAAAACCAGAAGCAGGAGGCTTAAGTCCAAATTCTGAGAACATCAGAGAACTCCTGAATCCAGGGAACATTAATCGATAGGAGCTCATCAAACACCTCCATACTTACACTGAAACCAAGCACCACCCAAGGGCCATCAAGTTCCAGAGCAAGACATACCATGCAAATTCTCCAGCAACACAGGAACACACCCCTGAGCTTCAATATACAGGCAGCTCAAAGTTACTCCAAAACCATTGACATCTCATAACTCATTACTGGACACTTCATTGCACTCCAGAAAGAAGAAATCCAGCTCCACCCACCAGAACCCCAACACAAGCTTCCCTAACCAAGAAACCTTGACAAGCCACTGATACAACCCCACCCA
>SJYQ01094242.1:0-88880 GCA_006410935.1 Redunca redunca | reverse complement strand
GGACCAGGATACAAGCTGTATTTCCTGCTGTGGGTCGTGGGTCCAAAAAAAAAAAAAAGTTTAAAGTCTGTATTTGGGGGATGTAAAATAAAGAACAAACCATTATTTTCCTGCCACCTCTTACTTATCCTTCTCCATCTCCATGCCCTGTGACAAACCCCCTCTAAAAAACCCCCCAAAGACAAGCCCTTTTATACATTCACCTTGTTTTGTTAGTAGCACATCATTCCCCGTTTGCCACGGGTGACCTTTGACTCTGCTGTCTTCCTTGTCCCCATATTTAATGCTACACTTTGCACTGCTTCTCTGAGCCTAATGTCATTCTGATTTGCAGAATCCTTGACTACCACTGCTGAAGGGGCTCTCAGAAATCATCTGGGCCAGCCATGCCCTTTTAGAACTGAAAGGATGAGGCCCAGGGAAATGAAGTATATTGATCAGTGATAAACAGTGTTAAATCTTGGGGTTCAGTATGGAGATTCCTTTTAAAACTAAAAATTAGAACTACCGTATGATCCAGCAATCCCACTCATGGGTGTATATCTGGAGAAAACCATAACTGGAGAAAATACATGCACCACAGTGTTCATTGCAGCTCTATTCATAATAGCCAAGACACCGAATCAACCTAAATGTCCGTCAACAGAAGAGTGGATAAAAACGTGGCACATATATACAATGGAATATTACTCAGCCATAAAAAAAGAAAGAAAGAATGACAGTTGCAACAATGTGGGTGGATCTAGACATTATCATACAGAGCGAAGTAAGTCAGAGAGAAGGACGAATATCACATGATGTCACTCATGTGGAATCTAATTTTTTAAATGATATAGATGAACTTATTTACAAAAAAGAAACAGACTTACAGATATTGAAAACAAACTTATGGGCATATACACACAACTATACATAAGATAACCAACAAGGACCTAGTGTATAAGACAGGGAACTCTACTTAATATTCTGTGATAACCTTTTTGAGAAAAGAATCTGAAAAAGAATGAATATATGTATATATATATAGCTGAAATTATTTTGCTGTACACCTGAAACTACCTCATTGTAAATCAACTATACTCCAATAAAATTAAAATTTAAAAAAAGGGAGAAAGTAAAATCAATCAATTAATCAATCAACCTTGGGGTTAAGCTCTTGGCTCCCACTCTGGTGTTTTTTGCTTCACACCGTCATTCATCCCTTCCTTCTATCCCCCTGTCGTCTACAGGTCACAGTAGTTTACCCTAAGCACTTCCACCTTCAAAACACACAGCTCTGTCCATGCCATGCTCCTGCTAACATCCTTCAAAGAGTCAACCTCTGCACTCAGGACTGAATTTCCTTGCTTCTTGGCTCTTAATCAAGGCAGGCAGGCTCTGACTTACCTTTTTAAGCACATGAGTTGAGTTCAGCAAGTCACTGCCTCTCCAGCCGGGCTGGTTCCCTCACGGTCCTCTGCCAGCCTTGCCCATCTGTGCCTTCCCCACCAAGGATGGCTTCTCCATCTTCTGTCTTTAAACAGACTCTATCTGAGCCTGACTCATTTCCTCCACAAAACAGCCTGAGGGAGCATGAGATTGAGACAGGCCTGGGTTCCAATCCCAGCTCTTCCACTTAGTAGCTGTGTGAATTTGATCAAATAGTTTATCCTCTCAGAGCTCAGTTTCCACATCTTGATTATAACATGAATAGTAATTGTTCCTCCATGCTCCCTGTAAGTCTCTATCATGACCTTTACCATACAGGTTTTCTCTCTCATCCCTTTCCAGTATTACCAAATAGAGCTTTCTGCAGGAATGGAAATGTAACCCTTGGTGGCTGTGGAGTGCATGAAATGTGGCCGGTGTGACTGAAGAACTGAATTTTTCATTTTAGTTAATTTTAATAGACAACATATGGCTAGTGGCTACCATACTGGATAATGCGCATAAACTGTAAGCTCAACGGAGGCAGAGACCATCTTGGCTGACGTTCTATCCCAGCAATGAGCACATTGCCCGACACATGGCAGGTACTGCACAAATATTTGTTTGATGAATAATTAGCTGTCATTTGCTCCCTTATGCCAAGCACAACACCAAGAACTTGGTGTAACTTATTTTGTACAGTCCTCCCCACGCCCCCTGGGGTGGGATTAGATTAGAGATAAAATGTGTACAAAGGGCTGACAGATAGTAGAGTTCCATAAAAGGTGGTTATTTTTATCATGAAAACCTCCCTGTGACCAATCCGGCTGATGTTTATCTCTTCTTCTAGGAAGCACAGTTCCTGCCTGTTATACACACTCTGCTGTGCTCTGTACACTCCAGTCTAGATGGCTGACTCTTCTTTTCTGTATCAGCACCCTGTCCCCACAACTGGGTTGGCAGCATCCTGGGGCAAGGTCCATGACACACTTGTTTGCATGTCCCTGGGCACAGAGCTTGCACTCATCCATGTTTAGGAGTTGCTTCTAACTTCGTCCCAGCTGCTGTCTAGCCATGAGTGACTCTAGGCAGTCTCGCTCTCTGGAATGCCTCCTCTGTCCTCCCAAAATTCATATGTTAAAACCCTAACACCCGAGTGTCTCAGATGGTGACTATATTTGGAGATGGGGGGTCTTTAAAGAGGTAACTGAGTTAAAGGAAGGTCATTTGGGTGGACCCTAATCCAGTACAACTGGGGTCCTTCTAAAAAGGGAATTAGGACCAAAACATAAAGAGGAAAGATCACGTGAAGACACGGAAAAGGAGGCCCTCTGCAAGCCAAGGAGAGGGGTCTAAGAAGAAACCAACCCTGTCAACGCTTTGATCTCAGAGCCTCCAGAACTGTGAGAAAATTAATTTCCATTGTTAAAGCTGCCTGCAGTGTAGCAGTCCAAGCAAACTAATATACACCCGCTAGGAGGTAAATTAAAGTGAAGAAAGATCACTTGTGTCCAGTGGAAACATCTTGAGGGCAGCTTCCTTCCCACAGGAAGGAGGAAATGAGCCTGGAACTGGAGTCCCATAAAAGGAGAAGATGATGGAGCCAAACAGACAAGGCCCCCTCCCGCCCCCACCTGCTCTTCAGTCACTGTGGCCAAAGCTGAACCAGGTGACACACAACTTCAGCAGAAGACGGTCAGCTGAGCCAGCACACTTGGTGTCGCATAGGTGGGGAGATGCTCTTTGAATGGATTTAGGTATGTTTTCATGAACTGGCAGGTTGAGTCCCCTTACCTGTTTCTCTTCTCTCCAGTGATTGCAATCAGGTGAGAGTAGGATATAAACCACACAGTGAAATGCCACTGAGGGGCAGCCTAAGAGCTGGAAGGGAGAGAGTCTGAGACAGAGGCCCGCAGGACACCAGCGTTTGAAAGACGGGAAGAGAGAAAAGAGCAGGGAAGAAGCAGGACAGCTTCAATGCATGGCCCCTCGACATCCCAGGGCAGAAACCACTGCAAAGGGGGGTGAGGTCAGCCGTGCTAATCAGAGGTCACACGAGACACAGGTGGGGGGGCGTCCAAAGGACTGAGCAACAAGAGTGACATTAGTGCCTTTCGTGAGACTAATTATGGGGCAAATGTAGGGTTCTTAATTCAGCTGAAAAGAATGTGCAGGGTTTGGTAGATGGAGACGGGAGGAGGGGAGAAGGGTCAGGGAGATACCACCAGAGGGCACTAAGACCTGAGATAGGGCCAGGAGCTAGCATGATTGGTTCAGAGACTGTAGGCACTGGATTTTGCTTATTTAATAAACACATGAGCTCCTAGACAGTGTTCCATTGTTAGCTGCTCAGTCCTGTCTGATTCTTTGTGACCCCATGGACTGTAGCCCTCCAGGCTCCTCCATCCATGGGATTTCCCAGGCAAGCATACTGGAGTGGATAACCATTCCCTTCTCCAGGGGATCTTCCTGACCCAGGGATCGAACCCAGGTCTCCTGCATTGCAGGCAAATTCTTTACCATTTGAGCCACCTAAGAAATTAACAAATATTAGCTAATTTAACAAATCCAATATTTTACACTACAGAGAACTCTGGTTTGCCGAAAGACCACTTCACTTCGGTACACTTGAGAAAATAAGCAAAGGCGAGAGAACTGGAAAGGGTCTAGTAATCCTCTACAGCAGTTCTCTCTTCTCCGTTTGCCTTTCTACAAAATGGCACGATCTTTCTCAGGGGTTAGTAGACACGGGGGAGCTTGGACCTCCTCACTTCAAGTTCATGTTGCTCACAGAACTGGTGACGAAAGGTCTTTTCTTGGTTTGTGCCTGTGGTTGTGAAAATGCACAGCATCACACTGTTCTCGAGGCCACAAGATGGAGACATTTCTCTGTGAGGTGTGTGTGTTCAGGTGTGCCTGTCTTGTTCTTCCTCTCCGGGTGTCCGCCGTCCGTCCGATGCTTGTGCCGGCTGTCCCTCACTCAGACTTGCTCTGTGCTACCCCTGTTTTCCTTCCTGGTCCTTATTTCTGGGCGGGGGGAGCCTGTGGCTTTGTCTTTGAGGATGTGGCTGTGCGTGGGAGGGAGGTGATTCACTTTTTTCTTGTCAGATCACACCTCTCTTTGGGCCTCTTGTTCTTTGCGTGTTTCCCTCTGCCCCTTTGAGGGTGTATCTGTTTCATCTTCTTTTTCTCTGCGTCTTTCTCCCTCTTCCACACATGATTTCTTCTCTCCTTTCCTCCTTTCTATGATTATGTTTCTTAACAAGTCCCAATACAAGCCTATATTTGCTTTAGTTATTCCTAAGACATTACCGGGCTTCCCTGGTGACTCAGTGGTCAAGAATCTACCTGCCGATGCAGGAGACCATGCATCCGATCCCTGATCTGGGGAGATCCCAGGGCCAAGGAGCAACTCAGCCCCTGAGCCACGACTACTGAGTCTCTGCTCTAGAGCCAGGGAGTCACAACTGCTGATCCCACGTGCTGCGACTGCTGAAGCCAGGGCCCTGGAGCCTGTGCTCCGCAACAAGAGAAGCCACTGGAGTGAGAAACCCGAGCACCGAAACTAGAGAAGAGCCCCAGGCAGCAACGAAGGCCCAGCACAGCCAACAACTAAATAGACAAATAGATAATTTTTTAAAAAAGAAATTACTTCATATTTCTGCTTTAAACCTTTGATTGTCTTAAATGAGACATTTTGCACAGAACTGATGTTTAATAACTACAAGACACTCCTGAAACAAAACCTTCCGAAGCAAGGTATTATACCACAGAGGATGTGAAAGGCTGGACACTGCCCTCAAACTGGGAAAAACAGGAGCTGTGGCTTTAAGGGCAAAGGGTAGAGCGAGGCTTGGCAGGGTGAAGGGAATCTGATTGTGGAAATGGCAGCCTTGGAGGAATTACAAGATCAGGGGAATAGGGAAACATCATTCATTTTCCACTTCTGCTCCTAGAAGACAAATGATCAGACACCTGAACAGGGATTTGGGAAAGGCAGAGAGAGGGAACAACATTCAGCAGAAAAGAGTAGAAAACAAACCAAAAACACCCCAAACCATAATCAGCCTATGAATGTAAAAGAAGTGTGATGTAGACACACAGAAGATAGGGTGTTTGTGTTAGGGGTTTCAGGAATGGTAGGTTAGGGCAGATCTGAGGAGAAAAGCAACCCAGCCCCGCAGTTTGTGATGAGAAGAGTTGGATAACAGCTTGGTTTGCCTGACATGCAGTCCAGGCTGAACTTGGACATACTAGGAAGACAGGGATACAGAGAGAAGCCATCAGCTCAGGAGCGGATGTGGAAAAGAGGGTGGGCACAGGAGAGCTCTTTGAAAGAGCCCGAGGGTCCTGTTACGCCAGGTTAAAGCTAGCTCTGTGAATAATCAGTGGGATTGAGCATTGTTGTGCTGTGCAAAAATTGTGTCATGAAGTCTCCTCCCACCGGCATGAAAGTAAGACTGTCCCTTGGTGGCAACCCCCGGAGGGAGACTGACCATAATGGCTGAGGGCTGGCAGGGCCGACTCTGCTGTGAATTCCTAGATGCCAAATCGAGTGCCCTTCTTCAACCCCTCCCCTGGCTGATCTCTAGACAAACATTAGTTAGACGCTGTTAATCCCTTCATCCTACTTGAATCAATCCCCTCCCTTTTCATAACAAAGCACTTCTAGAATTTCCTTTCAACTTTCCAAATCAAGCTTCTCTCTTCCTGTCTTTCTTTCTCTTCCTTCCTTCCTTTCTTTTTCACCAAGAAATTCAGTTCATCAAATGTTCAGTGATTGCTTACTCTGTGTTAGACTCTACACAAGAGGTGAGAGTGAAAAAAGAATAAGGCACAGAGCCCCTTTCCCCACTTTCAAGGAGCTCAGGTTCAAAACTGCCAGATAAAGAGTGTAATAAAGGATGGTGAGCACAGCAATTAAAGGATGCACGTGGTCAAAAGATGGCACAGAAGGACAAATAGCAAGGAGTTTGTTTATAGGCAGGGGAAGATTGGTGCCTGAGTCCAGCAGCATGAATTCTGCCCAGGGGACAATATATGGAGAGACATGTGTGTCCAGGATCTGCAAGAAGTCAGAATGTTGCTAAACTTGGAGAAGAAGGCCCCGGCGGTGGTCAGGGAAGGGGCTGAAGACAGAGGCAGGGTCTTGGATGCCAAGTCAAAGAATTTGGGCTTTATTCTATATATGCCAGGTGTGGGGAGAAAATGAGTTCAATTTTGAACTGCTGAGTTTAAAGTTCCTATGAAATATGCAGATAGGGATGCTCAGTTGCCAAGTGGGTGTAGGGAGCTGGGCAATAGAATTTTGAGTCATCAGTATAAAATGGGTGACTAATCCCTAGGAGTGGGGAGATCACACAGGGAGAGGTGATACATGGTGTTTCTCAAAGTGAGGTCCTTGGGTCACCTGCCTCAAATCTCCAGAGGGGTTTTCTAAAGATGCAGATTCCTCAGGGGGAACCCCAAGCCTACCGACTCAGGAATCTCTGGGGTAGTGCCTGGGAATCTACATTTTAAATTCACTCCCTAAGGAATACAGTTACAGAAGGGAAGTTCAACAGCCACTGGTCTGGGGCAGCCACTGGTATGAGAAAAGCCTATGTTAGGTGTCAACCCAGAGCCTTGACATCCTGGGCATGAACTACTAATTTCCAAGCTTCTTGTTAAATCAGAGGAGTGAGGTCATAAGTCTCCTTCAGCTGGGGCTCTCATAACTTACAGCTCGTGTGTGTGTATGCTCAGTCATTCAATTGTGTCTAACTCTTGTGACCCTATGGACTGCAGCCCATCAGACTCCTCTGTCCATGGGATTTTCTCAGCGAGAATACTGGAGCGGGTTGCCATTTCCTCCTCCAGGGGATCTTCCTGACCCAGAGATCAAACCCTCGTCTACATTGCAGGTGGAGTTTTTTTTTTTTTTTTTTACTGCTGAGCTACCAGGGAAGCCCCCAACTTATAGCTCACAGCATCTTCATTTGTATAAGGAAAAATTTAATTTTGTGATTTCCAGATAGTTTTATTTTTCAGTCTATTTGTAGATTTTTAAAAACTCTTCAGCAGCCTCAAAGTGTAATTTTTTGTTTTTTAAAAAGGATCTTTTGTCACAAAAGCCTGAGGACTTTCACTGTACATGTGAGATAAATTTGAATTTTTAAAGAATTCGTTTTGAAACATGGCAGTATCTTCAGCTCACATTTCATTCGCTATAGGTGATACACTTCATCAACACTCAGAAACTGCCGATTTGCTTATCTTTTCTTGAGGAGACACATACTGCCTGATTAATTTGTCTAGTTGAGTTGAATGTTTCAATAGAAGGCAGAACAACAAAAAGTAAGATTTCTTTTTAATCTTCTTGAATTTCCTTGTGTTCTTTCGACCCTGTTTTGTTGATTCTAAACTCCTGAATGTTATGAATGCTAAGTCACTTCAGTCTTGTCTGACTCTTTATGGCCCCGTGAGCTGTAGCCCTAGTCCACCAGGCTCCTCTGTGCACGGGATTCCTCAGGCAAGGGTACTGGAGTGGGTTGCCATGTCCTCCGCCAGGGGATCTTCCTGACCAAGGGATCGAACCCGCATCTCTTATGCCTCCTGCATTGGCAGGCAGGTTCTTTACCACTAGCGCCACCTGGGAAGCCCAGGTGTTATATCCTGTGGTAAATAACCACTGAGAGCGGAAGGTGGTGAGCGGCAGGGAGAGGTCAGAGTTCTTTCATCGGGAAAACACATTGGTGAGTAACAAGAATACATCACAGGGCACCTGAGTCTGAACTTTGGGCAAAGACAAGGCCGTGCCTGGGGACGGCCCAGGAGAGCATGGACTGCATCGGCTCAAGAGGACATTAGGCGTGAGACTGACTCCGCCCGCCCTGTCTACTCACCCCCGTTGTCCTCTGCTGGACCCCATTTCCCTTCCCCCATGTTCTTAACCTTTTTTCTGCCATGAACTCCCTGGACAGTCTGGTGGAGCCTAGGGACAGGCTTCTTAGAGAAATGCTTTAAGATGCATTTAGAAAGATACATAAGGTTACAAAAAAATCTAATCATATTGACATACTTACCAAATGTATGTTTCTTTATTGATTAAAGACATTAAATAACAAAATCTAACTGCAGGCCCAATGTTACAAAATTTAATGAATATGAAAAATAATTCAAGACACCCATAGCAACTGTCAATACAATATGAAAATACCTGTGACTTCCACTGTTAACACGTCACAGCTTCTGCAGTTTCTCCTGTGGTTAGCTGCCTTTAGTCAGATTTGAAGATTTAAGGTCCATAAAAATAAAGAAGTCATTTCTTTTCCCCATGTAAGTTCACAGATCGCCTGAATTCTATCCACGAACCCCTCATGGATACAGAACTCCAGGATAAGAATCCCTGCCCTTATTCTATTCTGTTATCTTTCTGCTGCTGCTAAGTCACTTACTAACATATTATTTTCTTATTTTTAAGTTCATTTTTAATCATATGATTCTCCTTATTAAAATGTAAGTGCCACAAAGTCTGGAGTCTTTGTGTCTTTTGCTTGCTGATGTGTCGTGAAAATCTAGAACAGTGTCTGGCACTTCCTGCTGCTAAGTCGCTTCAGTCGTGTCCGACTCTGTGCGACCCCATAGACAGCAGCCCACCAGGCTCCCCCGTCCCTGGGATTCTCCAGGCAAGAACACTGGAGTGGGTTGCCATTTCCTTCTCCAGTGCATGAAAGTGAAAAGTGAAAGTGAAGTCGCTCGGTCGTGTCTGACTCTTCTCGACACCATGGACTACAGCCCACCGGGCTCCTCTGTCCATGGGATTTTCCAGGCAAGGGTACTGGAGTGGGGTGCCATTGCCTTTTCCACTGGCACACCCCAGAGAACCATAAACACTAGAGGAGTGAGAGAGGCCAGAAGATACTAGCTCTGAGTCTAAGTAGGAGGCATGGACTTCTCTTGTCTTCTCTCTGACTTCCCTTCCTCCTCTCCTTCTCCATTTTATATCCTCTTTCTTTATCTTTACAATCTCTCTCTCCTTTCCTTTCTCTTTTATTAGCCTCTTTTTATTTCTCTCTCATTCAAGAAGTATGTACAGTCGCCCTCCATATCCAGGGTTCTTCATCCTCAGATTCGACCAACCTCAGTTAGTAATTTCTAAGGAGAAGACCCTACTATCGGCCTATCACTTGAGGCTCCCCAGACTTTCATATCCATGGAGGATCCTGAATCCCACCGCTCCCATGGAAACCGAAGGATGATCACACTGACAATGCAACTGTGACAAGGCAGACCTGGGCGTCGGGCTCCTAGAGCTCATAGCCCCCCTGGCTGAGGACATGGCCTTGTGTGTGTGTTCAGTCGTGTCTGAGACCCTGTCATGGACTGTAGCCCGCAAGGCTCCTCCAGCCATGGGATTCTCCAGACCAAAATACTAGTGAGGGTTGCCATTCCCTCCTCCAGGGGACCTTCTCAACCCAGGGAATGAACGGGCATCTCCTGCATTTTAGGCAATTCTTTACCACTGAGCCACCGGGGAAGCCCAAGGATGTGGCTCTTAGGCTAGTCCAAGTTCAATGTCTGCCTCTACATCCTACTTGTGGTCCAACCTTGGGCAAATCTCTTCATTTCTCTGTGACTTCATTTCTTTTCCGTCATTTATTCATTCATCAGTCAATCTTTAGAGGGCTTATCCACCATGCACCTGGTCCTGTGCTGGGTATTTGCAGTCTGGTGGGGAGAGAGACAAGTATACACAAGAGTATAATGTGATTAATGCTCTGATGGACAAAGGACACGTGCATAGGAGAGTAACTCATGAAATTCTGAGGCCCATGAAATTCAGTCTTAAAGCCATACTCAAGGAAGATCCATCGGCTCCAAGTAATTTATATATATATATACATATATATATATATATGTGTATATATATATATGTGTGTATATATATATATATGTATATATATGTATATATATACACACATACACATATTGCATTTCTGGAAAATCACTTATGTGGATTCAAACTCATAGTGCTTGACAAGAATAATTAAATCTCCTTTCATTTTACCCTCAGATTTTTCTTCTCCCAAGCACCTCGGGATTTTGTTGTGTGGATGGACTCAAACCTTTGCCTTCCTTTTGGGGTTGAAGGAAGAAGCCAGGCAGAAATTACATGGCTGTCAATTTCAGGATTCTCTTTGATTCAGTTCAGTTCATTCGCTCAGTCATGTCCAACTCTTTACGACTTCCATGGATTGCAGCACGCCAAGCCTCCCTGTCCATCACCAACTCCCGGAGTTTACTCAAACTCATCTCCATTGAGTCAGTGATGCCATCCAACCATCTCATCCTCTGTCATCCTCTTCTCCCCCCGCCTTCAATCTTTCCCAGCATCAAGGTCTTTTCTAATGAGTCAGTTCTTCACATCAGGTGGCCAAAGTAATGGAGTTTCAGCTTCAGCATCAGTCCTTCCAATGAATATTCAGGACTGATTTCCTTTAGGATGGACTGGTTGGATCTTCTTGCAGTCTGTTTGGTAGATAACAAAAAAGAGGGGGTTGTGGATGCCCCCCTTAGGGCTAATTTTGCCCAGACATCCCAGGAAAATGATATGTAAGCCAAACACTGAAGGATGAAGAGAGCAGGTCAGAGTTCCTGGTAGTGTAGGGGTCTGGGGAATGAGAGTCATGGCCCTTGACTGGGGGAATTCAGTCTACCTGGAGCATAGCAGATGAATAAGAGGCTGGCAAGAGGAAGAGTGATGGGGAAGGTGGAATGGAGGGAGATGGCAGGGGGCAGTGGGCCAAGTCACGCATGGCCTTATAAACCTCATCAAAACATTGGGATGTATCAAGAGATAACAGAAAGTGATAACGGAAAGTTAGAGGGCGACAAGATCAGGGTTTTTAAAAGTCCTTATTGACTGCAAAGTGGGAATAGATCAGAGGCCATAAGATTAGGAGGTAGAGGATGAGTGAGACCTGGGCCATGGTGGTGTGACAGCAGAAATGACTGGCTTCCAGAGACTTCCAGGGATTTCCCTGGTAGTCCAATGGCTAAGACCCTGCACTGGCAATGCAGGGGCCTGGGTGTGCTCCCGTCAGGAAGCTGGATTCCACAGGCTGCACCTAAAGATCCCACAAGCCTCAACTAAGACCCAGCACGGTCAAATACATTTTTCTTTCTTAAAAAAAAGAAAGAGACATTCCAGAGTTGAAATCTATAGGCCTTAATGACTAGCAGTGTATGGGGTAGGGTTGGGGGTTGGGGAGTATTACCTGTTAAATTGTGTCTCCCATCAAAAAAAAGACATGTGGAAGTCCTAGCCCTCAAGACCTCAGAATGGGACCTTACTCGGAAATTGGGCCATTACAGATGTGAGTAGTTAAATCAAGATGAGGTGGTGGTGGAGTAGTGTGAGAGCTACCCCAAGAGAACCGCTGTGCTTGTTTATGAGAAGAAGGCCGCGTGAAGGCGGAGGCACTGGGAGGAGGCCCTGCGAAAATGGCAAACTGGAGGGATGCACCCACGAGCCAAGGAGTGCCAAGGCTGCCACAGCATCCCGGGAAGAGGCAAGGGTGGATCTCCCTCCAGGTTTCAGAGGGAGCGTGGCCTGTAGACACTGAGGTCAGACTTTGTGCCTCGAGAACTGTGAGACAATACACTTCTGGTGTTTAAGCCACTGAGTCTGTGGTACTTGATTATACCAGCTAAAGGAAATGAGTACTGGAGGCCAGAGTGCTGAACATAAGCTTCTCTGAACTTTGATTTTATAACAATTACGGAGCAAGAGGTGCTGGGAAATGTGAACACAGGCTAAAAAGGAAACGCCCGAAGGCTTCCGACGGATTCAGGATGCCTGGAGACCCACAGCTGCGGCTGGAACTCAGCCTCCTCACTCCACGGGCTTGTCTGGTGGTTTAGACGTGCTGTTAGTTAGTTGCTCAGTTGTGTCCAACTCTTTGCGACCCGTGGACTATAGCCCACCAGGCTCCTCTGTCCGTGGGATTCCCCAGGCAAGAATGCTGGAGAGGGTTGCCATTTCCTTCTCCAGAGGATCTTCCTGACCCAGGGATCGAACCCATGTCTCCTGCATTGCAGGGGGATTCTTTACCGCTGAGCCATCAGGGGAGTCCTTAGATGCAGCGGTGTGTGTAAAATTGCTTTGTACACAGAATGTGCTCTGGGTGTGTTAAAAACTTTGTCTTCGTTTTTAATTAAATAAAAACACAAAGCTGTGTGTTGGAGTTGTCCACATAAATAGTTCCCACCCACAGGCCGGGTGACATAATTTGTGGAGCCCAGTGCAAGTTGAAAATGTGAGCCTCTCGTTCAGAAATTACTGAGAATTTCTGCACAGCGTCAGCAGAGCGTCAGGTCAAGCACACGATTCTGTGTACTGCCCTTGGTAGCAGGGAGCTAGACCAACGGGGAGGCATTAGAATGCTGAGCCGTGCCCAGAGCATCACAGGATCCGACTGGAGGGATGAGGGGAGGCAGGGAGGAAAGGCTCAGGGCTGGGAATGGAGGGATGAATGTCACGCATTGAATGGAGACTGCCCTGGTCAACAGAGGACAGAGGTTCAGCTATACTGAACGCAAAATACATGTAGACGGTTAGATTGGAACTACACTGCGGACGGCCTTTAGTACCAAGCAAGGATGTTCAACTCTATATTTCTGTCAGCAAGGGAGAAACACTACATATTTTGGAGCAAGAGTCCAAGCTGGTAGGGAGTAAAAAATGGAAAGGGGCGTTGGAAACAAAAGCTATAAGGTTTTGAGTTCGGATCAATCCCACTTTCTAAACTATAACCAAAAGAAGACTTAATCCCTCTCCCAGTTCTGTATGCCTGACACCTACTTATTTGTGGAATCACACCCTTGGTGTGATGGTGTATCATTCCAACCGGTTTAGCACACACCCTCACCCCAAGATACACCTGTTCACTTTTTGGTCTGTTTTGTAAAATTGGAGAAGTTACAGAAAATGCCTATACGTGTTCTGCTGCTGCTGTTTAGTCACTAAGTCGGGTCTGACTCTTTGTGACCCCATGGACTGTAGCCTGCCAGGCTCCTCTATTCACAGGATTTCCCAGGCAAGAATACAGGAGTGGGTTGCCATTTCCTTCTACAGAGGATCTTCCCGGCCCAGGGATTGAACCCTCGTCTCCTGCTTGGCAGGCTGATTCTTCACCACTGAGCCACCATGGAGGCTATAACTATACATTTAGTATCTCTTTATTAATAACATTTCCAACCCGGTGACTAGGATTTGATGATCTTTTTACTGTGGTCTCAGATCATTGTATCCTGAAAGAGAATTTTCTTCTAGAGTATTTTGAGGTCTAGTTCTAGGTCAATTCTTCCTTCAACCCCCACTGAACTTTAATTGCTGCTTTGTCATCTGAGGGCTTCCCTGATAGCTCAGTTGCTAAAGAATTCGCCTGCAATGCAGGTGACCCCGGTTCAATTCCTGGGTCAGGAAGATCCACTGAAGAAGGGATAGGCTACCCACTCCAGTATTCTTGGGCTTCCCTGGTGGCTCAGACAGTAAAGAATCTGCCCTCAATGTGGGAGACCTGGGTTCGATCCCTGGGTTGGGAAGATCCCCTGAAAAAGAGAAAGGCTACCCACTCCAGTATGGAGTGTGGGTTGCAAAGAGTCAGATGCGACTGAGCAACTTTGACTTTGTCATCTGAACAATACGGCTAGTCAGGCCCATGGGTGAAATGCCAAGGCATCTGTTTATATGTTCCATCATTTCCTCCTCCTCATCAAGTGTACCTACCTCTCTACAGTACTGGCCCTTTATCCCACATACCTGTGATCACGTGGCAATCATTCTAGCCCGAAAGGCTGCATCAGGATCTCTGGCTTTCTAAATAATTTGTCTTAGCTATAGAGCCAGGGAAGCTCTAGTTTAAAGTACAGGTAGGGCCAGGAGCATCCTTTGGGTTTCATGCTTGAAAGAAATATTCAAATGTCCCCTATTTCAACCACTACCTTTAACAGGATGATTTTTTGACAATGGGAACAGCTTGTGCTTGTGTGAGCGCTAAGTTGCTTCAGTCATGTTCAATTCTTTGTGACCCTATGGACTGTAACCCACCAGCCTCCTCTGTCCACGGGATTCTCCAGGCAAGAATACTGGAGTGGGTTGCCATGCCCTCCTCTGGGAGAGCTACCTGACCCAGGGATTGAACCTGCATCTCTTGTATCTCCTGCATTGGCAGGTGGGTTCTTTACCACAACCGCCACCTGGGAAGCCCAGGAACATCTCAAGTCCCGCTAGCTTCCTTTCATCCTTTTTCCTTTTCCCTCCACAACTGTTTTCTATTCACCTTTAATGCTACCTTTAAAGCAAGAAAAACTGAAACAATTATTTGGTAAATCTCCCCTCCTGTCAAGACAACCAATATAGCATGAGTGATTGGGCAAGAGCAATTGGCAAAAAAACAACGCTCAAAAAGAGAAATGATTCCTTAAACTCTTGGAGGAAAGAAATCAAGTTTGCACTGGGATCAAAATAAATTAAGTTATGTGGTAGTAAGGAAAAATGTTAAGGTCAGACCATTTTCTCCCTTGCTTCTATGTATTCAGTCTCATGGTAATTAAGGTGGGAGGTTTAGGTCTCCACATGAACTTTGTATGACTTGGTGGGTGTAATTATGATGGCACCGTTGATTGATACAGGTTCTGGATTTTATATCTGCTTATTAATAAATCAATCAAACAAAAAGAAACCTTAATAGGTACAGTGGAAGCCATGGCCCCAGTTATGTAACAGAGCTGATGTAACAGATCAAAAGCTACATCAGCCTAACACAATGGAAGTTGACTTCTCATAACAGTCCAGAGTCGGTCTTTAGCAGGAGGCCTTCCGAGCAGTGATGCAGGGACTCAGGCTTCCTCCACTGGTGTGTGGGACCTTGGGGTCCCTGGCTTCCAGCTGAGAAACAAGATAGAATGGGGATTCCCAGTGGGAGGTTTTCATGGGTGAGGCCTAAGTGTGGTGTTCCTCTCTTCTGTCCTCACTCCAAGGGCTGTAACTCAGTCTTGGAGCTTCATCTAACCACAGGGGGACTAGGAAACAGGAGGGTCCAGGAGAAGGAATGCAGATTATAGGAAACCTCAGAGTCCTTGAACCACCAAAGGTCTGGTTCTGCACCAGGTCATGTTCAAAGAAATAGAGGTCACAAGAAATCATCACAAGAAAGTTAAATTTAAACCCTGGCTGCTGCCATTCAAGAAAACATCAAAAAAGAATCATATTCTTAGTGCACAAACTCTGTAAGTCTTCTCTCAACCTTTGTGTGTGTCCCGTACTCATGGCTATACCCCAAAGTCCTCTCCTCCCTACTCCAAGCTCCTAAATCTCTTTGCAGCTTAGATTGCTTGGACTTTTTCCTCCCTTTCACCCTAGCCATGCCTCACTTAACCCTCTGAGCTTCAATTTCCCCATGTGTGAAATGAGAAACTTGAACAAGATGACCTTCATGTATTCAACACTCAAAGAATATTTATTTAAGTGCCCACTGGGCTAGACCAGCTCAAACATTCTCAGACACCATGAAAAGGGCAAAATGCTTAAATCAGGGAACTTCTCCCATGGTGACAGAGACTCTTACAAGAATTCACACCCCATAGGTTTTAACAGCCCTTTCTTAATAAGGAGACAGATTTTTCTGATAAAAATAAGGTCCTTATCTTTGTGTCATTAAGAAATGGTCAGCAAAATTCACTGCAATTTATGAAAAACAGCTTATACAACTGAAACTACCATTTCTTTAAAAAAGGCATTCTCTTTGGGGAATCCAGTTTCTAGAAGTGAGATCAATATGTAACAATATAGGCCCGGGAGTGTTTGACACCTTATTGTTTAATACTTTATTGTTCTTGCCATGGTCAAAGGCTAGACTTTGATCTGAAGAAGGACCCTAGGCATTTCTACCCAAAGCAGGGGACATGATGTGGCTGCTAAAAAATAATGGATTTGAATTGTATTCATTGATGAATTAAGTAAGTTTCAGAGTAAGGTGCCTCAGGTAAGCCTACATTTGTAAAAAGAATTTGCAAACTCCTAAGTGTGCTGCGTGTGTCTTTGTGAGATCCTGGCAAAAGGTGCAGAAAGCTGCTTACCCCAGTCATTTCCACTTTGGTCATGACAAGGGTCAGGAGTGGAGATGCGAGGTGATTAACTTTCTTTGCACATCTTTGGAGTTTTGTGTTTTTCTTTTTTTCCTTTTCTTGATGATTGCATGCAGGCATGCGTGCTCAGTTTCTTGGTTTTGTCTGACTCTTTTTGATACCGTGGACAGTAGCCTGCCAGGCTCCTCTGTCCATGGAATTCTTCAGGCAAGAACACTGGAATGGGTTGCCATTTTCTCCTCCACGAGGTCTTCCTCAACCCAGGAATGGTATCCATGTCTCTTGGGTCTCCTGCATTGGCAGGCATATTGCATACTTTGGAGTTAAAAGAATTTTAAGTATGATTTAAAGATACTAGAAAAATGAACCTATTTGCAGGGCAGGATAGAGATGCAGCAGTCAAGAATGGCCATGTGGACACAGTGGGGGAAGGAGGGAAGGATGAATCCGGAGACTGAGACTGACACGTACGCACCACCGTGTGTGAAACAGCAGCTAGTGGGAGCCTGCTGTACAGAGCAGGGAGCTCAGCCCAGTGCTCTGCGGTGACCCAGATGGGTGGGTGGGGTTGCGGTGGGAGGGAGGCTCAAGAGAGATGGGGTATATGTGTACATGTAGCTGACTGGCTTCATTGTACAGCAGACACTTGACACAACATTGCAAGGCACATGTACTCCAATATTAAAGGGGCAAATAAAAGTGAAAGTGTTGGTCGCTCAGACCTGTCTGACTCTGCCACCCCATAGACTGGAGCTTGCCAGGCTCCTCTGTCCATGGAATTCTCCAGGCAAGAAGACTGCAGTGGGTTGCCATTCCCTTCTACAGGGAATCTTCCCGACCCAGGGATGGAACCCCAGTCTCCTGCCTTGCAGGTAAATTTTTTTTTTATCATCTGAGACACCAGGGAAGCCCCTTTAAAGTGTGAGGGGGGATAAAGATACTAAACATAAACAAAGATGCATTTTCTTTTCTAAAAAATATTTATTTGTTTTTGGCTGTGCTGGGTCTTTGTTGTTGCACACCCGCTTTCTCTAGTTGCATTGAGCCAGGGCTTCTCTTCGTTGCAAGGCTTGTAGTTGCAGTGGCCTCTCTTGTTGCAAAGCACAGGTTCTAGGCTTGAAGGTTTCAGTCGTTGCAACACATGGGCTCAGAAGCTGGGCTCTAGAGTGCGGGCTCAGTATTCATGACATGGGGGCTTAGTTGTTTCTTGGCATGTGGGATCTTCCTGGACCCAGGATAGAACCCATGTCCCCTGCATTGGCAGGTGAATGGAAGCCCCCAAAGATGCATTTTATGATGACGTGTAAACGGGTGGTAGTTTTCATGAAATTTAGAAAAAAGTGACATGGAAGTGCGTCTCTGTGTCTCCATGCCATAACATTCTATCCCCTGGGAAAGCACTTTCCAAAGCAGGACTTGTATGTGTATCAGGTTATGCTGTTCCCCACAGCAAGTGCCCTGGAGACTCACTCTGCCTCCATGCCTGGCAAGCTCTCTCCCCTTTAGAAATGTAATTTGTCCATTTTGTGTATATCAGAAATGAGAGTGAAAGCGGCTCAATCATGTCCAACTCTCTGTGACCCCATGTGACCCCATACAGTCCATGGAATTCTCCAGGCCAGAATACTGGAGTGGGTGGCCTTTCTCTTCTCCAGGGGATCTTCCCAACCCAGGGGTTGAACCCAGGTCTCCTGCATTGCAGGTGGATTCTTTACCAGCTGAGCTATCTGGGAAGCCCATACAACAGAAGGGAATAGGACTAATACTTGGACTGTAGATCTTTCGCTCTCATACACTGGTGCTGTGATTTGGGGGAAAAAAACAAAGCCAGTCTGTGGTTTGGTTAGAGTGAATCAACTCATCAGATCCTGATGACTCTTGGGTAAAATGGAAACAAACAAACAAACAAAAAATAGATTTATCAAAACCACAAGGCTGAGACCTGGACCCCAGCTCTGCAAGATTTGGTGGAGATGCAATCCCTCTCAGGCAAAGAGCCAACCAGCCCGACTCAAGATCTGTTTGGTGGTTGGCTTCTGGCCTGTATTATCACCGCTCTCTTGTCTTTATTCTCTCTGCATGTACCAGAGGTTGAAGATGTTGTCTTTTAGGTCAATTTACTAGAGAACTTTGGGCTCCCCAGGAGGCACTGGTGGTAAAGAACCCACCTGCCGATGTAAAAGACTTGAGAGATACGGGTTTGATCCCTGGGTTGGGAAGATCCCCTGGAGGAGGGCATAGCAACTCACTCCAGTATTCAAATTAAAACATTCATAGCCATGTAGGTGGTTATGCTTCATGAATTCCACGAAGCAAAGTTGGTTAGCTGGGATGTGGAGCAGTGAGAAGGGTCAGGCACCTTGTCTGCTTAGACAGTCATAGGAGCTGAGCTTGCTCTGAGCCAGGCCTTTGTCTACTAAGGTCAGGTCCACTGCGAAGGATGAATGAGGGAGGAGAGAAAGGCTTACTCTCACTCCTCTCCTCCAAAAGAAATGTCTCAAAAAATGCACTTTTTAAGTCATAAGCACCACTTGGTATTATCTGAGGTTCAGACAGGGGCTTCCCAGGTGGTGCTAGTGGTAAAGAACCTGCCTGCCAGTTCAGGAGATATAAGAGACGCAATTTCAATCCCCGGGTCAGGTAGCTCCCCTGGAGGAGGGCAGGGCAACCCACTCCAGTATTCTTGTCTGGAGAGTCCCATGGACAGAGGAGGCTGGCAGGTTACAGTCCACGGGGTCATCGAGTTGGACACGACTACAGTGAGTTAGCAGACACCCATGAGATTCAGATAAGAGGCCATTAGTAGGAAACAAGGCGAAATGGTAACGGAAGAGAGGAGCGATGTGCGTTTGATGTGACATCATCGGACCTACACCAAGAAGGGCAATATGGGCTATTTGTCTATAGCCTGCCAAATTCATGGCTAACTAGGATCACCAGTTCTACACGTGCAACCAAGTGGTTATCTATCAGGTGAATGGCATAAATTAAAACTTCATGAGGAAGAAAAATAGCATAAAACATCTCTGTATGTATCCTATTTGTCACCGGTACTTTTAAAAAGTATTTGTTGGACATCTACAACGTGTCAGACATTGTTTTAGCGCATGGCATCCATCAGTGAACACCTCTCACAATCTTGTAGTGCTAGGCAGAAGAGAAACCCGGAAGAAATGAACAAACAAATAATATCCAGGCAGCATGTGATACTGGCCAAATGAAAGATTCATATTATAAATTCTATTGACTTTTAGGGGATGGGAAGATCACAGTCTGCTGAAATAGTCAGGAAAAGCTTAAATTTTGAGCCAGACATTTAGGGATGGATTTGATTTAGAAAGGCAGAGAAGAAAAGGAAACATATTTCACATGAGTTGGGGCAGCATAATAGCAGGAACATTTACAAAGTGCTCTATGGTTTGCAGGGCATTTTCTCATCCATACTATAGAGTGGAAAATGAGCAAAGTGTTTCAGAGCCAAGAGCTGAGATGAAGCTGACTTAACAGAAGGGAACCCATCCCTCCTTTCTCCTCCACGCGTTATGCCAGGTCAGAGTTCATGGTTTCACATGGACTTGCTAATCTAGAGCTCTTCTACAGGCGGATTTCTCACCACAGATGTGGCAAAGGGAACCAGGAAGCTATATTCTTCTGGGTATCACTCATGAGTGTGTGTGTGTGTGTGTGTGTGTGTGTGTGTGCACGCAAACTGACAGTTGGCATGGGGCACTGTATTTGGGGTGAATAAGACATTTTGCCGGAGAAGGCAATGGCACCCCGCTCCAGTACTCTTGCCTGGAAAATCCCATGGACAGAGGAGCCTGGGGGCTGCAGTCCATGGGGTCGCTACTTCACTTTCACTTTTCACTTTCATGCTTTGGAGAGGAACTGGCAACCCACTCCAGTGTTCTTGCCTGGAGAATCCCAGAGATGGGGGAGCCTGGTGGGCTGCCGTCTGTGGGGTCCCACAGAGTCGGATATGACTGAGGCAACTTAGCAACAGCAGCAGCAGACCTTTTGCAGCTTATAATTTTAAACTAAGTAACTGCTGGACTTTGACGGACTTCTCTTTCTTAGCCAACCTTACTTCTCATCGCTTCCTGGTTCAGATCTATTCTTCCTCCCCATTTCACAGCCCCCTGCCGGCTTTCCCTCTTGTACTCTTGCAATGTACTGCTTGCTCCACCAAACCAGGTGCTACCATCACCCTTCAGTTTTCAGATCAAGCCCTACAACCATCACCCTTCAGTTTTCAGGTCAAGCCCTACAACCATCACTAACTCCTCTCCATCTTTTTGTGCCATAGTGATTGTTTGCACCCTCCTCATCTCTAACAATGGTTCTTACTATTAGGTGGAGGTGTAACATTGAAAATCCAATAAATGCTTTGGATCCTGGATGCATATATGCAAAAAAAAAAAAATGAGTCTAATTTCAAGAGACTCATGTTTCCTTGAGAACTTCACTCTTATAGCACACATTTCTTTGCTGCAAACCATACACTTCAATGCTCTCAAATATACTTTTATATTATTTTGTCTAACATATACTTTAATGTCATAATTAGAAGTAACCTGAAAAATAAAGCTATTTCAGAATGTTTGGTAGCCCTCATAGAATTAGGTAAAATACAGAGTACATGGGAGGTATATAATAATAGAAAAAAAAGAATGGATACACAAACTGTGGTACATCCGTACAATGGAATATCATTCAGTGATGAAAACAAATGAGCTATGAAAACACAGAAAGATGTGCAAAAACCTCAAATGCATCGTGCCAAATGAAAGGAGCCAGTCTGAAAAGGCCATATGCTATGTAATTCCGACTGCGACATTCTTGAGTAGGCAAGCCCGAGGAGACGTTAGAAAGCTCATTGGTTTCCAGAGATCCCGGGGGGAGGGCAGGATAACAGAGAAGATCTCAGGGGATTTGGGGGGCAGTGAAACTAGTCTCTCTGATCCTGTGATGGTGGATACGTGTCACTGCACATTTGTCGAAACCACAGAACGTATAACACCAAGTGTGAACCCTAGTGTGAACTGTGGACTTCAGTCAATAACATACCACCACTGGCTTATTAATTGTACAAATGTACTACACTAAGGTTTCTAGCTGTTCTTTAGTCGCTAAGTTGTGTCCAACTCTTTTGTGACCTCCGTGAACTATAGCCTGCCAGGTTCCTCTGTCCCTGCAATATGCCAGGCAAGAACGCTGGAGAGGGTTGCCATGCCCTCCTCCAGGGAATCTTCCCCACTCAGGCATCGAACCTGTGTCTCCCATGTTTCCTGCACTGGCAGGTGGATTCTTTACCACTGAGCCACTGAGGGAAGTCAACCAAGTTAAGATGTTAATAATAGAGGAAACTGGGCAGGGGTAATAATGGGAATTCTGTATTTTCTGCTTCCTTTTTCTATAAAATTTCTGAACTTCTAAAACTGTCCTAAAAATACAGTCTATGAGTGTTTTTTAAAAAAGAGTTTCAGATTTTGACTATAACCTCTAATGACTATTGGGATAGAGAATATGCAACTCCTAGCTGCGATGCAAGGGTTTTAGCTTTTCAGAGGCTTTATCTATTGGTGTTAAAATCAATTAAACTTGCTGTTGGACATCATGGTGACATAATATCCAGGATTTTTAAATGAACTAACTGAATTATTAATATTAAGATATGTTCTCATGATATGCTGCTGCTGCTAAGTCGCTTCAGTCATGTCCAACCCTGTGCAACCCTATAGACAGCAGCCCACCAGGCTCCTCTGTCCCTGGGATTCTCCAGGCAAGAACACTGGAGTGGGGTGCCATTACCTTCTTCAATGCCTGAAAGTGAAAAGTGAAAGTGAAGTCGCTCAGTTGTGTCAGACTCTTTGCCACCCCATGGACTGTAGCCCACCAGGCCCCACCATCCATGGGATTTTCCAGGCGAGAGTACTGGAGTGGGGTGCCATTACCTTCTGCAATGCCTGAAAGTGAAAAGTGAAAGTGAAGTCGCTCAGTTGTGTCTGACTCTTCGTGACCCCGTGGACTGCAGCTTACCAGGCTCCTCTGCCCATGGGATTTTCCAGGCAAGAGTGCTGGAGTGGGCTGCTATGGCCTTTTCCAGTTCTCATGATATAGGCTCAGTCCAATCCTAATGTCAATGAAAGATTCAACATTATTATTATCATTATTATTATTTTATCTGTATCATGCAGCAGGTGGAATCTTAGTTCCAGGACCAGAGATCCAGCCTGGGCCCCTGCAGTGAAAGTGGAGAATCTTAACCACTGGATTGCCAGGGAGGTGCAATGATTCAACATTTAATACACATTTCAACATGAAAAATCCCATTAGCATGTAATTAGTGAGTCAGACATAAACGCAAAGAAGGCCTACCAAGACACGGTAGTTGCTTAAAAGAGTTCTTTCTTGGTTTGTGTCAATATTCCTACCAGAAGCTTGGAGGAAAAGCCACATCTCTCTGGAACAAAATGAATATTTGGGGCCACAGAATATCAGTTTAGTGAGTAAAGGGCCAATCAGAGTCTTGTTCTCAACTTTGAAGGAACATAGTTAGAGGTGACTGACCCAGGAAACTTCTTCCCCGAGGTTATTTTTGCCTGAATTGATTACTCTGAGGTCAACCAAGGATTTTGGCCACAGTATTAGCCATTTGCCCCACATTGATTCTTATATAATATCATCTTGTTTGGTTTTCTAAAAGCCTGAATTGATAGAGTGACTATTCCAAAGTCCTAGTATTTGGTTCATCTCAACAAGTAAAGCTAATCATGCAGTGATTCAACTGGTTGGGTGGAAAGTGATCCATTATGAGACAAGAAAAAAGGAAAGCTTTCCTTCTACTCAACCATCCTTTTCGATCCCAAACAAACGTCCCAACTCTTTTACCTTCCTGTTTGCTTTTTGGCTTTGGGGGGAAGAGAGGGAAAGAGAGAAGTGTCAGGTCAAGGGTCAGCAAATGAAGGTTCCCAGGTGGTCCCTGGGTCGCTCTGCTGTCCCCTGGGTCCACTCACACAGGACACAGAGGACGCAATATTCCAGCTTCCCAAGGAGAGCCATGCTGCCCTCTCAGTGACTTTTGACCTCAAGCGCTGTTCTGGCCATGCAAAGTATTAATTTGATTCTGTTTATTATCTTCTTCAATAATTATAAAAATAATGTTTTCCAGATTAAAAAAAAGACACTGCTTGCTTCGACTCTTCTCCTTGATGATTCGTGATACTCATTCAAGGTACATAGCCTGGGGGTCACCATTGTATACACATAATAAATCTTAGTTATCTGGAATCCAGGCAGTCATGAAGCTTGGATGACAAGGATTTTTCTTTTCTTTTCTTTTTTAACAGACAGAAGTCAGGGAGGACAGTCACTGCTCAGACAAGTGTTGTTCTGAATCTCTGAGCTCTGTAGGGGAGAAGCTGGGTGAGCAGGCAAACTGAGACAGACGACAAGTGAGCCAGAGGGAAAGAAAGAAGTTGTTGAAGCAGGAAGAGAAAACGGCATTTAAGGGAAGGAAGATAAAACATGGAAGCTAGGAGGGGAGAAGGGGATTTCAGCAGGGGGGGATTGGGGAGACTGAGTGGGTGGAGCAAGTTTTTGCTGTGCTGTGAACAGAGGCAGCCAGGTATATTGTTCTGCAAACCACATTATTAGCTGCCTACCATATGGCTTCTGAGATAGGTGGGGAAAGCAAAGACAGAAAATAAAAGGTTAGTCAGCTGTGCTAACACTGAAAAAGAATGTGTAAATTTTGAGAAGGGAGAGAACAGGAGACCTCTAAGGTAGAGATCAGTGTCTTTGTACATTTCATCTATCAAGGTTCAAAGAGGACGTTTTCCCAAACCACGTTAGTTCTATCTCAAAGTTTCAAACCAACCATAACTCATGTTCTTAATGGTGACCCTGAAGCATGGTAAGAACCTAAAGGAAACTTCTGAATTTTCAGAGATTAGTTATGTTGAGCATGGTTTGACTAGCAAATGCAGATTGAATGTTGGTGAAAGTTAAGTGAATGTTGGTGTCTTCACATTTTTGGAAGATTATGAATCCACGTCTGAGAGAGAAAATCACCCTCAGTTACCTAGCATGCAGTCCATTTGGCAACCAGTTTAGACATCAGATCTGATGCCATTAACTGTATTTATTGGCTGATGGACATTTCCGTCTGGGAGCCCTGTCATCATTTTAAAACATTATTGGAAATTGCCTCATCTCTCCACCTGTCCTTTTCTGGAACATTGGTATCATTCATCTTTCATTTCACCTTTGATTCTCTTTTCTTTATCTCCAAGGACTGCCAACTATTTCTTCCAAATTTTTCAGTCGCTCCTCAACATCCTCACTGCCCTAAATTATGCCCCAGTGGGCTTCTGTGGTAGCTCAGCTGGTAAAGAATCCGCTTGCAACGTGGGAGAACTGGATTCAATCCCTGGGTTGGGAAGATCCCCTGGAGGAGGGAGGCTACCCGCTCCAGTATTTCTGGCCTGGAGAATTCCACTGTATAGAGTGGAAAGTGAAAGTGTTAGTCACTCAGCTGTGTCCAACTCTTGGACTGTAGCCCACCTGGCTCCTCTGTCCATGGGATTCTCCAGGTAAGAATACTGGAGTGGGTTGCCATTTCCTTCTCCAGGTGATACGGGGTTGCAAAGAGTGGGACACGACCGAGTGACTTTCCCTTTCATTTTCCTTACTTAGTGGCCTGCCTCTCCACTCTTTTTATTCATGGCACGCTCATCCTAGAACAACTTTCTCAACATCGGTTTCATCCAGATCCAATCTCAGAGCCCAGAAGGTCTCTGTGTTGCCCTGGCAGCCAGCCTTAGCCTGCCCTGCCTGACTTATTACCAAGTCTTATCTGTTCATTTCAACCACATCTCTTCCTGTGGGGAGCAAGTTTTCACACCAGAAACTTGTAGATCATCCTGTTCTCCTCCCTTTCTTTTGATTATCCACCACTATGCTCTGTGGGCTTCCCTGGTGGCTCAGCGGCAAAGAGCGTGCCTGTAATGCAGGGGACATGGGTTTGATCCCTGGATGGGGAAGATCCCCTGGAGAAGGAAATGGTAACCCACTCCAGTATTCTTGCCTGGAGATAAATGTGCCAGTCTGGTGGTACCAGCTCACCCGTGCCTTCTCACTGCACTTCAGATAAAAATTCAAAACCCTGCTGTCACCTCCGAGGCCCTGCATGACTGCCTGCCTGCCTCCTTCCCCCAGACCTCACGTCGCCTGATCACACTGGCCCCACCGCGCTGTCCCACCTCGCCCAGGGTCTCCGCCCACTGCCCGTTCGGACCACCCTTCTCTCTGCTTGAACGGCAGGTGCCTTCTCACCTCTGGGCTCTAGGCTTCAATATCATATCTTCAGGGAAGACCTTCTGGGCCTCCCTGTGACATTGTACAGGAGGCAGGGATCAAGACCATCCCCATGGAAAAGAAATGCAAAAAAGCAAAATGGCTGTCTGGGGAGGCCTTGCAAATAGCTGTGAAAAGAAGAGAGGCAAAAAGCAAAGGAGAAAAGGAAAGATATAAGCAGTCATTCCTCCTTTCCACCATTATTCCTATTGCCATGTTCATTTCCTCCAAACCTTTCATCCTAATTTGCAGCTATTTTGTTTATTTGCATTTTGTCTGTCTGCCCTCTGGACTCTAAGTTCCAAGAGGGTCTAGACCATGTCTGTCTTGTTGACCATCATTTCTCCAGCTTCAGCGCAATGCCCAACCTATTAGGTTTGCATCAATTGAATACACTAGCTGTTATAATACTATTTTACTGTTTATGTTGTTATGAATTTGTATATTATTATTATTAAATTTTTATTTATGTTTCTTCATGATTCCAGACTTTGTGGATAGGGATATCCTCTCTTCTCGTTAGAGATGTCTGTGCCTTTTTCTACCTCCCCTTGTCTCCTCTGGTGCATTCTCCCATGGGCATTCTTACTCTCCCAAATTTACAGTCTTGTCCCTTCGACTGTTTAACTTTTTCTTTCACCTTAAAAAACTCTCATATGACTCAATCACACTTTTCTTCTTCTTTTTATACAAACCTGCCATAGGAATAGGCTAAGGCATACGTGCTAAGTCGCTTTAGTCGTGTCCAACTCTTTGCGACCCTATGGACTACAGCCCACCAGGCTTCTGTGCCCATGGGATTCTCCAGGCAAGAATACTGGAGTGGGCAGCCATGCCCTCTTCCAGGGGGTCTTAGTGCCTCAGGGAGCAAGTCCATGTCTCTCCGTCTCCTGTGTTAGCAGGCCAGGTCTTTACCACTAGCATCACCTGGGAAGCCCAGGAATAGTCTATACCCAACTATATTTCCTCACTCTCATCTATTTCTTCCCTGTATTCAACGTCTTCCTATCAAGTGTTTTTAATTACTTCAAATTAATTTCAGAAGCTCTTTTTAGAAAATTTTGAAAATAACCCCACTGGTATTTTACTTAGGATCACATTAACTTTGGTTAGCTTTGTTAGCTTGAGGGGAATTAATATCTTTGTAATATGGAATTCCTTCTAATCAAGGACCCAATACATTTTTCCATTCATGTATTTTTAAATTAAATGATGTTTTCTTTGTGTTGGTCCTTTCATATTATTGTTTAGTTTCCCCTCAATATTCAACAGTTTCAATAGAGTATGTCTAATCTTGGACTCTTCTTATTAATTTTGCGTGACACATAATGAGCTTTGATCCATGATTGTAGGTCTTGCTTCAACTTAAAAAGATTTTCTTTTCTAATGGCCTTATATTATCATATATTATCCTTATAATATTATTAAAAAACTAGATTTCTGTTGTTTATCCTCTAATTCCAGACCTGATTTCGGATAATTTTGACCTATTTGTCCTTTTCTCTATTGTGCAATAAAGCCCCAAGCTAGTCTTTCTTTTCATGGCTTGAATTTTATTTTGTGTGAGTTCTAGCCATAGTTTATGCTAAATTCTTTCAAAATTCCACTGGCATTAAATGCTTGCTTTCATTATTTTCTTAATTCTGACAGCTCCCTTATATCACGAAGTTGACTCATCTCATTTTTTACCTTTTATTTCATGGAGCCTATACTTTTTATTTTGCTTTCTAGCAAATGTAACTTAAATTTACTTCTATTTTCTATGGTAGTTTTTTTCTTTCAATATGTAATTTTAACATTTCTTGAGTGTTGTGTTTATCTTCATTCATGTTACAGAATTATTTCATAGGTCACGTGTGTTTTTTTTTTTTTCCTCTTCATTTATTTTAGAGTGAAGAAAGATCTGTCCTGACTAAACGTTTGCTCCAGGTCTCTCCCTCCTTCTTCCTTTTTTCTCTCTCTCTCCTTCTTCTTGAAACCCTCTTCTTGGCCTTCTCTCTTGCTTCATTCTCAAAAGTGAGTCTCTGAATGAGCCTCTCTGTCCACCCCTTTTCCCTCAGTGCCTTGCTTCTCCCCTTTGCTCCATCCTCTGCCTGTTATTCTTTCCACTCTAGACACTCTCCTTGGCAGCCTCACATGCCCTAAAGTTTCCACTGCCATCCCTGCACTGATGGTGTCCAGTTCAGGGCCCCAGCCCAGCTGCCTTTGCAGCTTCCTACCCTGGGCTCACAGAATTCGCCTCCCCCACGGTGAGCAAGTCCATCCAGCCCAGCAGGTGTCCCTGACCTCTAGTTCAGCCACTCTCCAGGCGGGTGATGCCCCCCGCTTCTGTGAGGATGATCACCCCTTCTAAACTTCCTTGACGTCTCCAGCCCCAGCGCCTCAAGGTGGCTGCAAGTTCATGTGGGGTCTGGCCTCCTATACCTTCCTCCTGCTGGGTTCTCTCCCCAGCTCTCCACTCAGCTTGGAGGGCCCACCTCCCACCTTTATTTTTTGTGGTCTTGTCCTCGCCCGCTGTTAAATGACCTACTGGGGAGGAAATAACCCCTGTTCTGTAGCCCCTGTGTCTTTTCTGGTGTAAACACGGCCATCACAGTCAATTTCAGTCTAACCTGATGTGAGTTAATGTGGAGCTGGGAAGAGCAGCCTCCATTAGACAGTATTTCCATCATACACATATTAATACATTAGCCCTAAAAACCCTCGAGGCATAGATAATAGTAAAATGTAATACAGTAATTAGAAAGTAATACATTTTCAGTATTTGTTATCTTTGCTTTTCATATTATCTAATTGTAAATGAATATAATTCAATTGTTAATAATGACCATGTTTTACAACCAGCTTGCAAGATTCCTAAATATTTAATGATCAGTCCTAGCGAACTGGTTCGAACCAGCACCAGGGCACCACTGACCCCTTTCCCAGAGCTCCCTCCTCCCCACTGACATCCAGTCAATGCTTGTCCTTTTAGGGGTTAGCGCTGCTTAGGCAGGGAAACCTGAGTCTCATTTGTCTCAGCCACTGTTCTTACCACATTGAGTCTATTTTTACACCTATCTCTCCTCCTATTCCATGAGCTTCTTGAGGGCAGAGGCTGTGTCTTTGTGATACCAGTATAGTGCCTGATACAAAGTGGACACTCAGTAAACTATAGTTCAAAGAATGGATGATGCCTTCCTGGTTGGTACTATCCTTTCCTCATCTATATCCCTTCCCATCCACTACAGGAAGGGGCTTTGGCTGCATGATGGAACAGTGTTCTGGGTCTCAATGAAAACAATGCTTGCTGATTGGATTAACTGGCCAAGTGCACTAGAACATTTACAGGTGAGAACAGTTTACCCACATACATTAGAGGTAGGAAAGGGTATACTCTCCCAACAAGTCTCCAGACATGGGGCTCCCATGCCTATCACAGCTCATGTGTATAGGATGCAAATTCATCACTCATGGGAAAGTGGCCATTCAAAGAAAGCACTTGTACACATTTGATGTCCTGCAGCCTTTGAAGCTCAGACCTAGTCTTTTCTATAGAATGAAAATTAACATTCTAAAGCATTATTCTGACTGATAAACAAAATCAGACCACAGGGCTTCCCTGGTGGCTCAATGGTAAAGAATCTGCCTGCCGATGCAGGAGACATGGGTTCAGTCCCTGACTGGGGACGATCCCACAAGTTGTGGAGCAATTAAGCCCATAGGCCACAACTATCGAGCCTATGCCCTAGGGCCTGGGAGCCACAACTATGGAGCCCACGTGCCGAAACTACTGAAGCCCACACACCCTAGAGCCTGTGCTCTGCAACAAGAGAAGCCACTGAAATGAGAAGCCCGAGCCCTGCGGTTGGAGAGGAGCCCCCACTTGCCGCAGCTAGAGAAAAGCTCTTGCGGCAGTGAAGATCCGGCACAGCCAAAAAATAAATAACATTTTTAAAAAAGAGAAATCAGACCAGTCCACCAGGAAGACGGAACAGTGACTGAGCATTTTTGCATAACAAATACTGCATTAGCCACGGGGATGGATCCATGGAAAAGGAATCTGGAAATGTCCTGATGAGGTTTTTTCAGTTTTTCAACTGAATGCTTGTCATTTTAATGACACAGACTCTAATTTCTCAGCATTTTCAGAGTCACTCACATGTTTTGTATCTGATGAACCACATAGACTATGATCTAGAGTGTATACCTGTAGATTTGAAGGGGTAGGAGTGCATTTTCTAGAACTGTTATTTCTTACTTCCCTGGGATGATGTGTTTATACAAGGCATCTTTCTGTTTTCCAAGAAGATTCAACTCTTCCATTAAGCAGCAGCAAAAGCAAGAGTCACTTCTCTCTCACAGATTTCAATCTCAGCAAGATTTATATTTCACAAATAAATATTTAAAAGCAAATCATAACAGACTGACAACCAACATTACCACACATACCCAAACTACGCCAGTTAGTCTGGGTCCACTTCTCCTAGGAATTAGGTGTTCTTGAAACCTATGTCGATTTCACTGTCAGCTGAAAGAAAAGTTCATGTGTCTTTATGGCTCTATCTAGACACACACAAACACACACACACACACACACACACGTCTGAAAAGCAAAATCAGAAGACTGAGGTTACTCTGCTTTAACTCATTCAAGTAAGTAGAATTTGAAAGAACTTGCTTTTTTGATTTGATTCAGCCTAAACAATTGATATTTCTTGATCTCTCCTTTTATCAACCCTGAATATTCACTGGAAGGACTGATGGTGAAGCTCCAGTACTTTGGCCACCTGATTCGAGGAGCCTACTCACTGGATAAGATTGAGGGCAGGAGGAGAAGGGGATGACAGAGGATGAGATGCTTAAAGGGCATCATCGACTCAATGGACGTGAATTTGAGCAAGCTCCAGGAGATTGTGAAGGACAGGGAAGCCTGGCATGCTGCAGTTCAGGGGGTCAAAAAGAGTTGGACACAACTTAGGGATTTAACAACAATATCTCCTTTTACAGGGGATATTATATCTTACCTATGAGGGGCACAAATCTATATATAGTCTGCACATGAAGTCATTCTTTGTCACCTTGGATAACGGGTCCCCTCTGTGCTGGACAGATAGTTCCCAAGAGTCTAAGGTTCACGAGCAAAGGCATGTTGTGGGTGACATTGGTGCCTCTTCTAACTGGATGTGGCAAAAGAGAGCTGTGCCCACAGTTCATCTGGCAGCCAAGTGAGTTCACTGGAAGCAGACAGAATGGCATGGGTGGGCTGATTTGCTTGTCTTTGGAAAGCGATATCTTTGGAGGATTGAATATCTCTGTTCCAGATGATTCTGGACTAGAAATGATTCCCTGGCATGACTGGGGCTCTGGAAAAGGGACTCTGTGGCACTCACTTCTAGAAGAAAGATCTAGACATGGTCTGCAGACTCAAGAACTAACCGTTAAAAGAAAAAATAAGGGAAGGAAGAAAAAAGGAAAAGGACTTTTTCACTCTGACAAGAACCTCAGGAGTAGTTAACCCTGAAGATGGAAATAGCAAATGACCTTTGGTGAGGGATATTCTCTGAGCATTTCAAGCAGGATTGACTGGTTTATAATACTTCACAGGCATGGAAAGTTCCCTTATCATGGATGAGAAATATCCTCTTTAAAATGAGCAAAGCCTTAAATTAGTCCATACAACAGTGTCTGGCCAGGTGGAATATTTCAATCCTGCATTCCCAGGCCTGTACCCTTTAGAGCAATTGTGTTTCATAAATTAACAGGAATGTGCCTGGAGAAGGTGGTTGAGACACGGAAACAGTCATAAATCTGGGGTTCAAGGGCTTCTAGCCCCCCAAATCAAGGCTTTCAAGTGCTGGCCTTGGCACAACTGAATTCCTGCCATAGGACAATCCTATGGAAGGTGGAAGTTCAGTATCTTATGTGTATTTCTGATCATCATTCTTGAAAAGCTGCAGTGTATAGGAATGTTAAAAGACCTCTCTTTTTCCATTACACCATAAAAGGTTAGATGGAACCTCTTTCCAAAGCAAAGATAAGTAGGTTGAAATGTTCTACACTCTGTGGCCAAGGCTGAATTCCTACTGAGCAACTAATACATGAGCACACGAAGGTGATGTTGACCCTGCATTGTTGGGACGAACTTCTCAGAGAGACTCAGACGGAACTAACACCTTCTCCCATGAACTTATACAGCCCAAATCAAAAGTTTTCCCAGAAGTTTTTTTTCCATTACAAAAATAACACATATTCCAGCATAATACACATAGATTTTTTAAAGAACTCCAGACAAACTTAAGGAAGAAAATTTCCCTTGCTTTCTCTTTGCCAAAACATGTCTTTTGCCCTGTCTTGCATTTTGTGGATTAGGTCTTAAGAAAGACAGCACTCTTCCTAGAGACGGGTTTCAAAATGAGTAGGAGGGTCAGGAAAGGAGGAGTGGAGGTAGAAGATAACATTTCTCCACATTTCTGTTTCCTTTCTGGGAGGAAAGGATGGAGAGCCTCAGTGTTCCTGCATGAATAAAGCGGCACTCGATCAGCTTCCCATGTAAAATCGAAGGCCAGGATGTGGTGTTCAGACATCTCCGAGCATTGGGCCAGTGATGTCCTTTTGCCCACCTTGGAGGTATCTTATCTTTCCCCTCTTGCGTAAGTCATTTCACGCCACCACAGGACTGTCTGCCAAGAAAAAAACACTGCTAGTGAAGGGGGTGAGGAAAACTTACTACCCACTGGGCTGTTTATAGCTTCCGGAAAAGTGTTCGAGATAAAAGAATGTCAGGGTTCCTTAGGTTTGTCCAGATGTTTAGCTATTTTGCATCTTCTTCTTTTGAATAATAACACCCATGACCAATGAACTATGTCTTCAGACCCTGGATTGGGTACCCAAATCCCACCATAACTACTTCTAATTATGTAAATTGAAGCCAAATCCATCTTACCTGTGTCAGGAACCCTAGAACTCAAATTCTATGGATTTTTACAGATCTTCTTATAACCATGTTGTTTAGCTGCTAAGTCGTGTCCGACTCTTTTCTGACCCCATAGACTGTAGCCCACCAGGCTCCTCTGTCCATGGGATTTTCCAGGCAAGAATACTGGAGTGAGCTGCCATTTCCTTCTCCAGGGGAATCTTCCCGACCCAGGGAATAATTGTGCTAAATGTTAGCAAATGCTAGGCTCAGTGATGACAGACACAGAATGTACTACTCTTTTCTGCCAAAAGCAGGTGTAAATTGGAGTTATGACCTTTGGAACCCCGTTTCCAAAGTAGCTGGGATGCATAAGGGGAGGGTATAATGGGAGCTTCCAAGTCCTACGCTCACTCTCTCTACTCTTCAGGAGCGAAGTCTTCACTGCATGTCTGTTGGTGCATTTTTCTTTCTTTTTAGTATTTATTTATTGTTATTAATACTTTCTTTTTAATATTTGTTTATATGTTTAATGAGACTTCCCTGGTGGCTCAGATGGTAAAGCGTCTGCTTACAATGCAGGAGACCCAGGTTCAATCCCTGGTTTGGGAAGATCTCCTGGAGAAGGAAATGGCGACCCACTCCAGTACTCTTGCCTGGAAAATCCCATGGGCAGAGGAGCCTGGTAGGCTACAGTCCATGGGGTCACAAAGAGTCGGACACATATTTGTTTAATACTTGTTTATACGTTCTGCACACGGGATCTGCAGTCTTTGTGGCCACAGGCAGGATCTTGAGTTGGGGCGTGCGGACTCTTGGTTGCAGCAGGTGGGATCTAGTTNGGAGTCTGTAACATCTGTAGGGGATCTGAGAAGAGGTCCAGTGGGCAGCTGGATATATTCATCTGAACTCAGGAATGAGAACTGGTGGGGAGAGAACAGACTGCAGAGTGATCAGCCTGTGGGTGTTAATTAAAGCCAAGCTGGTGTTTAAGACTGCAATGTGACAGGCAGCATGGCTGCATGGTGATATATAAAATATGGTCCCTGCCCTCATAACTAATACAAAATCAAGATTTGACACAGACCTTTAAACTGTTTACAAACTCATTCCTGTCTCCATAGCAACCTGGAGGAGAAGAGATAGTTCTGTCCTTATCTCAGGAGGGAAAGACACACAGATGGCGGCCGTGTCTTAATGCAGGAGACGTTCTGGTTTCACGTGGGTTCCTCAATGAGGGCACCTGGAAATTCTACGCTAGCTGATCCAGACCTGTGCATTCCCCCACATCTCAGCCAGAGAAATGGACAGAGAAGTCTGAATCAGTCCTTTCCGAATTGCTGTTTCTCTCCCTCTCTTTCTCTATACCCAGTGTTCCACCAAAGCCATTCTGGGGGTGGCAGCAATGATCAAATTGCTGAATCCAAATGAGGATGCTTCAGGAGCCACCTCACCTGGTTTTTCGGGAACGTTCACACCCTTGGCCTTGTCCGGCTTCTTAAAACTGTCCCCCTGTGGCTTTGGTGGGAACGATGGCAGACCATGTGCACAACTGCTTCCCACGTGTCAGGGCTCTGCCAAGCATGCTCCACGGGCACCTCATCTTCCTCACAAGAGTCCTGGGCAGTATGTACGGGTATCCCCACTTTACAGATGAGAAAGAGTATCTAAGAGATTAAGTAGCCTCCCTAGAACATCCAAGCTAGAGAGCTGAAGGGGTTGGGTTTGATTGAATCCAGGACTTGAAAGCAAAAAGCAATGTTTTAAGCACTAGAAAGAAAGTGCCGCTCGGGCACTTCCATTGCTCCCTCTCCGACCGACCTTCCTCTGCTTCTTTTTAGGCCTCTCTCTGCCTCTTCCCCGGCAAGGCTGCTCTTGTTAGTGTCCTTCCCATGGCCCACTTCTCAGCACTCTACCTGTTCTCTGTGGCAAATTTTGTCCTTATGGCTTTGCCCTATCTCTATACAATTGCCTCTCAAAACCTTCTCTACTTCAGATTTCTCTCCTGATCTCTCCAGGGCCTGGGGCCTCCTGAGCATCCTTACCTGTCTGCCCACCAGGGACCTTGTGCTCAGCTTGCTCACCATGGAAGCCACAATAACTTCCTTCCGCTTATTCCTTCCCCAAGCCCTTATCGTGTTACATGGGACCACATGGGCTCCATCATTGGAGCCAGAAATTGGAGGGTTATCTTCAGCAACGCTTCACCACCACACTCAATGACCAAGAACTGTTGGTTCTGCCCTCCCCGTAATCTCAAAACCCAGCGCCCTCCTCCTCCCCATTTCCACATCTACTGCTCCATTCAGAACATCCTCTGTTACTTAGCTGACCAGTGTCTCTTTGCTGGTCTCCCATCTCAGCTGTAACCCGATCTGCCTTCTGAGAAGTATTTCTGTTTAGAAATAATAATAATAATGTTGGTGCTCAATTTTTGGTCCTGCCCTGGCTTCTCACTGATCCTAAGATAAAGTATAAACTCTGGTGTGGCCCAGCTGCCTTGCCTCACCCGACCCCCTCCACTCACCCCCAGCACCTGATGCCCGCAGGTAAGCCTTAGCTGTGTGCCGCCTGCCGACCCCATTGGTCCAGTCTAAGCTCAGGTGTCATTTGTTCAAAGCCTTGACTAGGAATCCCCTGGTGGTCTAGTGCTTAGGACTTCAATCCCTGGTCGAGGAACTAGGATCCTGCAAGCTGTGCAGTGTGGCCAGAACTTTTAAAACATAAACAAAGCTTTTACCAAGCTCCTTCCTCCTGTTTTTGCCCCTTCTGTGCCCTGTGCCTTTATGTCACAGTCTCTAGAACCTGGACGGCAGGTAGGTGTTTACGTGTCTGCTTCCCTATCCTGGGAGCTGAGCTCCTTGGCAGCAAGACCTGCAACGTGGGCCCTTATATGCAAGGATTCTGTTCCCCAGTGCCAAGTGCATACAGACAGTCCAATGCTTGTGAGCTGATTGAAGGAATAACAAATGGAGGAACCTGCGAATCTGACCCCTGTTCTCAGAAGCTGGACAGGGAGCCTGTAATACACTGGACGCTGTTGAGGAGACTGGACTGGATTGGAGCTAGCTGAGGTTTTCCGCCTTCCACAGAGTCCCAGCATCTTCTCCGTGGAGATAAAGCAGCTGGGGCATCCCCTCTGTCTTTAACTGCAGCAACTCTGCACCCCAGGGGCAGAAACACAGAATAAACTGTATCATACCAGGCTCTGGCTGAGTGAACTATAAATATTTAAATCAATATGTGATTTTAGATTTAGCGAACAAAACTTTGGGTTTTAAGACCAGAAGATTGGGGTTTGAGCCTGGCCTCTAGGATTTATGAAAAGTGTGATATCAGATGGACTTCCTCAGTGGCTCATCTGTCAAGAATCCTCCTGTAATGTAGGAGGTATGGATTCAATCCCTGGGTCAGGAAGCTCCCCGGGAGGAGGGCATGGCTACCCACCCCAGTATTCTTGCCTGAAGAATCCCATGGACAGAGGAGCCTGGCGGGTTATAATCCATAGGGTCTCAAAGAGCTGGGCATGGCTGAAGTGACTGAACATGCACGCACATGAATTCAGACAGTCTTGTAACATTGCTGAGCTCCAGGTTTTCCCTCTGGGAACCCAGGAATGAAAAATCCTGCTCACCTACTGCCCAAGTTTGCTATGAGGTTGAAATGAGGTTACAGGTCAGTGTATGATCTGGTTACAGGTTACTTGATCAGCTATGATGCTGAGGACACCTCGCTGTCCTTCCCCTCAGGGTCCCATAGGGCAGAGGGAGCACGTTCTGAGGCTTCAAACCTTGTCAGAGACACTGGGCTTCATGCAGGCCAGCTGGGAAGCTTCGGCAGAGGAGGAAGGCATTTGCACAGGCAGTTTTTAAACACAGGGAACATGGAGGAAATACCACACAATTTATGGATGAAAGCTTTAAAAAGAAACACAAGACTTAAGTCAAAACAGTTGACTCAACTCTGGGGGAGGCATCTGCCTAGATGTAGGAGACAAAAAAGCTAGAATTGGAGTGGGTTGAGACAGAGGGGTGTCCCACTGAGTGGGGTAAATGGACACGTTGATACACAGCTGGGGGCAGGTAGCCAACTGCCTCTCTAGAGGGTATCACCTACTAGCATTTTTGAAATTCCAGTTCTGAGACTGTCACCTGGGTTATCCTCACAGTGATATGTATAAGGATGTTCACCAAAGACTCATTTGTAGTTGGAAAAACTTGAAAACAGCTTGAATGCCATTTAACAGAGGATGGACCTGTATGAATTACAACACAGCCATCCAGGGGAATTCCAAGAAGCAAATGATGCACATGTCTGTTGTTGTTTAGCTGTTGTGTCTTTTTGAGACCCCATAGACTGTAGCCCCGGAGAAGGCAATGGCACCCCACTCCAGTACTCTTTCCTGGAAAATCCCATGGACGGAGGAGCCTGGTGGGCTGCAGTCCATGGGATCGCTAAGAGTCGGACACGACTGAGCGACTTCACTTTCACTTTTCACTTTCATGCACTGGAGAAGGCAATGGCAACCCACTCTAGTGTTCTTGCCTTGAGAATTCCAGGGACGGGGGAGCCTGGTGGGCTGCCGTCTATGGGGTCACACAGAGTCGGACACGACTGAAGCAACTTAGCAGACTGTAGCCCACCAGACTCCTCTGTCCATGGGATTTCCCAGGCAAGAATACTGGGGTGGGTGGCCATTTCCTCCTCCAGGGGATCTTCCCGACCCAGAACTCGAGTTCCTGCATTAAAGGCAGATTCTTTACCGCTGAGCCATCAAGGAAGCCCCATATGTCTGAGTATGAACATGGAAAGATATTTACCATAAGGTGAATGGGAAAGGCCAGTTGCACATGGCATGGATATGATGATTTGGTTTCCATAAAAACTAAAAATATACCAATGTTTGCATACGTGTAGAAAAAGATAGTGGGGGACATAGACAAATTGGTTAACAGAGTTTATCTCTGGGAGTTGGGATTATAGACTATTTTTTATACAGTTCGGTAGAATTGGTTGTTTTTGTTTTCTATTTTGGCTGCATGGGGTCTTTGTTGCAGTGCTCAGGCTTAGTAGCCCTGAGGCCTGTGTGATCTTAGTTCCCTGACCAAGGATCAAACCTGAGTCTCCAGCATCAGAAGGCAGGTTCTCAATCAGTGGACCACCAGGTAAGCCCTAAGTTGGTTGTTTTTAATAGATATCTACTGAAAAGAAAACATTTAGAGAATCGGTTCAGTTCGGTTGCTCAGCCATGTCTGACTCTTTGTGAGAATAAACAATCTAGAGAATAAAGGCCTAATATTTAATGATGGTATATACTACAGCACCAGTCTCCTCCTCATTCCGGAAAAATCTCAACCAGCATGTCTCTGCATTGCATCACAGATATCCAAGCTGTAATACATCCTTAATCATGTTACTCGACTGATGCAAAGCCTAAAACCTCTCATGTTTGACCCTTCTGTTCCATCCGGATTAATTACTGTCCAAAATTCACTGAGTATTATCTCCGCTCTGAGGCGAGTGTTGAAAGGGGGTGATGATCTCTCTATGGCATTTAAAGCTTCCATAAATCACAAATCACACACAAAGGGCTCCAGAAATACTAGTTGAGGAACTCGTTGGGCTTCTCTCATGGCTCAGCTGATAAAGAATCTGCCTGCAATGTGGGAGGCCTGGGTTCGATCCCTAAGTTGGGACGATCCCCTGGAGGAGGGCATGGCAACCCACTCCAGTATTCCTGCCTGGAGAATCCCCACGGGCAGAGGTGCTTGACGGGCTGCAGACCATGGGGTCGCAAAGCGTCGGCCACGACTGAGTGAATAAAACTCAGCACATGAATGAGAAGAACTGGTGTCTCTAGGGGAGGTGACCACCCCTTGGGACATCCCTGAGCTGACTGCCAACAGCAAAGCCACCTCCGTGAACCGGGAGGGGCCTGTGACAGGCCCACAGGCCCATAGCAGGGTGGGAGGCATGTCTTCTAGATGCAGAGTCTGAGAAGAGATGACGGCCCGCCTTGGTCTCTGGTACTGTCACCATGTACCATCACTTTCTCTTTCTGGATTTCCGTTTCTTCCTCCGTAAATAAGAGCCAGGCTTGGTCAATATTTCTCTAAGCACATTCCTAACAGCACAACATCCACAACGTGTTTTCATACACGTCCTTTAAGAGGGATCTGTGGTCTAATGCGCTTGAGGAGTGCCGCCCTCGGCATCCCACTGCTGGAGAGTCACCATGCATGTCGGCAGGTTCGAGTCTCCCAGAGGTCTTACGTAAATAAACTTATGTATCAACCCACTCCCATATTCTTGCCTGGAAAATTCTATGGACAGAGGAGCCTGGCAGGCTACAGTCCACAGGGTTGCAGAGTCGGACACAACTGAGTGACTGAGCATACACGCACACAGTACTGGTCACATGGGATGAGAGACACAGAATACGGAGAGAGGACAGGAAGTCCCAAAGGGCTTGGCTGGGACATGGGGCACTGGTCCAGATAGGTGTAGCCGTTGGGGGACACCCAAGTAGAGATGCAAAACAAGCAGGCAGGTCAAATGGTTAGAGAATAGGGAAGATGCTGGGAAGGAAGCTACTTGGTATTTGCATGGCTCAGTCTCTTATTTGGGGCTGTCGCTCATCAGTGCGTCTGGATTTAACTACCATTTGCATATTGGTGCCTTGAATGATGGACTATCACCTTTTGATAAAGAGTATGGGCTTTGGAGACATACCTCCCATGCCTCAGTTTCTACTTCTCTAAAGTGGGATTAATAATAAACATTGCCTCCTAGAGTAGCTTATGAGGATTAAGTGAGCTAATATATCTGGATGTTCTTAGACTAGTATCTACCACATAGTAAGTACTCCATAAATGGTACTGTCTGTATTAAGGATTATTATTTGTATTTGCAGCCAAGATTCCTCTCTGACTTGACAGCTCCACTCCAGTGTCTCCCAGGCATCTCAGCAGCACCAAAACCCAACTTTTGACCCCAACAGTACCCCATCTTTTCCCAGTTTTCTTCACCTCAGTGAAGGGTGCTCCCTCAAGTCAGGAACATGGGGATCAGACATGCCGCCTCCCTCCGCTTCTGTCTTCCTCCAATCCACCAGGAAATTCTGCAGAGTCTGTCCCCAGAATAGATTTCAAACGCATCTACTTCTCTCTTCCTCTCCTCCCTACTCTAGTCTGAGCAGCCTCGTCTCAAGACGAACAAAATCATCTTCCAAGCGGCTCCCTGCTTCTCTTTCCATGAATTCTTCACGTACGGCCAGAACAACTCTTACAAACAGAAATATGACCCCACTAAACTGCTAAGTGGCACATAAAATGAAGCCCCGGCTGCTTGCCGTGGCTCTGAGCTGTCTGGCCTCTGCGGAGTCTCCTCCTTTCCCAGCTGCTCCTCCAGCTGGCCCGCTGGCCTCTCTCCAGTTCCCACAACAAGGGGAATTTGCTCCCACCTGAGAGCCTTTATCTGGTCACCTTTTGGCCCAAAGGCTTTGCCCACTGGCGCTTTACCTGATGTCTCCCCCTCACCTGAGTTTCTTGGCTTTGAGTTGTCCTCCCCAGACTTTCCCCCACACTCTCCTAATGGGTTATCCCAGTTATTCCCAGTCACAGCCCTGTGTTCACGACCTTCACAATGCTGTTCTCAACATGCAATTTATCTACTTGTTTAATGTCTGTCTGTCCCCAGAGAAAATTCTCCAGAGCCCACTGCTTCTCCTTTCCAAGCACTGTAAACTCAGCATACAGCCCCCAACCCATGATGAATGACCAAAAGACTGTCATGGTGAATGAATGGTTTCCTCTCTGATACACCCTTCCTGTTACTAAAGGTGTCACCAGCTGATTAATAAGCAAAAAATAATCCAGTCCACTTTAGTCAGATAAGCTCAGAGATAGAACAAAGGGCCCTTACACAAACCTACAGGTACACTTTTAGATATTTAAGAAATCCTCCAAGTCATGATGAGAGGGCTGACACGAGGCAAGATCCTTAGGCATCGAGCAGGGACCCCACTGAACCCCTAGGGGCCAGGGGACCCCACGGACTAAATGACCTTGAAAAGTGAAAGCACAAATTGCTCGTTGTATCCAACTCTTTGTGACCCTGTAAAGTCCATGGAATTCTCCAGGCCAGAATACAGGAGTGGGTAGCTTTCCCTTCTCCAGGGGATCTTCCCAACCCAGGGATCAAACCCAGGTCTCCCACATTGCAGGCGGATTTTTTACCAGCTGAGCCACAAGGGAAGCCCGAGAATGCTGGAGTGGGTAGCCTATCCCTTCTCCAGGGGATCTTCCTGACCCAGGAATTGAACCTGGGTCTCCTGCACTGCAGGCGGATTCTTTACCAACTAAGCTATTAGGGAATCCCAAACGACCTTAGTGGGCTGGATGTCCTCAGTGCAGCTGGCATTTTTCATCAGTCTGATGTCTGGCCTTGAATTTTTCTGGGACATTCAGTTTCCTGACCCATATGAGCATTTAATGACAAATTAATTTTTTTTTAAAGCATGTTCTTTCTTTAAGGAGTACTTGTCACAATAGAATCTACGGTTACAGCCATTTTCTTTCCCAGCAGACCTTGGGTCAGGTCTGCTTCTTCCCAGGGAAGTTAGCATAAATGTTTATTGGTGGTACAGTCATCAAGAAAATAAAGTTGCTGATTCATTGCCTTACAATGAAACCCTTTGTTTTTCCCTCCTCTTCCTTCCTCTTTATAAGGAGACAGTTCTGAGAAAGGGCACACTTCGGGGACCCACATCTTGGGATATTTTCTTGGTTGCCTATGTCTTCTGTCTGCAGACTGTGGGTTCCTGTAACAGCTGGGGGATCAGCCTTTCTCTTTCCTCTGCAGTATCAGCCCTCTAGGGTCTCTGAGGAACAATGGAAGTCTTAGGGTTCTTCAGTCTGGAAGTGAGTGGCCCCATGGTGACGGTGGCCCTGTCCCTGGTCTTCTTGGCCCTCCTGAAATGGTAAGTGGAGCCAGTATGTCCCAACCATGGTGACATTGTCAGAAATAGCAGTCACAGAGCCGTGCTGGAACCAGGGTGGGGTCTGTGGGAGTGTGTTTTTCTTCCCCTTTAATCTACAGGGAGTTGAGTATTAACACAGCTTCAGAATTAAAAGCAAACAGCCAGGTTAATCTTTTGCTCTAATGCATGTGATGGAGGTGTCAGGAAAGGCTGGTGATTCAGTGACTGAGAACGCTACACATAATTAAGTTTGAGAGAGAGGGAGAAAGCAACAGATTGGCAAGGTTTGGGCAGTATTTCCTTGCATCCCCGTCCTATCTCCCCAGGCTGGATTTACAGCAGATTCAGCCTCTTGGTTCTGATGACGTTAAAAGCAAAAAAAAAAAAAAAGATAAAGGAGCTGTCTGGCGACGTGGTCTGGGACGTGCATGGGAAAGTCACTGCGAAGGGATTTCTGTAGGCTTAAAGATAAAGAGGTGGAACTAATTTCCTTGTTTTCTAATATTTGATAGAAAGGGATGAATGTAGTGTGTGCAGTGCCACCAAGTCTGAGACCTGGGAGGATCTCAAATTTAAACTGGAAATAACTCCCCGTGATCTTGTTAATTCAACAGAAGGTTTTCTGAAGTCTGACTTGATCAGAGACTGGATGTGAGGCCCCACAATGTGCTTCATTTATGCATATTCACCTTGTCAGTGAAAGTTATTAAAATTACCCACTCCATCAAAAGCACCTGGATTTAGGCAGCTCTGGTTTTTGAGGGGAAAGTGGAAAAAATAATGGAGAGTTTGAGTTTGAACAGAATTTCAATTTACGTTTCTGGTAGTAATAAAGCCTCCTCTCGATTAATAACTGGGAAAGCACTTTGAAAAGCATCAAGCATTATGCAAATGTGAGGTATTATTCTTTTGGAATTTGCATAGCTGAAAATGGAATTCACGTTTGATGTTCTATGATGATGAAATTACTTCTTGGAAATTGGCTCTGAAACCCAGCTTCAGTCCCAGTGCTGTTTTGCTTTCTAACTGGTTTAATTATCTTTTGAACTTTTTCTCAGTGTGGCTTATCTTGCCTTGAAACCAGCCACATGCAAACCCAGGAGCAAGTGGTACGCTCCCTCCCCCACCCTGCTCCATCCTTCCGTCTATCTCAGTGTGTTTCTGCTCAGAGATGGACTTAACACAGTGCCTGATATGTTCTGGGTGCTTAGTAGACATCAGTCAGTATCATTAACTATTGTTTAATGTGACCTAAACACAGAGGGAAATAAGTCTTTTGTGCTTCAGGTATACTTAAAATTTCTCATTAATATGCTTATTAATATTAATTTCTCATCAACAGTTGTGCACTGACTGTAATTCTCAAAGTGTGTTCTGTTTGAGGCCCCCATGGTCTCACAGCATCCATGTTTCTATTGTACACTTCTCTTCACTTCACTTGTTTCTGTCTTTATTGGGTCTTTTCAATTTCTATAGTCTTAATTTCCAGCTCAGTGCCTGATATATATAGCATGGCGCAGATAAATGTCTGATGAATGGGTGAGTGCATACATTAATGTTATGCCTCTCCTGGAAAGGGGCATGTGTCCTGAGTGATAAGCTGCTGTAACTGGGTGTTTCTAATCAGCATAGATCAGAGTCACGGCTAATAACACCATACTGTTCAGCAAGGCAGTTGTGCGTTTGTAATCTGTTCTGGGACCATGCTAATAACCTGGGTCAAAGACACTGAGATTACAGAGAGGCATGAAGCAGAGGTGGTGACTATGAAGCCAGAACCAACTTCTATTTGTTCTTGTGAAAATATTTATCAATTTGTTCATGTGTGCCAGGCATGGCGTGAGGCCCTGGAACAAGGTCAGAAAACAGGAGGTCTAGATCAGATGCCCAAGGTGGGGGAGATGTGAAGGTTGTGGCTGAGCTGGGTGTCTGGGGAGGATGATGCTGAAGAGGAGGAGCCTTGAGGGGCCGTGGATGTGGTTCCTATATCCTGGGTCTATCCCGGGATCAGCTCAAGGTCACCATCCTTGAGCTCTCAACACTCGTTTTCCAGGCAAGAGTCCTGAGTGAAGTGAAGTGAAAGTCGCTCAGTCATGTGCAACCCCTTGAACTAGACAGTCCCTGGAGTCCTCCAGGCCAGAATACTGGAATGGGTGGCCTTTCCCTTCTCCAGGGGATCTTCCCAACCCAGGGATCGAACCCAGGTCTTCTGCCTTAAGGCGGATTCTTTACCAGCTGAGCCACAAGGGAAGCCCAAGAATACTGGAGTGGGTAGCCTACCCCTTCTCCAGGGGATCTTCCTGACCCAAGGATCAAACTGGGGTCTCCTGCATTGCAGGCAGATTCTTTACCAAGTGAGCTATCAGGGAATCCCCAAGACTCCTGAGCAACAGACATCGGCTTGAATGAGGCAGGGCCTCCCTCCCACTTCATTTTCTCGACAAGAGGCATGTGGGAAAGAGAAGGGCACTCAGGGAGAGCTGGGGGTAGAGAGACCCTCACAGCATCTGCCCCCAAGGAAGTCTTGTGCAGGGTGCAGTTTTGAAGGTTTAAACTACTTAGTCTTTCCTGTTAAGAGTTCTGCCTGCCTCTGGACCAGAAGAGCATGCGATAAGAGCCTCAACTCTGGGAAGGTAACACGAGGAGGACCGCTTCTTGCCGGCTCTACCAGCCTGGGGGTTCATTCAAGTCAGGGGCGAGGTCCCGTATCTCACTGCAGTTCTGGAAACTTCTGTCCATGACTTGCCTGTTCTAGTGTCTGGTTTAATGCAGGCAAAGTGAAGAAGTCCACATGCATCAACTCGGCCCTCGGGATGTAAGCTTTGGTTCTCGCCTCTTTCAGCAGCTTTATCCCCCAGACCCTGACTCCATCCTGTGGGCTTAGCAGTTCCATGAATGGTCACACGCTCCACGCATCCAGGCCTCTATTCTTGCTGTTCTCCATGCATGGAATCCCCTTTCTCTCCTCTTTCCTTCGAGGAGCTCAGGGGCACCTCCTCACTGAAGGTTCTGCTTGCCCACGGCACTGACCAGGCCCACTCACTGTGGCTTTCCTTGTTCTCACCTCTATCCCCCACTCCTCCACAATGCATGCATGCAGTTGGTGCCTAATGAATGCTGGCTCTAATCTCCACTGGTATTTTCTTGCTGGCTCTTCCCTTAGGTGTCACAGCTCAATATAAGTCTTAATTCTTCTGCCTACATGCATCATCCTTTTCCTATGGCCTTTTCAGTTTGGACCAGCTTGGGGTCCATGTTCTAATTGGACCCCAACAGGTGTGCCCGTTTTTGGATCTCCACTCACTTTGCAGAGCAAGACTATGGCATGTACTTAAACATTTCATTATGAAGTCTATATATGAATTTAGAAAGCAGAATAGAAGAGAATCAATTTCATTTTAAAAGAGACTAAAAGTATGTTTTGATAGTTTTCCCCAAATGGTATTTGATACAATTGTTTTGATGACAGTCACTAAAATTGATAGTTATGAGGCTGAACATTGTGCACTGGGGTCTAAGGGGATCAGGGCTACTCCCCTGGGGGTTGGAGCCGGGGATGTAGGATACACTAGCAAGAAGCCCATGAAGCTTGTGATCAAAACACGTGACAAAACATCTTAAAAATTCATTTTTCTGTATAAAGTTGTTTGAAATGCTGACTTTGGGTAGAGATTTATGTCCAAGAAGTAAGTGGTGTGAGTTGAATAGTGCTAGAGGCAATCTTAAGTACAATGTAATTAAACTTGGTAGGGCACCTATGAGCTGGCAGCTTTTGGTAAGATGAGGATTTCTTTATTAAGAAAGAGTGTAAAGTGAAGTGAAAGTGAAAGTTGCTCAGTCGTATCTGACTCTTTGTGACCCCATGGACTATACAGTCCATAGAATTCTCCAGGCCAGAATACTGGAGTGGGTGGCCTTTCTCTTCTCCAGGGGATGGATCTTCTCAACCCAGGGATCGAACCCAGGTCTCCTGTAATGTGGGCGGATTCTTTACCAGCTGAGCCACAAGGGAAGACCAAGAATACTGGAGTGGGTAGCCTATCCCTTCTCCAGTAGATCTTCCCAACCCAGGAATTGAACCAGGGTCTCCTGCATTGCAGGCAGATTCTTTACCAGCTGAGCTATCAGGGAAGCCCTAAGAAAGAGTGTAAGGATTCCCTATTTAATAACGTGCAAATTTACTTGCCCCATCCATACAGACAGAAGGTAGATTAGTGGTTGTCAGGAGCTGGAGGAGGGGAGATGGGAGTGGTCGCTGGTAGGTGTGGAGTTTCTTTTGGGGGTGATGAAAATGTTCTGAAATTAGATAATGCTGATGATTGCACAACTCAGTGAATGCACTGAAACCACTGAATCACATACTTTAACAGGATGAATTTTATGACATGTGAATTATATCACAATAAAAAAATTCATCTGTACAGGGAAGAAAAAAAGAAAGCGAGAAAAAGAATGTAAGGAAATAGCCCAAATATTAATGGTGGTGGTTTAATTGCTAAGTCGTGTATGATTCTTGCGATCCCATGGACTGTAGCCTGTCAGGCTCCTCTGTCCACAGGATTCTCCAGGCAAGAATACTGGAGTGGGTTGCCATTTCCTTCACCAGGGGATCTTTACCACCCAAGAATCAAACCTGTGTCTCCTGCATTGCATTTACCGAGTTACGAGGAATAGTGGTAGGATTGTGGGTTTTTCTCTTCCTTTACTCTTTCTGCATCTTTCATATTTTTAAAACAAATATCAATTACTGAGCAAAACAACAAGAAAAAAGGTTTTACTAAAAAGAGTAGGGAATTCCTCCTCTATAGCAATGAAGAGGAAAGCAGTCTTATGCTTTGAACATGGAGGTTTCAAGACGTACTCTCCAATAGCAGAGTAGAACATACAGGAGAATTTGGAATAATTGGGAAACTTCCTGGCTGATGAAGCAGTGAGAAAAGTAAACTGTGGTTGTTGCGATAAGTGCCTAAAGAGAGGAGAGTTGTCTTGAGAAGGTGGAAGGGCTCTTAATGCCAAGCTGCATTTAAGCCTGAGGAGCCTGAGACCAGAAGTATAAACTAAATGGACATTAAAATAGGAAACAGGGTAAGTTAGTGTTTTGATCAAGTCTCATTCTCAGTTTAGTTCAGTTCAGTCTCTCGGTCATGTCCAAGTCTTTGTGACTCCATGGACTGTAGCACACCAGGCTTCCCTGTCCATCACCAACTCCCGGAGCTTGCTCAAACTCATGTCCATCGAGTCAGTGATGCCATCCAATCATCTCATCTTTTGTCATCCCCTTCTCTTCCCGCCTTCAATATTTCTGAGCATCAGGGTCTTTTCTAGTGAGTCAGTTCTTCGCATCAGGTGGCCAAAGGATTGGAGCTTCAGCTTCAGCATCAGTCCTTCCAAAGAATATTCAGGACTGATTTCCCTTAGGATTGCCTAGTTTGATTCCCTTGCTGTCCAAGGGACTCTCAAGAGTCTTCTCCAACACCACAGTTCAAAAGCATCAATTCTTTGGTGCTCAGCTTTCTCATTCTAAGTCTCATTCTAAGATCAGGTTAGATTAAACTGTGAATAGTGATTATTAAGACAAGTCGACAATGAAAAGGTCCATCCCTGTCTGTACCTGGAAGTTTCTTTCTCACAGAGCTTGCTTTATATGTAGAAAAACTAGATTCTAATTCTAGATCTAAATCTAATTTCAGACATATTTAAAAGAAACCACTGGGACTTTCCTGGTGGTTCAGTACTAAGACTCTGAGCTCCCAGTGCAGAAGGCCCATGTTTAATCCCCAATCAAGGAACTAGATCCCACATGCCACAACTAAGAGTCTGAATGCCGCAACTAAAAATCCCGTGTGCCACAACTAAAGATTTCACATGCTGCAGCTACAGATCCTACATCCCTCAACTAAGACCTGGCACAGTCAAATAAATATTTAAAAAAGAAAAGAAACCACTGCTCCCAGGGCGCAAGTTGGTTCAATGTATGCAAATCAATAAACGTGATACACCACATTAACAGAATGAAGATACACCACATTAACAGCTAATCTACAATTATCTCAATAGATGCAGGAAATGCATTTGACAACATTCCTTTTGACACTTCCTTTCATGAGAAAAACTCTCAACAAATTAGGAAGGAAAGTACCCCAACACAATAAAGGCCATAGTTCAGGACAAACTCACAGCTAACATCATACTCAAGAGTGAGAAGCTGAAAGTCTTTTCTCTAAGAACAGGAACAAGACAAGAATGCCCACTTTCATCATTCAGCATAATGCTAGAAGCCCTAGCAGAGCAGTTAGATAAGAAGAGGAAAACATTGATGTCTAAATTAGAAAGGAAGAAGTAAAACTATCCGTTTGCAGAGCATATGCTCTTATACATGCAATCTCCTGGACTCCCCCCTCCCCACCAAAAACCATTAGAACTAATGAATGAATTCATTAAAGTTGCAGGATACAAAATCAACATAAAAAATTCAGTTGCATTTCTACAGACTAACAACAAACTTTCTGAAAAAGAAATCAATCCCATTGACAATAGCATCAAAGAGAATGAAATACTTAAGGATAACTTTAATCAAGGACGTAAAAGATCTGTACGCTGAAAATTTCATCAGTATGACATTGATGAAAGAAATGGAGAAAGCCACAAAATATATGGAAAAAAATCCCATGTTTATATGTGGGAAGAATTAATATTGTTAAAATGTTCATACAAAGTGATCTATGGAGTCAATGTAATACCTATCGAAATTCCAATGGCATTTTCCACAGAAATAGGAAAAAAATCTTAAAATTTGCATAGATCCACAAAAGGCTGAATTGTAAAGTCACTGTTGAGAAAGAAGAACAAGTTTGGAGGCATCACAATTCCTGATTTCAAACCATATTACAGAGCTATAATAGTCAAAACATGTGGTTCTGGGATAAAAACAGACACATAAGCCAACAGAATAGAATAAAATATCCAGAAACAATCAGTCAACTAATTTTGACAAAGTCAAAATAGACAATGGGGAAAAGATAGTCTCTTTAATAAATGATGTTGGGAAAATTAGATAATCATATGCAAAAGAGTGAAATTGGACCCTTATACCATAAATAAGGAGAAGGCAATGGCACCCCACTCCAGTACTCTTGCCTGGAAAATCCCATGGATGGAGAAACCTGGTAGGCTGCAGTCCATGGGGTCGCTAAGAGTTGGACACGACTGAGTGACTTCACTTTCACTATTCACTTTCATGCATTGGAGAAGGAAATGGCAACCCACTCCAGTGTTCTTGCCTGGAGAATCCCAGGGACAGGGGAGCCTGGTGGCTGCCGTTTATGGGGTCGCACAGAGTTGGACATGACTGAAGCAACTTAGCAGCAACAGCAGCAACCATAAATAAAAATAAACCCAAATCAGATTAACAACTTAAATGTAAGACCTGCAACTGAAAAACTCTTAGAAGAAAACATAGAGAAAAAGCCCCTTGACATTGGTCTTGGCAATGAGTTTTTTGGCTATGACACTAAAAACACAGGCAAAGACATCACAAATAAGCTAGTGGGACTACATCAAACTAAAATCTTCTACATGGCAAAGGAAACAATGGACAAAATGAAAGGCCCCCCCAGTGCCTTCTAGATTTACTCCATGACTGCTTCATCTGTGGATGGTCTTGCTTGGGCTGATCTGTGCTGGATCTAGCTGCTACGGGTGCTGGTGAAAAACAAGCTGGATAAGACCCAAGGGGCCTGCTGGGGACTACCCCCTCGCCTGCCTGGACACCCTACTCTTCCTCTTCGGCTGTTCCTATGGTGCTGAGTGTCCCAGGGCTCAGGAAATACCCTCAGGAGGCAGCTTTCGGGGGCCTCCTTGTAGCTTCATGCATGATTCTTGCGTCTCATCTTCCTATCTTATTCCTCAGCCTTTCTGGGTCACCAGCCAGGCACAGGTGGCTTTGGGAAGCAGGAAGGTATTGAGCTGGGTCTTGAGATGCAGGGAAGGACTAGCAGAGAAGAGGAGGGTGGACACTTCAGGTGGGAAGGTGTCAGAAGTGAGGGCAACATCGGGCTTTGTAACACTTGGTGGAACAGACCACTCAGAGTGTGAATAATGGACACATTTTAGAAATACATTTTAGAGGCTGTGGATAATTTCCAGTGCCCTAGAGCATCATAGAAAAGGATGCATGCTGTTTCCTTATTTTTTTGTGCTTTTGTCTAGGATATGATGGGTACTTCGGTTTAATAATTCAGTGATGAGCTTGGAGATAAAATTGAGCCTGCTTATGAAAACTAGGTCTGTGTTTCCTTGAGGACCATTTTCACAGAATATTATTTTTTGTTTTCTCTCTTTTAAATAGTTGTGCACAATATCCCCAGCCTTCTTCTCGCTTTATTGATTTTCCAGAACGAGAGGACGAGGTGTGACTATAAAGTAACGTGACTGATTATTTTAGCATACGCACCAGAACTTATACAGCCAAATGAATTTTATGACCTTCAAAGGCATTTTCCTGATAGGCTGAAACCTTACTGCAGATATGCCATATCAGAAAACACATTCTTAGCACTTTTCTCTGGAAACGGTCCTTGGTGTGTGAATGCAGTCTTTCGACCACCCTCAAGGCACAAATCATTGTCTTTGTTGAGAATGGATTGATTTTTTAAAAAACAGCCCAAATTTTGGCAACTAGGCGATTAGACTGGGTAATATTATTTTTAATCCCAAGCAAAATGTGATTATAAAATAATAAGGCTTGCTGTCCTTTACTGAGAAGTTTATGAGCCATTTCTGGAAGCGGGGGATTCTGTTGGGCCATACTCATTGGACATATGAATTGCTCTTAGTCAAGCTTAGTTTCACTTTAAAGACAACAGCAGCAATCATCTTAACACTTATGGTCATACATTCTTTTATCTTGTAAGGAATTCAGGCTTCTGGAATTGGTAGCATTGGCTCTTTAGGCAGAGATGAAAGAAGCAGCTCATTCATTCTATGAACAAAGCAGACCATCCGATTTGTGTTTGTGCCTTACTGAGCTGTTTGCTGCTCCCCCCCTGGGAGGCCAGTGGTTCTTCCAGAAATAAAACAACTGCACGGACCCTCCCCTTCACCCCGGAACATCATGATCACAACCAACCACACAGGCTGCCGTTTGCCTTTGAAGGCAAGGGCCTCATCTTTGGGAACCTGAACTGTGTTCAGGGACTTGTTTCTGCTGGCCAAAATGACACACATCTGCACAAGAGGGCGAGACTTTGGGGAGAGCAGGGATGGGGCCAGGTATCATGCAGGTAATGGATTGGCACTTTAGTGAGGAAGGGCCACCTTGTCCCTGGTTTGCCAGAAATACGTGATGCTGCACAATGCCCGGGAGCTGGGGGGCAGGAGGCGCATCAGCTGAGAGGGGTGACCCCCGGAGCCCTGCTGTCTCACAGTCCCCACACCCCACCCCGCCCTGGAGAGAGCCGAGAGCTGGGTGACCCTGCAGAGCCACCTTAAGGCCCCAGGTGTTCTCGCAAAGATGTGTTTGCTTTCACCTCAGCACACGGCAGTTCCTGAGCTTGGCCCCAGAAAAAGGATGGCCCCCTCTTTTTTTGGCTCAAAGGTTTCTGGGAAAGTGGTGTCAGAGAGTGAAGGCAAGGCTAACCACTATTGATAGTGGCTTCAACCAAAACCCTGTTTCCTAAGCTCCGCCCAGACCCCCAGCAAGAGCTAGCTCCGGGCACCAAACTCTGTGGCTGCCTCTGCCCTCTGAGCCAGGAGGTATGCCAAGATCCTCCTGAATCGCCTTCTTCTACACACAATCTGCCCCTTCTCGCCACACTCCGCACAACTCAGCCCCTGCTGCCCGACGCCCTTGCCTCTCTGTTAAAGGAAATCCAACCCATCCCTCAAAACCTTGTCTAAACATCGCCTTCCTGAAGGTCTCCTTAGCCAGGCCAGCCCTCGACGGACCTGGCTTCCTCTGAATTCCACTGTCTCTACTGCGGTCTTGGCACTTGTACTATTCTATCGTTCATGCCTGTGTCCTATTTCCTGGCCTGACGATAAGGCCTTGAGGGCAGGGGATGAATCTTAAACCCATGAGTGCCTTGTGCAGAGTAGCTGCTCAGTAAACTTTAATGACCACACGCATGGCATGACTTCTAAATGATCGCTGTCATGTGTGTGTGTGAGCATCTGTGTGTGCTCTGATGGATACACTAGTGGCAGCATGACCTCAACATCTGGCAGAACGCCTTGCACACGCAGCACTGAAAGAGTAAACTCCTTCTTTGTTCATACACTCACTGATTGCTGAAGGCTTTCCAGGCTGCGTGCTGGTTCTACCCCGTTGATGGGCTATGGATCACATGACCGTGAACTCAGATAAAGTAATTATCACATTAGAAATAGAGGAGCAAAGCTCTGATGCAAAAGTAGGAGATGGGATAGAAGGTAGGACCCAGCCATTTAGAAGATGAGGTGTGTGGGGAGCACAGAACACCCGCTGTGTGGGCAGGGCATCCTGACCACAGTGTGGGGGAGGGGAGGTCCAGCCTCCAGCAGAGGCATCAAAGGACAAACCCTTCATCCTTCACTGTTTTATTAACCGCAAATCCCCATAGTTCAAAGCAACGCTATCTAAACTCTTCACCAGCATCTCTGTTTATATTATTTCCCCAGAGGTCTTGAGTTCTATTGTCCAAACAACGATGTGTATTTATGTAATGATTGATTTATTTTCTCATTTTAATTACTCAAAGACAGGCTGATGGAAACCCTGCCAATGAGTATAGCGATCAATGAAAGAACTAGCATTCGTATACCCAGCTATAATTCTACTCCAAAGCAAAGAAACTTGACATTTTTGTTAACCTGCACAATCTGATTGTCAATAGAGGCACAATTTCCATTGAGGCTCTTTGAAATGTTGAAAATATCTCATGTACCCCCTTCCTATCTCTACAAATCAATAGGCATCTGGGGACCCAGGCTGTAAGCATTGGGAAGATAGTCAGCTATACATGCGATGGCTTGAGTGCTATCTGTACACAGAGAGTGACTGAAATTGGTAGCATCGTCTCATGATATAAGGGACGATAGAAGGAGGTAATTTGTCAGTTCTCAGGAGAAATATGGCACCGTGTGAGTCAGCAAGGCCTTTCTAGTTGAGGGTAGGTACACTTTCCCCCTAGAGGAGCTTGGGTACATCCATTCTTGGGTACTCCATCCTTGCCAGATTTTTCACTGATAAGAGAGAGCTGACTGTCCATGTCTCTCTGAATATGGCATCTTCATCCAAACCCCCAGGCCAGCTCTCCCTCACCTGGATAGTCAACCCAGTCTTGTTTCCTAAGTGGTCCTTGAATCATTCTTTTCCCTCTATCTGCTCTTCTACTCCTGGAGTTGTGGATATCAAGAGCATCTGGAAATAAGCACCCATCTTGTTTCCCTGTCTCCTGTCTTGTGCCCCTCAAAATTGTCCTTCACATCTGCAGCCCAAAGAACAACCAGCCTCTCACTGCTAGGGCAGAAAGCCCTCCCACGGCCCTCCCTGCCTGCAGAATTAGTCTCCTCGGCTGGCACAGGAGGCCTGTCCCACCTGGTCACCTCTTCACCTGCCGCTTTGCTCTCTGGTCCCTCCGTTCCTTCCACACACCGTGTTGGATGCCATTCATTTCCTCCCATCTCCTGGGATGCTCTTGATTCCTTCATTCTGGTGAGAGCCCTGCATCCCTGTGATCTTGGCCCCACCACACCTGGTGCCTTCTCTCTCTCGAACCACTTCCCTGGCTCCCCTGTTAGAAGGTAAGCAGGACTGGATCTTAAGTGCCCAGCACTGTGCTTGTACATTTCCCTTGGGTAATAGACACTTAGTTATTTGCTGACAAAGTTGAATTAAGAGGGACAGTATATAGGATTTTGTGTGGCACATGCTTGGCATATATAGACACAAATTCATGTTCTTCTTTGCAGCTATGAATATCCTCATAGAGAATTTCCATTTATTTCTAAATGCATATGACTGCAACCAAGCTGCCACCCTCACTTGTTATATAACAGAATTTCACTGCATTGAACTCTGGATCTCAGTGAAGGATTTCATCTTTATAATTCAGGTGTCACTGCGCTGTGGGTTGAAGTTCATCTCTGTACAGTGTACGAAGGAAGGATTGCTAAACAAAATCTTACTGCAAAGGTGACTTTTGAACCTCTTTAGGAAAATAAACTATTCTCAAGCACTTTCACCGATGTTAGTTCATCAACACTGCTTTTAAAAACACACTAAAAATACTTCACTCTTGGCTGCCTTTCCCCCATGTATGTAATGTCCCAGAGCTTGGACTTTGAAATCTGATTGCCTGGGTTCAAGTTTTGGTTAGCTTCGTGATCTTAAGGAAGGTGGTAAGGTCACTGTGCCTCAGATTCCCCTAATGTTAAATAGGGATAATAACAGTACTCACCTCATAGCATGTTGGAAGGATTATATGAGTAGACTTAGAGCAGTGCTGAGCACAGTTAGTGTTCAGTAAGTGTTAGCTATTTCTGCTGTTTAGTTGCTAAGTCGTGTCCAACTCTTTTGCAACCCCATGGACTGTAGCCCACCAGGATCCTCTGTCCTTGGAATTCTCCAGGCAAGAATACTGGAGTGGGTTGCCATTCCTTCCTCCAGGGGATCTTCCCGACCCAGGGATCAAACCTGGATCTCCTGCTTGGCAGGTGGATTCTTTACCACCGGGAAGGTTGATATTAGTCAGTATGTGTTAAATGAATGACCCCAAACTTAGCAAACAGAACACAGGAAGATGTGGATTAGCTTTTTGCGTTTACAAAGCACTACTGCATACTTCAAAGAATTCACTGCCGGAATTAGCCAGGTGGCGCTAGTGGTAAAGAACCGCCTGCCAGTGCAGGAGACCTAAGAGACACGGGTTCAATCCTTGGGTTGGGAAGATCCCCTGGAGAAGAAAATGGCAACCCACTCCAGTATTCTTGCCTGGAGAATCCCATGGACAGGGGAGCCTGGTGGGCTACAGTCTATAGGGTTGCACAGAGTTGGACACGACTGAAGCAACTTAACAGACATGCACACACCCCATTATTAACTGCAGGCTTGTGCTCAGTAATAATCGCATAGGTCCTAGGTTTTTATTTTATTTATTTTTTTTAAAACACCATTTGGAATTCTCATATGATCTTGAGGACTGCATTGAAGTGAAAAGCAAACAGAGGTAAAGGTCAACCAGTTGGCCTCATTTTGAATGGTCCTGGGCTTATACCATCAAGGAGCTTCTGATTTTGAGCAAGGTAGATGAGGTTTAAAAAATAAGTACTGGATTTAGCAGCTAAGAAGTTTTAGGTGATGTTGGAATTGGGGGTGGTGAGAACAGAAGCCAGAATGCAGCAGGCTTAGAAGTGATTGGGAAGGAAGGTCGTCAAGGAGGAGGGGGTGCCCTTTCTCTCAAGAAGAAAGTCTGGAACATCAGCTGCCATTCTGAGCTTCAGTTTCCTGTGGTAAAGTGGAGACAGTCATCCTTTTCCCGTCTCCTTGACAGGCGTATGAATACTTTGCTAATGGTAAATTTTACATCAATATATATTATTATTAGCCTATTGATGCAGCTGTTTGTCTCTTAGCTGTAGGCTTCCCTGGTGGCTCAGATGGTAAAGAATCTGCCTGCACTGTAGGAGCCTAGGTTCGATCCCTGGGTTGGGAAGATCCCCTGGAGGAGAGTATGGCTACTCACTCCAGTATTATTTCCTGGAGAATTCCATGGACAGAGGAGCCTGGTGGACTACAGTCTATAAAGTCACAAAGAGTTGACCTGGCTGACACTGTCACTTGTAGGTTTTTAAACTTAAAAAAAAAAATCTGTTTCTTGAAAAGTGCTCTATAAATGAAGCTTTACACTCAATTTGCTTTTCAGAAAACTTTCAAATTTTCCCATGACAACATTTACATTTATCCTCTGATTTGAGCAATAACAGCACAATTCTGTTGGGTTAGCCAAAAAAAGTTCATTTGAACTTTTCTGTAACATTTTACTGAAAAACCAAAATGAACTTTTGACCAAAACAATATTTTTCATTTGGCCTTTGTTTCACTGGTTGACGCTTGCCTTGTCCTTGGGTTTGAGAACTTGACATGTAAATGATGCATAGCAAATAAATCCTGGTAAGTTCTCACTCTAGTCTCTCATAGACCAGACCTCTGGTTTTCTGCACATTCTGGTCCAAGATCCTGCCTTCATTTTGCCTTTATTATGACACTGGAAATGTATTTTTGCAAGTTCAATTCTCTCCCATCTTAAAGCATGCAAGTAAGCCAGCCAACCAACAACCACCTCTTCTTGGACCATGGATTCCATCCCCACCTCCATCCTTCCCACACTTCTCTTGCCAGAGAAGACCCCACACTCCTCGCTTTCGCACTTCCCATTTACCCTTGGCCCTGCAATGGGGCTTCTGCTCCATTGTCCACTGAAAGGACTCTCTCCAAGGCTACCACTAACTCCTTGGTTCCTAAACAGAATTCACATTTCCCAGTCCTTGTCTTTCTTTAGCGCTTTGCAGTATTTGACTTTGATATGCTTAGTCCCTTACTCTCGGGTTCACAATAGGAGTCTCAGTTGCATGGTTGTGCAGAAAAGCCTGAGCACCTTGAATACGGTCCAATGGCTTCATTTTACAGATGAGGAAATGAAGGTCAAGAGAAGTTACATGAATTGACCTCTATCAGTCAGCTAGTGCTGCAATAACATTGTGTAACAAACCACCCGAAACCCATTGGCAAACAACATTAATTTTTCTCATGGTCTGGGTGTTGGCTGGGGGAGCTATGTTCCAGGTTGTGGGTGGGGTTCATATCTGCTCCACATGGGTTTGTAGAGGATACTTCAGGAAAGTTCTACTTCTGGTAGATCATAGGAATGCAAGAGACACAAGAGGAGGAAATTCCCTGGTGGTCCAGTGGTTAGGACTTTACACTTCCACTGCAGGGGTTCAATCCTTGGTTGAGGAGCTAAGATCCCATAACCCATGTGACATGGGAAAAAAAATGCTAGAGGAAATAAGCAATGTCTCTTCAGGGCTCAGCCTTAAAGCGGCTGAATGTCACTTCTGCCTATATTCTTTGGTTAAACAAATCACATGCGAAAGCCTAGCATGAATGAGGTGAGGAAGAAGACTCCACTGAAGTGGGAGGTATTGATACTTCAGAGAATCAATATTTTCCCTGATGATGTAGAATTTTGATAAAGGGGGGGAAGGGCGTGATGAATTGGGAGGAATGATTCAGTCCAGCACATGCCCAAAGGTCACCCGTGTGGATTCTGACCTCGGACATGAGTGAGCAGACACAGCAAAGAAGAAACAAAGACAAAAGCGAACAGAGAGCAAGCGAAACAAAAGCGTGAAGCTGATGGAAGTTTGGATTTTTGTTGTGAACGACAACAATGATGTTTTCTGGAAAAAGAACAGAAATGGATGGGGAGTTCGACAAGACTCCAAGGTGGTGAGTCACAGTAGGTCTTGGCTGCGAGGAGCTAGCTCCAGGAGGGCTGAGGCAGGGTTGTGCGCCCAGCGCAGGGGCTCAGCTTGGACCTTGACTGAGCCTGGGGGTGAACCCAAGAATTTCTAGCTGAATAAGCGATGGAGATCAGGAACTGACCAATGATGGAACTACAGCTCACCCTGAGAAGGGTAAACATTGATTCAGGGGTGGGATGGGAAGAGAGTAGCTGCTACATAGAGGATCCAACTGGAGTTTGAAAAAGCAGGATTGAAGGGGAACATTTCTGAGCTACTCTGGAAGCCTGAAAGCTGAAAGTCTGCTGTGTTCACTATACCCTGAACTATAACAACCAGGGGACATCCTTGTAGATGGTGAGCTCCATTGTTTGGGACAAATTCATTGTTTTATACGTGGCAATACATTTATGTAAGATGTTATGCCAGGACATGGCTACAGCTGGAAACATAAACAGCTCCAGAATTACTATAAATATTCTCATGGAATGCCAGGGCCCTATTGAGTTATTAAAGAAAAAAAAATGTGTTTTAGGATGATCACTTGCCCTTCCAGAAAATTTCCTGAGGTGCTGGCTAGAGGCTGAAAGGAGAAAGGGTGTGTCTCAGCAATACAAGGCCTGTGAGACAAGGTGAACTGAACTTGGGCTCTGAAAGATCAAAAGAGCCATGCTCCTCCCTGTCACACGCTTTTGCACGTTCTGCTCTAGGAAGTTATTGGTAAGTCTCAACAGGGAGGTGCTCTTGCAGTCCAAAATCAGCCATCAATTTCATTTCCTTTTTTTCCTATAAAAAGGGTATGCTGACTCAAACAACTAAAATATAAATTAGTTAGCATACTAATAATAAGACCAAAAAATCCCCAATAGACAAAAATCCCCATAAAAAAAACAAACAAACAAACCAAAGCCCAACATTCAGTGAGCCAGGAAAAAAATGTTTTTGAATTAGCATTTTCTTTTGTGAGAGTCAGTTTCTTTCCATGTCACCTCCTCTGACTCCAGGGTGAACGAGAAGATCTGTCCCCATCCACCTACCCACGTGTTGGCCTCTTCCATGGCTGGTGACAGCTCTGATGGTCTTTATACTGGATTGAGTGGTGTTAGTGTTCCCCCGCCCTCCCCACATCCACAGTGACTTGGCACCTCCGAATAAGGCCTTCATTGGAGACATTGTCTTTATAGAGGCAATCAAGTTGAATGCTAGTGAGTCCTAATCCAAGACTGATGTCCTTTCACGAGGGGATCTGGACACAGAGACACACAGAGTGGAGGTGATGTGAATATGCACACACATGGGGAGAATGCCATGTGAGGATGGAGGCAGAGACAGGACTGATATATCTGCACAGCAACCCCAGGGATTGCTAACAACCCCCAGAAGTGAGGAAGAGCCAGGGAGGGGCTTCCCTTAGAGCCTCAGGGTGGGCAAGGCCCTGCCGACATCTTGACTTCAGACTTCCAACCTCCAGAACTGGGAGAGAGTAAAAGTCTGTTGTTGTAAGTCCCCGGTTTGTGGCACTGTGTTATGGTAGCCCTAGGAGATGACTGTGGTCTCCTTCCCCTCATTGGCCTTGCTGATCCAGAACAGACCAGTCAAAGGCCTGGCTAGAGGCTCAGGCCCTTCAGTCAGACAGACTAGGATTGGGCTGCAGGCTGGCCACTGACCGGCGTGCTCAAAGTCTCAGTTTCCCCATCTATAGGGTGGCCATAACAAGGATGTTGGTGGAGATTAAAGGCTGCCATGTTTATAAGGTGTTTGGTGCAATGCCTGGCCCATAGCACATGTTTAGTAAATGTTGGCTGCTATCAGCCATTGGTTTGCACCTCAGGGCGAAGTTTTCCTGATTTTACTATTTTGGTAAAAGCCAAGTGGACATCTGTTCCCCTGGGGATGTACCATGGCATCTAGCTCAGGGTTCACACTAAAAGCATCTTTATGGAATGAAGAATGAACAACTCCATCCCATCATAGAAGGAAATGGCTTACAGCCTTCATGAGGTTTAGTACTCAGCTCAAAAAGTCCAAAAAGAAGGAATATATTTTTATCAAATTAGGTTATGAAAGTTTGAGGCTTCCATCATAGGCTCTCTCTCCTGGGTTGCTTGCTTGCAGGGAAGCCAGCTACCACATTGGGCAGCCTGATGAAGGGCCCACAAGATGAAGCCTGCCAACAGCTACGTAAGGGGACATGACTGTGATTCTCCAGGCCCAGGCAAACTTTAGATCACTGCAGTCTCAGCTGACAGCTTGACTTACCCTTATGAAAAACCCTCACCCTCAACTGCCCAGGTAACACCCTCCCAGGTTCCTGGAAACTGGGTGAGATGATAAATGTTTGTTGTTTTAAGCCACTTAGGTGTTGGGGCTAATTTGTTACATAGCATTAGATAAACAATACAGGTGATGAGATAAGAATGGCCAAGATGAGCCAGGGCTGGGACCAGGGACTGTAATGAGAGACTAAAACATAAGGGGCAGAGAAGAGGTCAGACCCAGATGGGCTGGACATGGAGATGAGCAGGCAGGTTCTGTGGGTCTGTGCCTCTGGTCCAGAACCCAGGGCAGATAAGAGCCAGAACCAACCACATCACTGAGCAGAAGGCACTATCTTGGTGATCTTAGACTAGAGTATCGCCTTCTGACATAATGTTACATAATTCCCAGCTGGACCTTTAGTTGATCACTGTAGCTATGAGGTGATCAAAGACCAACGAGTGAATTTGTCTAGAATTAGGTCAATACACAGATTTGTGGATTCCAGTAACAAACAAAACGCAATGGGATTATAAATATTTTTGAAACTCTCACAATATTCTTTTGTTATTTTGATGGCCTTAGCTCTTTAAGTTGTCCGCCAAGCTGGGAGGCAGAATTAAGTTTCCTAGGCCTGTTCCAGGCTATTGGGCAGGTCACAGTACAATAGAAAGTTAAAGATATTGCCTGGGTTTATAAAGACATACCTCACATCCAATTGGCAAATGTTTTCTGAATGCTAACTAAGCGCTTAGAGTCATTCTTTACACCTAGTAAAAGTACCCACTGCTCCTTATCCCACCTGTGATTACTCATGAATATGAAAACTCAATGGATCAGAAAACAGTTCCTCTATTCTTTGCACAGGCCAGGTCTCCCCTTTGAATTGACCTTTGTCTCAAGTCTTGGAGCCCTGCTGACTCAGTGGCAATCACTTGAAATTCAAGGGATGACAGGATCCCATGAATAGCATCTGCTTTTTCACCAGGAAGTCAGAGTCCTTACTCCATAGAAGTGAGCAAAGCTTCCCGCAGCCCCTGTCTTGTCGAAAGGTTGAGCTCTAGGCAATTTGCTGCTCTGCAAATCCAAAATGAGAGACAGAGGCTGCTAGCTAAGGGCACATGCTCAGAGCCAGACAGCCTGGGTTTATACATCAGCTCCACTTCTTCCTAGCTGTGCGGCCTTGGGTGAATGACTTAATCTCTCTGAGCCTCGCTTTTCCCATCTGCAAAATGATGATCATAATAGCACTTCCCACACAGAGTATGGAGAGGAATAAATGAGTTGATGTATGAAGCACTTAGAATGGCTCCTGGCCCCTGGGAAATAGTCTGTAACTGTTGGCAGTTGTTATGCAGGATATGGAGGCAAATGTAGCCCCCTCTGCCCTCTCTGGGCTCAAATGTCATTGTCTGTTGGGGTTCACTCAAGGCAGATGTCTCTCTTTCACAACATGCAAAGGGTTCTTCAAGGACTTCACGAAAACAAAAGGATTAACTACAGATGACTAAGCCCACATGATGGAAACAGAACCAGGTACAGTAAATAATGACCTTAGGCAGGATTATATTCCTACAAACAATACACTGAGTTCTTCGGCTCTCGGTCTACGTCCCTCTACCACAAGGGAGCCAGTGGCCAAGGACAACGTTTCCGTGTGCCCAGGATAATCTGGGGGGGCTCCTGGGGGAGGCAGCCCTCAAGCAGAGACTTGAAGAATTCAGGACTTGCCAGGTGGAGAAAGAAGATGGGTATACCAGGCAGAGAAGAGTGTGCTGGGACCAGGGTGAGATAAGCAGGTACCTGGGACCCAAGATTTAAGGGGGCACTCACTCTCAAGGCCACGTGAGAGCAGGGTCAGCATCTGCACACCCCTGGGATTGAGCGCCTCCTTTAGTTTCGTATCCTAAATGCCTCTGTTGTGTCACCTTAGTCCTGGCCCTGGCAAAGAGCCTGGGTAAGAGCCTGGAAAGAAATGTCTATAACTAGAAATGTCCACGTCATGAAAGATGGCTTGAGGACAAAGGTCACTCGGCGCGAACCTGAGAGGTCAGGCTGGGGTGAGAGCATAAAAGGTCTTATGCTCCAAATAAAAGAATTTAGAGTTGGTCTAAAAGTGGCAGGGAGCCAGTGAAGAATTCTGAACCGATCTACAGCATGATTTTCCTGTTAGCAGGATTCTTTGGGCATGAATGGCATGAATGGCAGATTGGTGGACGAGGGAAGAAACAGATGAGGAGGCCAATTCAGGACTCCGCTGAAGAGTCCATGCCCAGGGGAAAGACAATGATGGCCTGAAATAGGGCACTGTGGTTAGAAAACTCCCTGAGTGTTCCTGAGAGAGCTGGTTTGAAGGTAGAATTGACAGTCCATGGCGATTGAGGGCAGATGAGGGTTGATGGCAAGAGTCAAAAATGGCACAGTTTAGGGGCTTCCCTGGAAGTCCAGTGGTGAACAATCCGCCTGCCAATGCAGAGGAAGTGGGTTCGATCCCTGGTCCAGGAAGATCCCACATGCCATGGGGCAACGAAGCCAGTGTGTCGCAACTATTGAAGACTGCACCCTAGAGCTCGAGCTTCTCCTCCAGAGAAGCCATGGCGATGAGAAGCCGGCAGGCCACAAACTAGAGCGCAGGCCCTGCTCGCCACAACTAGAGAAAGCCCCAGCGCAGCAGTGAAGACAGAGTGAAGCAAAAAAGTATAAATAAATGAATAAAAATGCTTTCCAAATGGCACAGTTTAGAAGCCACAGGGAGCTATTAGGTAAGACAGAAGTATACTGAAGGCGGTTAGCAGGGCTTCCCCAAGTCCAAGGGAAACCTCCCCACACCCCTCCCTACTGGTTTTCCATAGGATACAGTCTCTGGGGGTCAGACATGTCTTACCCTCTGGATGGTACCCACACTCTCTTAGCATCACCGACCTGAGCGGAGCCACTTACAGACCCCATTGGCTTTCCAAGCAGTCTTAGGTTGTCAAAGTCCTTTTAAAGACAACCACGCAGCTGGGCTCACACCGACACTCGGCCACACCCAGCCTCCCATTCTGGACGTGTTGACCCCCAGGGCGCTGACTTGCCCCACATGACCTGGCCGCGGGCTGTGGGGGTGGAGGGAGAAGGGGACGAGGGCGAGTGAGGGTCTGTCCAGAGGCTGGGAGTCTTCAGCCGCCTGTGAAGAGCCTTGGGAGAGACGACGTAGACCAGAAAGGCAGCTGGAGGGTGGCTGGGTTCAGAGGCGCTGTCCGGAAAGGCAGAGGCAGCAATGCTGGGAAAGAAGGGCAGTGTTCAGGGGCCAAGCCCGGGGCAGGGGAAGTACTAGGTCTGTGGGACCCTGGGACTGATTTCCTCTGACCCCGCCACAGATGCACACGCTGACCTTGTGGTCCACGGAAGCCCTCGGATCTTCTTCCATGAACTCAAATGAAGCCAGGTCTCCTGCCTTCCCTGTGCTTGAGAAGTCTGGAGAATGCTGGTTCTGCACACATTTCTCCATGTTCTCATAAAAATCAAGGGAGTAAAAGAGCAAGTCTGAGCTCTTTGAAACATTAATTAAAGACACCATCATTTCCTTATTTCACGGAGGGTTGCTACCCCATTTGGGATTATTAGCAAAGCCAGACAGCCTTTGTTGTGCTTGACAAAGTGATTAATTCAGACTCTAGGTGAGTCTTGGCTTTCTCAACATCTTTTGATGTGCTAAGATTCCCCAGTGAGGCAAAAAAACATCATCAATTACTTAAACAAGCCATTACCTTGAGAGCACAATTACTGGTGAGGCCCAATCTACTAATTGGCAGATGAAGAGAGAGAAATGAACTTGGGCTGTGCCCTGGACCCTTACCTGTCCAGCAGTAGTAAGAGTCCTTTCAATTGTGTCATGGCAGTGCTCCCACTGATCTGGGACTGCCTAGAAATTTTTCCATCTCCACGAAAATTCATTTTGGGCCACTCAAGTCTTGGGAAGCCAGAAGGTTTCCATCTGAGAACTGCATTCAAAGTTGCAACTGGGCGAAGTTGTAGGCCTCAGTGCAATGGGAACACAGAAGTGTTCACAGAAGTAAACTTCTTGCTTGAAGGGAGCTGGGAAAAAATTCTTTGGCTTGCTCTTTTCCTCGAAAGTCACAAATTCTCCAACTCCTGGGGCAAGCAGGGTGGCGGGGTCTTCTGCAGAATGCTACGTCTGAGTGGGCAATCCCTGACACATAAGGAATTCAAGGCCTAAATAAAAGGCAGGTTTTCACTGTAAAACATGTAAACATAAAATTAAATTTATAAATTCAAGTAGAGTGTAATATACTTAGATATATCTTATTTTAGAAATACTTACTATTAATATACCTTTTAACACACTAGGTCATGACTGTTTTTTTCCCTCTCCTTGCTAGAAGAGAGGTTTAGGGGGAGATCTTTTGCTGTATTTATATAGGTCATTGGTTTTTCCGAATGGGGAGGGGGAGCTCAGTCTAGTTAAATTCAGTCAAATAACCAACACATAAAAAATCCAGAAGTGTTCCATAAATATCAGCCACTGCACCGGCCTTGTCACACAGTTCAATTGTTCTGTCCTATTTTTAAAATAGAAAGATGGGTGGCATGCATGTTCATATTGTGAAACTACTTTGGTTTCTACCACGATCGTTCTTCTCCTTGAATTCTCACTGGCACCAAAGGGCAAGGCGCCTCTCAGAATTCTTCCATGAGAAGTGGTGGAGAACTTGGGGGTGGGCGCAAAGGCAGAGGCGGAGGCTGTGCCGAGGCCTCACTCTGAGACCCCTCCCTGCTTAACCACCATCTCCCACTGGGCTCCACTTTCTTCTTTAATTCCCGAAAGACGAAAGACATCAGCTGGGTGGGGCCGGGCACCGGAAGGCACGCCTGGGGAAGCAGAGCGCATAGCGCCCAGGGTTTCCTCCACAGGCACCCCCAGAGCTGACTCTTCTCGGGGCGCGGGTGATGGGAGGGCCCTGGGACACCCCTCCTCTGCAAGCTGCAACCTCTCCCGGCTCCTTTTCCTGTCGTGCGTGACACAGTTGTTTCCCGCACCAGCTTTCGCACCGCTGTCCTCAGTTTCATAGATTTTTGGAAACTGGTCTGCTTTGGCGGGCCCTGCTTTTGGAAAACTAGCCTTGGGGGAAAATAATAATAATAAGCCTAAGGACCACTTGCCATTTTTTTTTCAAGTTCAACAAATATGTCCCATCCCGTAGCTGGACAGAAGAAGTGCTCTTAAGTGATCAAAACACAGTTCAACTGGCACACCCTCTGACACGGGACACATAAATACTGTGTTGGCTGCTGGTCATTAGCCACTGGATGCGCATTGGGTCCACAAGGCTGTAGGTTCCCCCGGTGCTTTGCACATGCCTGGCTTGTAGGAGACAACGTGTGTCTGCCTGATCATTCTCGGAATGTGTCACTTGTAACATGTTGGTTACCGTCAGCCGACAGTGATGAAGGATGTCATTCCAGGACTCCTCCCCTTTGTGAAGGTAAACTGCTGTCACCGTTTGGAGTAAATCCAGTGTCAAAAGCAGACCAACTCTCTTTAGTTCTTAGAAATGAAATACACAAGATCCATTAGATCCAGTTCTCCACATCTCAGTCCTTTGAGAGAGGGCTGAGACTCCTTCATTGTTTTCCAGATGTGGAGTTAGGTTGTCTCCACCTCCCAGTCCTTTGAGAGAGGACTGAGACTCCTTCACTGTTTTCCAGCTGTGGTGTTAGATTGTCAGCTGAGCCCAGGCAACCTGGATAGGCACGTGTGAAAATGTGGCCTATTTGGACCAGCCTTGAGAGCCCCATCTTCCCAGCATCATCCTTGTGGACCATCCATGGCCAGTGAGATCACTTTAGAGAGTTCCTGGGCTTTAAAATGTCCCATGGTAAAGTGTTTATTTTTACTCTTAGTTTTTCTTTATGGAAGTGGTAATGGTTTTCATTTACAGTCATGACATAAAGTTACCTTTTTTAATGTCTATATCAAAGAAAGTGGGAAGAAAGTGCTAGCCTAGGTGATTTGCAGATATGGCAAAAATTGTCAGGATGTTGTGGATTTAGAAGGTTAACCTCTTAATGCCAATTGAGATTCATTGACTCAACTCTCCTGCCCTGGCAAGGTGAGATAAAGCTGGAAAAATTGGCTAATTCTATACACTACAATAACCAACAACTGGACGGCACGAATGTTTGTAAACTGTAGTCTTTTCTTTAAAATACTTATCTGTTTGGGTGGTAGGGCCCCCAAGCCTGGTTTAGTGGTGCCTGAGACAGAGGCTGAGTGCTGTGGTAGCTCTGGGAGGCCCCTCCCCACCCTTCCCCAGCAGCTGGCTCATCAGTTTTCTCTAAACAGGAAGCCTTGAGAACCTCAGCCTCCACCCCAGACACTTCTTATTTTCAAGCACACTCCAAAAGGCAGTCATCTGTACACAATAGAAACTGGTGTGGGAGATGAATAATGGCCTCCAAAGATGTCCACATGCTAATCTTCAGAACCTGTGAATGCCACTTTACACAGCAGAAGGGACTCTGAGGATGTGCTTAAGGGTCCTGAGATCAGGAGAGTATCCTGATTATCTGGGTGGGCCCTCAATGTGATCAGAAGTGTCCTTATAAGAGGGAGGCAGGAGGAGTCAGGCAGAGGGGTTGATGTGACATCTGCGAGCAGAGACTGGAATGATGTGGTCGCAAGCAAACAATGGATGCTCTCCAGGAGCCCACAGAAAGAGCCAGCCCTGCTGACATAGCTTCAGACCAGCGAGACTGATTTTGGACTTTGGGCCCCAGATCTGCAAGATAAATTGTGTTATCTTAAACCACTACACTCATGGTTACTTGTTTTAGCCACCATAGGAGACAAATGCAGTTGAGAAAGATTAAACAATTCCTTAATTTCTGATAGGATTCACCACATTGGTCCTTTACGTAAGGTATCACTATACATTTAAAATAATTCTAATCACAAGAGGTTCAGTTAACACGTTTTAAAATCTATTTATGTTTTTGAATCGGCATCCACGTGGTTGACATCTCAAACATAGTATCATGAGGTATTACCAAAATAGAGTGAGAAGTCTTCTTCCTGTTATGGCCCCTAGACAGTCTTCTACTGAAAGGAAACACGGTTTCTCAGGAAAATGGCTGATTCAGGTCTAGGGCAAGAAATGTACAAGATGTACCTGGAACAACTTGTCATTTCAGAAAGTGAGGAGGCTGTTCTCCCCAAAAGTACTCAGGAACAAACTTATACGTGCTCCCCCTAGCCAAAGATGGGACAATCTGATGAATAGAAAAATCATGGCAATGGATCAAAACACATCAAAATACTCTAAAACACAGTCATCTGTACACAGTAGAAGTTGGTGTGGGAGCTGAATCATGGCAGTGGATCAAAACACATCAAGTAAATTTAAATTCATGAGTTCATAATGATACAAAAATAGCATGTGTACCCAATGTAAGATGCTACAGAATCAACTCACTACTTCGAACACTAACAACAAAAGCAAAGGATCAAGGCTGATCCTACTTTTCTCGTGTGAACTGTCCCTAGCAGAGGAGGACCAATTCAGAATTATTCCAGCTGGTAAATGGAGAAGGAATAACATGACTTTGCAGCCCCTGGTGCATGAATGGATTCAGGTGATAATCCTCACAGCTGCTCAGGTCATAATAAAAGACAAGTAGATTATGAACCTCCTCTGGTGTAGTCTTGAAGAAAAAGCCTCTGGATCAGTGGTTCCTAAACGTGGCTGAACACTGGAAACACCTTATAAAAATTCCAAAGCCCAAGTCACACCCCAGGCAATTAAGTTACTACCTCGGGGTATGGGTAGGGGTGGGGATGGGGTGAATGGGACACAGGCACCAGAAGTTTTTGAAGCTTCTCCAGGTGCAGACAGATTCAGGAATCAAGGGTTTAGATCCAGCTACAGGGGCTTCCCTGGTGGCTCAGATGGTAAAGAGTACACCTGCAATGCAGGAGACCCAGGTTCAATCCCAGGGTCGGGAAAATCCTCTGGAGAAGGGAATGCAACCCACACCAGTATTCTTGCTTGGAGAATTTCATGGACAGAGGAACCTGGCAGGCTGTAGTCCACGGGGTTGCAAAGAGTCGGGCACGACTGAGAGACTAACACTTTTACTTTTCACTAGGACTGAAGAATGGGTTAAACTACACCATGGGAGGCAACCAGCAGAATTTAGACTGTGGGAAACCCTATGGGACACCGCCTGGTTTTGTTGTGTTAAAAATGCGAGGGGAGAAAATGGAGGTGGGGTGTGGGATAGGAAGGGGGATTTAAAGACTTAAAGTTACTTACTAGACATCTGACCCAATTCTAACATCTAGTCAGTGTTTCAATTTCCTCAATTGTCTCACAATTTTTCTTTGTAGTATGTTTACTGAGTGAGAATCTAAAGTCAGATGACCCAGTTCAAACTATAGACCTTAGATTCTCACTTAATAAACATACTATAAAGAAAAATTGTGAGACGACTGGGGGAATTGAAACACTGACTAGCTATTTGAAGATACTAAGGAACTATTGTTATTTTTAATTCTAATAGTAATACTGTGGTTATTTTTGGAAAGAGTCATATTTTAGCAAAGGGGTACGGAAATATTTACAGTTGGAATGATGTGATGTCATAGATTTGCTTCAAAAAAGTCTGGGCATGAGGTGGGTAGGAGTGTAAAGCTGAGACAATATTGGCCACAAGTTGATAATTGTTAGAATGGTAGATACATGGAATTCACTTTACTCTTTCGTCTCCTTTTGCACTTTCCACACTAAAACATCAAACTAAACATCTCCTTCCTGCCCACTGTCATCCCCACTCTTCCTTCCATCTGTGCAACTGGTAACCACTTCAATTAACTCCTTATTTAGACTTATAGAGATATTTTTAATAAACATAAAAGCTAATATAAATAATGTTAGGTTTTTTTCTCCTCATTTTTTTTACATAAATAGAAGCACACTAAACTCAATTTTCCGCATCTTACTACTTTCATGTACTAGCATATTTTGATGACTTTCCATCTCCGTTGCATAGCATATTATTGAACGGATGCATCATAATTTATTTAAACAGATGGGCAGTTAGGTTGTTTCCAATTTTTTGCTGTTATAAACACGTTAAAAATAAATACCTCAGTACATATTTATGTAAAAGTATATGTGTAGAGCAAATTCCCAGGAGCAGATTTGATGGCTCAGTGGATAAATGCATATGCAAGATGCTAGCAAATAACCCTGGCTTATACCAGGGTAGAAAGAGAATAGGTGGAGAGAAGTGGGCAGATATGGAGATGCAGCTAATTTGAAGATGGAGCTAAAATTATTTGCTGATAGATTGTTTGAAAAATAAAAGAGAAAAATTAAGCATGTCTAAAATCAGTCAGCTTCAGATAAGTTCTGCCTGGGTAACAACTGACTTCCTTCATGCCCACAGCAAATCTCAGTGATTTACATACTCAAATATTTATTTCTTGGTCATGCTAAACATCTGTCATGGACCACTTCCTTCTTTACCCCTCATCATCTCCATTGCAGGACCCAGGCTTCAGGAACAGCTCTCATCTGGGAGACTACAGGCCTCAGGGCAGACAGAAAAGGACAAAAGGCTCCTCACATGTGGCTCTCAAAGCTTCCACTTGGATGTAGCAGACATGGTATCTTTTCATGATCAAGCCTTATGGAAATAAGGTGGAGATGTATAACCCTCCAACTGGGGAAGATTGTCCTATTTTAAATGATTACATACCCCACTAGTGAGAAAGAGCCCACCTGCCAATGCAGGAGACCTAAGAGATGAGGGTTTGATCCCTGGGTTGGCAAGATCCCCTAGAGGAAGGCATGGCAACCCACTCCAGTATTCTTACCTGGAGAATCCCATAGACAGAGGAGCCTGGCGGGCTACAGTCCATGGGGTTGCACAGAGTCAGACAGGACTGAAGTGACTTAGCATGTCAGCATGCACCATGTCTCAGAGGTTTCTGGCTTGAGTAACTGGTGGGTTGTGGTTGTAATAGTGATATAGAGATGAAAGAGGAGATAGAGTTCTAGGGGGAAAATTGAGTTCAGATTTAGATATAAGTTTAAAACACCTAATAAAACCATGAGCACCCAGGTATTTTGGACACTAAATACCCATTTAGACAGTAGTGCATTTCCAGATTTCCCTAATGTTGGGGCTAGAACTTCCAAAATGCTCCAGTGGGTGACCCCACTGCCTTGATACCCAGGCGCAGCTGTACTGGACAGTATCCAATCCACCAGGCTGGCTCGGAGAAGGCAAGTTTAGGCAGGACCGGCCAGGGCACAGTGAGCTCTCTATATTACCACTTTAAGAGCCCCAAACAGTTTCCTGGTTTTGAACTCAATGCTCCTATACACACCTATGTGACTGGAAATCAGTAGAGTTTTGAGGGACAGTTTTCAGTATGTTCAAGGACCTTTAAAGCCATGATAGCTTTGATCAATCATGTAATGACTTGAAGTCTAACTTAATTTTAAAAGTCATATGGTAAAATGCTTCATATGCAAAAGATATTTATTGTAGAATTCTGTATTGAATTGAATTATATTGAATTGAAAATAATTTACATGTCAACAACAAGGGAATGGTGATGGTTTAGTTGCTAAGTCATGTCTGACTCTTGTGAACCCATGGACTGTACCCCACGAATCTCCTCTGTCCATGGGATTTCCCAGGCAAGAATACTAGAGTGGGTTGCCAATTCTTTCTCCACAAGATCTTTCTGACCCAGGAATCAGACCTGGGTCTCCTGCATTGCAGGTGGATTCCTTACTGATTGAGCTACAAGGGGAGCCTAACAAGGGAATAAGCAAACAAATTATGAAATTAAAACCATGCCTAATAAACATCAAAAGAGCGCAGCCAAGGTGATATCTGGATAGAGATGAGTTCAGTGGAGAGAATGGGGCTAGAGATAGCAACGTAGAAGTTATTGACATATAGATGGTGTTGAAAGTGATGGGACTAATTGAAGGAAAGGAGCCAGAAAAGATTCTGAGGGCCAGCCCCTGAGGCAGGAGGTGTGATGTCATGGAAACCAAGAGAAGAGAATGTTTCAGGAAGAAGGAAGTGTTTGTCTGTATCAAAATGCTGCTGAGAGCAAGTGGAAAAAATAAAAACAAAACTAGCCAGAAATTACTAGAATGACAAGATCAAAACCTTGGACAAGTGACAAGTGACCTTGACAAGGCCACTTCCACTTAAATGGTGGGTGCAGAAACGTAGTTGGGAAGATGGAGAAGAGAATAGGGTATAGAAGTGGAAGGAACATGTCTAGATGATGCTTTTAAGAGGTTTTACTGGGAAGAAAAAAAGAAAAATATGGGGAAGTAAGGAAAGAGCTGGAATCACAGGAGTCTGCTTTACTTTTCTTTAAAATAGAAGACACTAGAATATGTCTGTATACTGATAGCAGTGATCCAGTAGAAAAGGAGAAATTGGTGCAACCGAAAAAAGAAACAGTTGAGAATTCTGAGTAAAAGCAGAAGTGAACGCACTGGCGTTAGAAAGGCAAAGACGCCTCTCTCATTATGGTCATCAGTTAATTAGTATCTGTTATAATTATACCTTTGGTTTCTAAGAAACCTGCCTGCCCTTGTTCTCAGTACATCCTCTGCTTGTTCTCATGCAGTGGTTTGTCAACAACACCCTACCTTAGAGGACAGGAAGAAACAGGATAGAAGGGTTCACACGGCACCTGCTTGAAATGTGGCAGACCTGGGTTCCTCTCTGCCTCAATCTCTTAGCAGCCCTGCCACCCTGGGGGTGCTAATTCATTTCCTGAAGCAGTAATTTCTTAGTAATATAAGAAGAATATTTATGCCTACGTTTATATCATTGTTAGAAGGCTCATACAGGAGAATGTATAGAGAGTTCTTGGCATAATCTCTGGTACATAGGGAAGGTTAAAAATTATGATAATGGTGAGTGTGCGTGTTAGTCGTTCAGTCGTGTCCAATTCTTGGCGACCCCATGGACTGTAGCCTGCCAAACTCCTCTGTCCATGGAATTCTCCAGGCAAGAATACTAGATTGGGTTGCCATTCCCTTCTCCAGGGGATCTTCCCAACCCAGGGATTGAACCCAGGTCTCCTGCATTGGAGGTGGATTCTTTACGGTCTGAGTCACTAGGGCGGCCTCCCTCTGTTGATGTAAATGTATTATTCTTGTGCTGTGACAAAATTGTTGTCAGACTAATAGCTACAATGAGCAAACTTCAGGAGACAGTGAAAGACAGGAGAGCCTGGCGTGCTGCAATCCTGGGGTCACAGAGTCGGACACAACTTAGCGACTAAACAGCAACAACGTTTTTGTGGTTCTTCTCTTATTGGAGAAAGAACTGCACATCAGTCAGATATTTGTGTATTTGTTCAGTAGTCCTTTATTTTTTTTCCCAGAAGAGTGAAGATTGTAAACAGTCTCCTTTCCTGAATCTTTGGGAACAAATTATAATGACTGTTACTTAATTTCATGGATAGGGTTGAACAGAATTGAAAAACAATGGGAAATTCAACTCTAGAATATCTGTCCCACTGAGTTTTGCCTGTGTACATCTTACAGCTTATTTTATATTCAGAAGTCTCCTATTAGAATGCAACTATCAGACAATGAAAGCAGTACGTTTCAAAATGCATGGGCTGCAGCTAAACAAGTAAGAAGAGGGAGATTTATATTCTTAAATGCATTTATTAGAAATAAAATAATATTGAAAATAAGTGAGCCAAATTGTTAACTTAAGAAGCTAAAAGAGAGAAAAATAAAGAACTAAGAATAAACTCAAAGAAAATAGTAGGAAGATCATAATAAAAAATGAGCATAAAATTATGAAACAGACATAAAAACAGCAAAAAGAGAAATGTAGAAATGAGTGAAAAAAGCAGAAAGTTCGGGCTTTGAAAAGATAGACAAACCTATAGCAAGACTTTTCAAGGAAAACTTTTCCAAGCAAACTAGGAATGGAAGGAATGTCCTTTATAAGGGGTGCCTGTTAAAAATTTATGGCAAAATCTTACACTTAATTTTAAAACATAAGATACATTCCTATAGAGTCAGGAATAAGAAAAAGATGTTCTCTCTTACTGCATCTTTTAAACATTGTACTAAAGGTCTTAGCCAGTGTGATAAGAAAATGAAAAGTGAGATAAAGGGATTAGGGGAAAAAGAGAACAAACTGATATTGTTTGTATAAAATATAACTGTCAGTGTAAGAAATCAAAGAGAGTCCACATGTAAACCAGAAGAACTAATAAGAAATTTTAGAAGGATCTTGATTACAAGACTGACATAAAGCACAAATGATGTTCCTACACATGAGCAATAAAAATAACCCAATATATGTAAATAGCAAAAAGATACTCTCTGTGCACAAAATTAGAAAATGTTACAAAGGACAGAGAATGAGTCAATGGAGAGATATGTACATAGATGAGAAGACTCAGGGTTGTAATAACATTGGTACTAATTTATAAATTTAATGCAATTCCACTAAAAATTCCAAGAGGATTTTTCATCAAACTAGACTAATCAATTCTAAAATTAATGGGAGAAAGTAAGATATTACAAGGTGTTACAGAGTTATAATAGTTAAAATAGTGAGGCACTGGGACAAGTCAGACAAACGGTCAGAATAGATCAGAACTCCGATATTCCTAGGGTGTAGGGTGCTGTGATTCATGGGGTCGCAAAGAGTCGGACATGACTGAGCAACTGAACTGAACTGAGGGTGGAGCCAGGGCTTCCCAGGTGGCATTAGTAGCAAAGAAATTGACAGCTAAGGCTGGAGACATAAAGAGGCATGGGTTCGATCCCTGAGTCAGGAAGATCCCCTGGTGGAGAGCTTGGCAACCACTCCAGTATTCTTGCCTGGAGAATCCCATGGATAAAGGAGCCTGGCAGGCTACAATCCATAGGGTTGGTCACAAAGAGTCGGACATGGATGGAGCCAGCCTTATAAATCAGTGGAGAGAGGGGTGGGTCTCTTTGTCAACCCTTAATAGAAGTGCACTCAGCTGTGGGGCAGGATTATTTTTCCCAGGGTCCCAGTGACATGTTTTCTGATGAGCCATCTCTTATTGTAGAACCTGCCTTAACACATCACCCTCTGATGATTGATTTGACTTCTCAAGTACCTGAAAAGGATGTGCTCTGAGTAGATACATCAGCATCTTGTTCCTGGAAAAGGGCACCTACTCTTATAAGTTAATGAACATTCTGCTTTGCAGTTTATAATCTTACGAGCTTCTCTAACTGCTACTAACTGACACATGAGCGAACGCACGCTGGATGGTTTCCAGTCCTGAGGGCAAGGTCTTAAGGTAACGGGTATCAAGGGAGGCACCAAATGTGAAGATGAGGATGTGAAAAAAGAAAGGAGGCACTAAAAGAGGAACTGAGACGATCTCGTAGAGAAATTCTATTTCCAATGAACTCCTGTCCTGAGACATGATTGAAGAAGCAATTTGTATACTTACAGTTCCTTTAAGTGTTGTTGTAGGGGAAGAATAGGGGAAGGAAGAAGAAAACAATTCAGTCAGCTAACAAGGCTACAGCTCGTTCTTTGCTAAACAAAAGCTGTTCAGAATTCATCTGCATGTCCTCCTCTCCCTGCCCAAATCCGTGCTTGCCGTCAGCTTGCAGTCACCTATTGACGACTGCTTGTTTCCCAATTAATTCTTTAACCAATCAGTGTAGCACAATTCTGCCTGCCCCCTAGATAAACTGTAATGGGAATAAGGGGGAAAGGTAGGGGAATTTCAAAGTTGGAAAATATTTTTGAAATTGGAGGAAAAGCAATGGCAAGAAACATTTTCTCTCAAAAAAAGTACAGACATCGAGATGTTGATACATGGATGTGTCTGCAAAACTCGGAAAAATTTAATGAGAGTGTTTGGCAAAATGGATGTACACTGACACAGACTAACTGGGGCAAACATTCTGGAAAATAATTTGGTATTGCACGCCAGTGTTTAAAACCAGTGACTCAGGGATTTCAGATCCAGAAAAGCTTCATGTGTAAAATATTGGAAGAGTTTGATGTATAAAGTTGTAGTGGCCTAACTTAAATTAGCTGAAAACATCCTAAATATTTAACAATAAAGATAGTTTAGTAAACTTTGATATGTCCACAAGAGGAATATACAACCATAAAAATAATATTCATAGGGGATTTATAATATGGAGATGTCTTCCTTATTTTGAATGGAAAAAGTAGAAAAGTAAAGAAATAGAAAAAAATTACAGAGACTAGGATCTCAAATACATAAAAATACACTCAGAAAAAATTTACAATTTTAATAAAATGGGAATAGGCTTTCTCCCTGCTATTTCTAGCTCTTTTGCCCAAATTTCTGTCAAGCATTTCAAGATTTATTTTCTGGAAAGCTGGCAAATCTCATCTTCTGCTCCTGTGTCTTAAAATATTTTGAAGAGCCAAAAATGTAAGTCCTTATCTAATAAAGCTTCCCATGTGGCCACACAGCCTTTTATGGAATTGCTGGCTAAGCATTTCATGGCTGTGTGTGTCACAAGGATAGCGTAACCATGACAAAGGCCTTTTCTTCTCCAGAGGAGGGACAGGTGGGTTACCTGGCACCCTTGGGCTTCATCTCTTCCTGGCACACCATGATTTTTATCCCAGGAAAATTGCTATTTGCCAAAGGAATCTTCCACTATTTCAAAAAATATCAGTAGCCTCCGAAATTTCCAAAAGCAGCTCAGTTCAGTTCAGTCGCTCAGTCGTGTCCGACTCTTTGCGACCCCATGAATCAGAGCATGCCAGGCCTCCCTGTCCATTACCAGCTCCTGGAGTTCACTCAGACTCACATCCCTCGTGTCCGTGATGCCATCCAGCCATCTCATCCTGGGTCGTCCCCTTCACCTCCGGCCCCCAATCCCTCCCAGCATCAGTCTTTTCCAATGAGTCAACTCTTCACATCAGGTGTCCAAAGTACTGGAGTTTCAGCTTCAGCATCATTCCTTCCAAAGAAATCCCAGGGCTGATCTCCTTCAGAATGGACTGGTTGGATCTCCTTGCAGTCCAAGGGATTCTCAAGAGTCTTCTCCAACACCACAGTTCAATTCTTTGGCGCTCAGCCTCCTTCACAGTCCAACTCTCACATCCATACATAACCACAGGAAAAACCATAGCCTTGACTAGACGGACCTTAGTCGGCAAAGTAATGTCTCTACTTTTGAATATACTATCTAGGTTGGTCATAACTTTTNACTTTCTTCAATTTAAGTCTGAATTTGGCAATAAGGAGTTCATGATCTGAGCCACAGTCAGCTCCCAGTCTTGTTTTTGTTGACTGTATAGAGCTTCTCCATCTTTGGCTGCAAAGAATATAATCAATCTGATTTCGGTGTTGACCATCTGGTGATGTCCATGTGTAGAGTCTTCTCTTGTGTTATTGGAAGAGGGTGTTTGCTATGACCAGTGCATTTTCTTGGAAAAACTCTATTAGTCTTTGCCCTGCTTCATTTCGCATTCCAAGGCCAAATTTGCCTGTTACTCCAGGTGTTTCTTGATTTCCTACTTTTGCATTCCAGTCCCCTATAATGAAAAGGACATCTTTTGGGGGTGTTAGTTCTAAAAGATCTTGTAGGTCTTCATAAAACCGTTCGACTTCAGTTTCCTCAGTGTTACTGGTTGGGGCATAAACTTGAATAACTGTGATATTGAATGGTTTGCCTTGGAGACGAACAGAGATCACTCTGTCATTTTTGAGCTGCATCCAACTACTGCATTTTGGACTCTTCTGTTGACTATGATGGCTACTCCATTTCTTCTGAGGGATTCCTGCCCGCAGTAGTAGATGTAATGGTCATCTGAGTTAAATTCACCCATTCCAGTCCATTTTAGTTCACTGATTCCTAGAATGTTGACGTTCACCTTTGCCATCTCTTGTTTGACCACTTCCAATTTGCCTTGATTCATGGACCTGAGATTCCAGGTTCCTATGCAATATTGCTCTTTACAGCATCGGATCTTGCTTCTGTCACCGGTCACTAAGTAGAAATTCTCTGATAGGGATCATGAAGACATAAAGAATGGACTGAGGATCTGTGGCTCCCAAAAGCAGGGAAAAGCCACGTCCTCTATGGCTGCGGCTTAAGATAAACAGTGAGGGAAACTTGTAGAGCAGACCATGGTTTGACTCTTTACCGCTTCGGCTCTAATCTCAGCTTCCCTGGTAGTTCAGATGGTAAAGAATCTGCTTGCAGTGCAGGAGACCCGAGTTTGATCCCTGGGTCAGGAAGACCCCCTGGAGAAGGGAATGACAACCCACTCCAGTGTTCTTTCCTGGAGAATCCCATGGACAGAAGAGCCTGCAGGGCTACAGTCAATGGGGTCCCAAAGAATCAGACAGTACTGAATGACCCTCACTTCAATTCAACCAACTCAGTCATCTCTATAATACATCACTGTAATATACAATTTATCAAAAATCTCTCAGTTTATTATGAGTGGCTTCTTTGGCTGAGCAACTGGTTGACCACTCTTGTTGAATACATCAGGAAAGGGTTTTGTCTTGCAGAAGACAAAGTACTGGGGAATTTCTTATGTTGAAAACAATCCCATGTGGTTCCATGTGGTTTTTTTTTTGTTTTTGTTTGTTTTTTGAGAATGGACAGTAAGTAGAAGGAGCATCACTGGGACTGCAGGGTTTGAATCCTTTGGGGATAAATGACACTTTGGTTGTAAGCATAAAACCAAAGAATGCTATCTGAAGCTACTTCATATACTTTCCATTGTCATTTTCCAAGTTAAGTATCCTTAATATAAACAATGATAGATGTTCAAGATCATAATTGTGGAATACACTTGCATTAATTCCCGTCAGATAAGCTGTTCTAAATATCGCAACATGGCAGCCACATGATGGCTGAATATTATCTGATTTACTAGCATCCTGGGCCACCAGAACTGTTTTTTTCTTTTCTTTCTTTTTTTTTTTGGCTTCACCATGTGGCAAGCAGGACCTCAGTTCCTAGACTAAGGATTGAACACATGCCCCATGCAGTGGAGACACAAAATCTTAACCACTGGACCGCCAGGAAGTCCCTGCCAGTTCTTTACTAATAGCTCAGGACTTGATGGCATAATTTGAGACAAAAAAGAAATTTCTTTCAAAATGATAATGTTTAAGGTAACAGGAAATTTTTCAGAAAATCTTTTTTCATTGACTCTAAACTCATTCATGGGTATTCCTGGTGTACCAGTTTCCTAGGGCTGCCATATTAAAATAACACAAACTGGGCTTAAAACACCAGAGTTTGTCTCACAATTCTGGAAGCCAGAAGTCTGAAACCAAGGCTTTTTGCAGAGCTATGTTCCCTCTGGAGATGAGAATCCATCCTTCTTTTTCCTAGCTTCTGGTCATCTGCTGACAACCTTTGGTATTTCCTGGTTTGCAGCCACGTAATTCCAATCTCTGCCTTTGTTATCACAGGGCGTTCTCCCTGTGTCTCCATGTCTTCATGGGGCATCCTCCTGTAAGGACACCAGCCGTAATGGCTTAGAGATCCACTCTACTTCAATATGACCGTCATCAGTTCTAAGTTGCTTCAGTCATGTCCAACTCTGCAGCCCCGTGGACTGTAGCCCCCCAGGCCCCTCTGTCTGTGGGATTCTCCAGGCAAGAATGCTGGAGTGCCTTGCCATTTCCTTCTCCAGGGGATCTTCCCGACCCAGGGATTGAACCTGCATCTCTTTCATTGCCTGCACTGGCAGGTGGGTTCTTTACCACTAGCATCCCTGAGAAGTCCCTCATCTTTAACTAATTACATTTGCAACTACCCTATCTCCAAATAAGATAGTATTCGGGGAACAGGAATTCTACTGATTTTTTGGAGGGGTGACACGATTCAACCCCTAATTCCTAGAGTCCATGGATTCTGGGTTAAGAACCTATTGAGACTGACACAGGGGAGTTTGGGAGTGGAGAATATGAAACGTGGATGCAGAGAAGGAACTGTGAGCAAGACAAATGGAGCGCACTTTGTAATTCTGCTTGGAAGTCTGGAGGCAGTGATCTCTCACTGTTGGTTCTAGTGCGAGGGCTCTAGTTACTGATGGCAACATTTGGCCCATTCCTAGCTGGATGCTTCACTTCTATACTTGACTCTGGGCTGCAGAGTGAAGTTTATGGTTATGTCCAGAACATTCTCTGCTGATGCCATATGTTTGGAAATGTCTGAATTTTGTGCAGAGACACAAGCGGTATTTTTGTAAGTGGAGTTACATAATTAGGGCATGGGCTTGCATGATAATTAGCATGTGTAATTAGGCACAGACTTCTTGTCCTTTAATTAGACAATCAAGACATCTAATTACAAAATTAAGATGTAATTACGTGGCCTAAGATCGACATATTTCTTTCTACCCATTAGAGATTACATTTTAGAAAATAATTCATAAAAATTGATGAAAAAATGAACCAGAAACCAGATTTGAGGCCGTTGAGGGAGTGTCAAGTAGGCTGGTAAGCCACCTTTGGTCTTTCGTCTTAAGTGCAAAGGGGGTTATTTAAAACATCACAGTCTACTTGAAATACTTTTACACACTCTGCTGTCAACCTTTGGCATACACACTAATGAAGAGGAATGTGGGCATGACTAGTCCATGTAATTCACACGAGGCTCTTGAGTGTGGTTTGTAATTACCCTTGAACGTGGACTAAAATGTGATGAACTGGGGACCCATTCAAACCACTCAGTGGAAACCTTGGTCTGGAGAACTGGGAGCAGAACCCACCTTCCCTTTTCACCCTGGCTTGATTCTTCCTGTGGCCACTTTAAAGGTAGGCAACATTGCTCAAAGTAACGCAAATCAACAATTAACCTGTTGTCCTTTCCCTGAATATTTGAGTATTCATTGCAATGTGCTTAACTGCTCCTTATTGGACTGCAGGCAAGAACGGGAAGGTCAGAGTCTAAAGCAAACATTCCATCTTTCTAATGATAAGTGAGGCTTGGAGCTGCAGGATTTTTCAAGTTCCAGTGTTCCTATGAAGTCTGACTGAATGGATATTCTCTATATTTTCCCTTGCTCCAAAATTGAGATTTGGCTGATCTTTGTAGGATGCTAAACACTCAGTCTGATTCATTAATTTTTCTGAAATAACTGAACTTTTGACATAATTGGCTGGCTGATTGGGGATTACAGCCATATGCCCAGGTTTCTCTAAGCTAGTTCTGACTTTCACTGTGTTATCCCTCTGTTCCCATAAACTGTCGAAATATCCTAGTAATTCCAATGTTTTGACAGCAACACTGCACTTCTCAAACTGTCGCTTTCTCCTGGATGGTGGCATAGACATCTGTGGGGCCATGTTTCCTGATTTGGGGCTAGGAAAATATGCTTCTCATATGGTCTCAGGCCATGAAAACAAAGACATAGAGGGTTTGCAAGTGGTTAGTGATGAGGTCTCGTTCCACAGAGTGTCCCCTCCTCCCTTGTTTTTTTATTTTTCTCTGTTAGGTCATGGAATGTGATGAGGGATAAATTATGTGCAGGGGTCAATTTGACCAAGAAAAACCACAGATTTGTGCAGGGAACTGATTTTTGCCATTGTTACTTTTTTCGCCTCACCTTGCGAGAGAATTGTTGATGGTAGATTTAAAGGTTGAGGAGCTGAAATGGGCAGAGGGGCAGCTTTTTGGAGGTGGGGTGGGGCCGTGCCGTGCAGCTGGTGGAATCTTAGTCCCCTGACCAGGGATCGAACCCAGACCCTTGGCAGTAACAGTGCAGTCGTAACCACTGAACTGCCGGGGAATTCCCAAAGTGCAGTTTTAAATACTATTTATTGACAGAAATTGTAGGTGGGGAAGGGGTTTTTGGGCTACATCATCTCTAAAGCGACTTTCAGCTAAGACATCTGAGGATGTCTTAATCTCGAGCCTGTTAATCAAGAGGAATTTACTGAGCTCAGGCCACTCGCATACCTCTAGGCCTCCACCTCGTCAGTCCTAAGATGTCGTCACCTGGAAACTTCTACCCTTACATCTGGAGAGCTGATATCTGATAGGGCCAAAAGTGTGAACCTGTGTCTCAGTTTTTAAAACGTGCTTTTTCCTTCAGGTACTCCACATCAGCGTTTTCAAGACTAGAGAAGTTGGGCATCAGACATCCCAAGCCTTCTCCTTTTATTGGAAACTTAGCGTTTTTCCGCCAGGTAAGGGTTGCTTTCCACTGTCTTCTGATATAAGATGCTCTGAGCCGAGAGCAGCTTTATCCACAAAGCATTGCTTCCATTCAGGTCGCCCACACTCAGGGAGGTCTGTGTGTGAATTGCATCAGTTCCTATGTGACAAGAACGATCCATCACTGATCACTCATCAATGCATATAGAGCCCTGGTATCCTGTCATTCATGCACAAATCCATTTAATGAGTGTCTAAGTGTGCCAGGTCCTGGGATGTGGAAGAAAGTAAAAGCTGCCCATGCCCTAGCACTAGTGGAGGTGGTAGACATGGCAGCTGTGGTTTGTCCTTCAGAGGAGGGGGAGATCCGTCAGGGCTAGAGTCATCCTGGAGGACTTCCTGGAGGAGGGGGTCTTCAGGAGCAATAGACGTAAAGACAAGGAGCCCCTCACCAGGTGGGAGCAATGATGTGCATGATGGCACCATATGAGAAACAGGGCACAGCTTGGGGAGCAGCCTGGACTAAAAAGCAGAGATTGGGGAGCACCAGGGAACACTGCTGTGAGAAAGAGAGAGGAGCAGGCTTCCCAGGTGGTGCTAGTGATAAAGAACCCACCTGCCAATGCCGGAGATGTGAGAGATGTGGGTTCGATCCCTGGGTTGGGAAGATTCCCTGGAGAAGGTCACGGCAACCCACTCCAGTATTCTTGGCTGGAGAATCCCATGGACAGAGGAGCCTGGTGGGCTACAGTCCATGGGGTTGCAAAGACTGAGTGACTAACACTTAGATCACTTAGATCACTGACAGTGCAGAAAGGCAAGTGAAGAGCTGTGCGTGTCCCAACATTGGTGAGTAGGAGGGGGACACCAAAGGGAAAGATTTCTCTGCAAGATTTAGAGCAGGTCTGTAGAATCGAACAGTTGTTGAGCCCTGGCTGTGAAGCAGTGAGGGCTTGGCCAGGGTGGAGATGAGAGTGAAACAGAAGAACTTTGGGGGCAAAATTAGTAACTCTCATGGAGACTTAGATGAGGAGAAGTCAAGGCAGAATGAGTCAACTTGTCTTTAAGTTTGGAGCCAGACAACAGGGAGAATGGCCAGGAGTCCATGAAAATAAAAGGTCAGGAGGTCAGCTGGTTTAGGGAGGTGCCTTTGATTTGCCAGAATGACTCGAATGCCCTCTGGGCATTTGGAGATAAAGTCCTGGGACTTTATCTTCACAGGTTATTTTTGTTTCTCACGTTGGGTTTTCTCAGAAGCCAGATGATTTATTCTGCCAACTCCTGTGGGGGGTACTGCCACCAGACCCAATATTAGGAGGCTACAGATCCTACATGTGAAGCCACTAAGCCAAACAAAGGCAGGAAGGACTAAATTGGGGCCAATCCTGATAACACCCCTCTAAGATCTCTTTAGGCTTTCCCCACCCCTGCCCCCGGAAAGCCTGGCCCTTGGCGTCAGGTAGAAAATAACATATGCTATTTCTGTCCCTTTTCTTTCCCATCAGTTTCTCTTCTCTTCCGTTTTGTCCCTTTCTCGGTTCAACACCCCTTCCCGGTGTTTATTGTTGTTTCTCTCTTCCCAGTGTTTTTTTTTAACGCCTCCTTCTCTCCTCTCTAGCTCAGGGGTGGCCAGGCCACAACTTTCAGCCCACAAACAGCATCGCAGCAAGGCTCCCCATCAGCTCCGTGAAGCAAGTATGAAGATATTTCTAAGTGTCAAAACACAACAACAAACCAGATAGGAAATTAAAGCAAATCCATCTCACAAATTTCTATGGGGGAAATGATCAGTTGCATTCAGACTTGACTGAATTAATTCAGTATCAACATGTTGAGTTAAACCGTATCCCTGTCGATGTGCCGAGAACACTGTGCCTGCCTTTGGCTAATTTCCACATATGCTCCTTTTTAGCTGCTCATTCTCATATGGGCAGATCCTGCCAAGTTCTTGCTAGAACATAGTCATTTCATTGACTGTTTTTATAGTCATATGAGCTTTCCTTGGTATTAATATATGGCAAGCTTAGATGGAGGTGGAGCTATGGTTTTTCCAGTAGTCAGGTACGGATGTGAGAGTTGAACCATAAAGAAGGCTGAGCACTGAAGAATTGATGCTTTCGAATTGTGGTGGTAGAGAAAACTCTTGAGAGTCCCCTGGACAGCAAGGAGATCAAACCAGTCAGTCCTAAAGGAAATCAACCTGAACGTTCATTGGAAGGACTGATGCTGAAGCTCCAATACTTTGGCCACCTAATGCAAAGAGCCAACTCATTGGAAAAGACCCTGATGCTGGGAAAGATTGAGGGCAGGAGGAGAAGGGGACCACAGAGGATGAGATGTTTGGATGGCATCACTGACTCAGTGGACATGAGTTTGAGCAAACTCTGGGAGATAGTGAAGGACAGGAAAGCTTGGCATGCTGCAGTCCGTGTGACTGCAGTCAGATAAGACTGAGCACCTGAACAGCAGCTGGATGGTGGAGCTAGACTGAGAGAGCCTGGGATGGGTTTTCATTAAGGACATCCACTTCTTCCACTTTCCCAACTCTCTACTCTCACCCACCCCTTACGTGTCTACCTGTCCACTGCATTCCCACAGCACAGGTCTAGGGGTCTCTTCCACTTCCATCCCAAATGAAGCATGTTTTCATGTTTATTTCTTTCCCATAACACAATGGACCCAGCCATTTTCAACCCTTAACCCATACTTTCCCCCTGTGTATATCCACACATAGACCCCATCTCAACAATACAGTGAGTCAAGCATTTTTCTGACCCTACTCCACGCTGTGTATATATCCGGGAACCCTCCTTTCCCACCCCAAAACGTGTCTCATATATAAAGTAGCTCTAACGTTCTTATGCCTTGAATATGTTGATTTTAGTTAAAATTTAACTTGGATCATAATTCAGAGTTTGTGATAATTTGGGTACACTCAGCAGACATTTATGCCTATAGTGGCTGTGAACAGAGGCTCTGCCAAAAATAATAATAATATAAACCAAATTGCAGAGGGGAATCTTAGCATAGTTGAGAAAGCAAACATTTTTCAAATATTTTAGCAGCAATTATACACAAATAGTATAAGTACAGATGATCTCATCTGTCCATTACAGCAGAGTTGACAGCGACTGTCTCTTGGCAATATTATTTTTTCAAGCCACTAGTTTATTCTAATACTGCAAAGTACTGGAGTACTGAGAACTGAAACAGTTCTGAAAACAATACCACTTTGATTATTTCTCTATGGTTAATGTAATTGTGTTCTCATGATTGTAGACTTTTTTCCTGAAGAAGTTTAAATATTTGAAATTCTGTTTCATCTGATTTTTACTCTAGTGCTTGTTTTCTGCAGGGTTTCTGGGAAAGCCACATGGAGCTCAGAAAGCAATATGGACCTCTGAGTGGGTAAGAAGAAAACTCCATTCTTCTCCCATGTATTTTGACTTGTGTGTGTTGAAGTGACATGGAAGGAATGACGAGAATGGGCATGTTGCCTGTGTTTATCACTTTTGAGGATCCACAAAGAGTATGCCCAACAGTACAGATGGATCTTCTCCTAGAGAAGATCCCAGGTGGCCCAGGGTGCATGGTACTAGCCTGAAAAACACTGTTTGCCAGTCTTCAAAGCCCAACCAGCTGGTTTAGGCACTGGGTGCCTTGACCATCTCTGATCACTGTACCAAAAGCATGTTGCAGGGAGGCAGTGGCCCTCCTCACCTCAGTCTAATTTGCCTTGACCACCCATGGCAAGTCTCTCCCCATGATCTTATCTAAGCTTTTGTTGCTGTCGTTTTTTAGGCGCTCAGTCGTGTCTGACTCCTTTTGGACCCCATGGACTGTAGCCCACCAGGCCCCCCTGTCCATGGGATTTCCCAGGCAAGAAAACTGGAATGGGTTGGCATTTCCTTCTCCAGGGAATCTTCCCAACCCAGGGATCAAACTCATGTCTCCTGCATTAGCAGACAGATTCTTTACCACCGAGCTACCAGGGAAGCCCCTTATAAACCTTATTTGGGCCCACTTTATTCAACTCTGTGGGTAAAATATGCATCAGCTATATGGCCATATGATCTATTATCCGACACTGTACACATTTCAAAGTAACAGGGGGTGCTATTCATACTTACTGCAGGACAACAGTGGAAACTAAGACTGACCTGGCTAGACTGGGTCACATGGTCACCCTAATTCTCAGCCATGTAGAGTAATATAGGCCTTCCCCTTCTTTTTCCTGTATTTTCCCTTTTTAAAAAATTTCGTCATGTTTTCTTTTAATTGTGAAATATATATGCCAAAGAGCATGTAACATGTAGAATTTAAAGAATATTAATAAAATGAACAGGTATCTATCACCAAGCTTAAGAAACTGAATACCAGTATCCTATGTAGATTTTTCCTTTATTTATTTTAATTGGAAGGTAATCACTTTTATAATGTTGTGTTGGTTTTTGCTGTACATCATTGCAAATCAGTAATAACTATATATATATATATTTTGCTGTTTAGCCACTAAGTCGTGTCTGACTCTTTGAGACCCCATGAACTGTAGCACGGCAAGCTTCCCTGTCCTTCACTGTCTCCCAGAGCTTCCTCAAACTCATGTCCATTGAGTCAGTGATGCCATCCAACCATCTCACCCTCTGTCACCCCTATCTTCTATAGTGCCTTTATTTTCCCTTTTTATGCTTCAGAGTATGCTCCTTTAAAAAAAAAAAAAATTGGCATCTGACAAATAAACCCATGATCAGACCGTTTACCCTATTCAAGATTTAACAGACTTGAATCATACTGATTCTCAGCCCATGTCCTTCTAGGCTGGAGCCCTAATCATCTTGGTCTGCTCTCTCGCAGCTTCTCCTCAGTTGCTGGATGATTTGAGGTAGCTTTTTTCCAGACTTTTAGGTCTCTGATAACTTTTCTAGGGGCAGCAAAGTGCTATGGTGTTCCTATTGTATATCCTAATGGGGTGCACTTGGTTTGTGAGCCCTTCTATCCATGGGGCACGTGATGCTGGTCTCTCAGTGATGATTTTCAAGAGGGATTGACATATACTCTTTGTGGAAATGCCAGGAGACCCACGGTTTTGGCCCACTTCTTCTCATCACTCTTGAGTTTGCTATGTAACCCTGAGAACGTGGTACATGAAGATACTCTACTCGGTGGTCTTGGATTAGTTTGTCATTTCTGGATAAGATATTACTCCAAAATGCAGTGACTCAAGGAACAAGTTATTATGGATGGTGTGCCTACGGGCTGGCTTGAGTTGGCTGGTCTGAGCTCGCCTGTCTGGGGAGCTCAGCTGGGTTTCCTGGGGCTTCTGCAGGTTCAGTGGGGGCAGCTGTGCCCCACGCTTCCCTCATCCTCCTTGGAAAGGCAGGAGGGCCAGGGCAGACTCATCTTGGGAAGGGAAAGTATCAAGAGAGCAAGCCCAATTTTAAGTTTCTGCCAACATCCCTATCAGCCAAACCAAGTTATATGCAGAAACCAAAAGTCTGGGCAGAAAGCACACTCTGTGTGCAGTTAGGCCAAAGCAAGTTACTTGGCCAAGCTTGACACTGGTGGAGCAGGGAGATGTACTCCTCTAAAAGAAGAGTGGGGAGATGGTGCATACTTTAAATAACAGGCAATTCCATCTCACTCTCTGTGATCCCTTTTAGCTTGGTCTCCTACCACCCCTTGCCCCATTTTTTTTAAGTGCATAGCTTCTTGCACTGAGTATAATAGGTACTGAAGAATTTATCTTTCCAACAGTCTCATTCTGCTGTTGACTTGACATTGACCTTGGAGACTGTTACATATTTCTGAGACATAGCACTGACTCAGAAGGATGGTGGTTTCCCCAGAATTAGAAAAAGGCCTCTCTAAGTCTGATTCTAGGAATCACTCCCTTGAAGTAGTTCTGTACAGATTTTCAGAGTAGAGCTGTTGAGTACTTTAAAATAATTTTAAAACCTCAGATGAAGAGTTTAAATGGCACTGTATTAATTGGTGGATTGTGTGGTGGTGGTGATAGTGATGTGTATATGTGTGCATGAGACAGAGAGAAAGACAGATTGATTTCCTTGACAACAGGATGGCCAATCAACTTCCCACTCCCCCAACTTTAACTTAACACAATTTACCCTTTTCATTTCAAGAAAACTTGAATCATAGAGAACGATCTCAAATGAGGTTGAAGAGAGAGAAATTGCAGTATGATCTTTGGTAAAAAGGGAAAAAATGAAAGGTGATGGCATAATTTCTTCATACAAAGCTATCAACTTTCTCTGCTTTAGGAAAATTGATGAGCCTTAAAATGCTGACTTCTTTTTAAATGTGTCCACTGCCAAATTGAGAGGCACTGTAGTGGTGGGGTAAAGTCCTGTTTGAGCTCTGTGAAAAGAGAAAGTCTCTCAGTCATGTCTGACTATTTGCAACCCCATAGACTATAGCCCTGAACCACACCCCCGCCCCGCCCCAGACTCCTCTGTCTGTGGGGATTCTCCAGGTAAGGATATTAGAGTGGGATATTGCCATGCTCTCCTTAAGGGGATCTTCTCAACTCAGGGGTTGAACTCACGTCTCCCCCATTGCAAGTGGATTCTTTACCAACTGAGCCCCCAGGAAAGCCCAAGAATACTGGAGTGAGTAGCCTGTCCCTTCTGCAGGGGATCTTTCCAACCCAGGCATTGAACCAGGGTCTCCTGCATTGCAGGTAGATTCTTTACTGACTGAACCACTGGGAAAGCCTGTTTGAGTTCTGTAAACTGGGTGAGACTCAGTATGTTCACCCTTTCAGATGAAAAGGTTAAACTAGTCTGTATCTAAGGGCCTTTCCAGCCCTAAAAATTATTTTGTTACTTAAAAAATTTGAACAAAATGGTTTCACTGATTGGGAATGGCAAGAATGGACCAAGTTCAACGAAAGACCCCCTTCTTTTGGGAAATAATTTGGTTTGAATTGTCTTAGCTTTTGGTTTCCTTCTGTCATTAGGAAATGTTATTGATCCCAGATTGGTCCCATGGACATTGAAGTAATAGACTGATTCATCATTTGATGAGGGAAACCCCACGCTGTTGATGCATGACAGAGCGTATATGTTGAAAGTGTGGGCAGAGAGGATCTCTTTACTCTGTACCTGAACACCAAACATGATGAGTATTTATGCTTATTACCTGTGGTCATCGTAGCAACTCAGTCAGAGTTTGGGGCCACAAGCTGGAAACCTGCCTCTTACCCTTTTCCCCTTCCTGTTATGAGGAAAGTAAATTGCTGGAGAAGCCCTCTGCCGAAAGGGGTTGAGAGCACCAATGTTTGTTACAATCACCACCACCACCACTGAGAATAAAATGACTTCATGAAGTGTCTAATTTTGCAACTTGCTTTGTGCAAATAAATCTATGCACATTGTCTCTGGCTTCTCTGAACTTGGATGTAAAGCAGAAAGGTTGGCACACACACCTATACAACTGTTATGCACAACACAACGTGACTGAATCGATTTAACACACACATACATACACAGTAGCCTCTAGGAATACGTTCCCAGACCCCCAGTGGATACCCAAAACCACTGAACCCTGAATATACCATGCTTTTCCTATACATATGTACCAAAGATAAAATTTAATTTATAAATTAGGCACAGCAACAATAATAAAAGAATCAACAACAATAATAATTAACTAGAACAATTATGGGCTTCTCTGATAGCTCAGTTGGTAAAGAATCCGCCTGCAATGCAGGTTCAGTTCCTGCACCGGGAAGACCCCCTGGAGAAGGGATAGGCTACCCACTCCAGTATTCTTGGTCTTCCCTTGTGGCTCAGCTGGTAAAGAATCTGCCTGCAATGTAGGAGACCTGAGTTCAATCCCTGGGTTGGGAAGATATCCTGGAGAAGGGAAAGGCTACCACTCCAGTATTCTGGCCTGGAGAATTCCATGGACTGTATAGTCCATGGGGTTGCAAAGAGTCGGACACGACTGAGTGACTTTCACTTTCACTTTTCAGAACAATTATGAGTGTCAGTTGCCCAGTTGTGTCTAACTGCAATCCCATGGACTATAGCCCACCAGGCTTCTCTGTCCATGGGATTTCCCAGGCAAGAACACTGGAGTGAGTAGCTATTACCTTCTCCAGGGGATCTTCGTGACCCAGGGATCAAACCTGGGTCTGCTGCATTATAGG
>SJYQ01094241.1:3503-33928 GCA_006410935.1 Redunca redunca | reverse complement strand
CCACTTTTCTATAGGTACTTCCAAGATATTGTAAATCAAGTGTGTGTGTGTGCCAGAACATTAAACAAATTATGGAGAACATTCATTAAAATACTGTCTAGTTCAGATGTGGTATTGTGTACTAAATTGTGTACTAAAAATTAGAAAGGGTCTAAAAATGATTAGTATCTGGCTACTGGCCCAGAAGGAAGAAAAGCAGGGTCTGGCAGCATTTGGCTGTAATTTTCTATAAGACAAGTGGCCTTAGCTCTTTTTATTATTGGATCAATTCTTTGACAATAGCACTTCTGTTTATAGTACCGATTCTGTAGTACTATTCCAAAAAGGAAAGCCAAGTTTTTGAAAATTAGACAGTTGATGCCTGAAAGAAACTCTTCAAAGTACAAAAGCTGTTTTGAGATACTTAGGGGCAAGATACTTTGTCCTTAGGTATTTTAGGATTTCTTTGGCAGAATTTTTAGCAGAATTTTGGCAGTTTTAGCAGAATTTTCATGACTTTGTTGCTTAACAGTGAGAGTTTGCGCCTGAATAGTTATAAATGAAATTCATCATTTCCCTGAACTCTTATTTCCTAATTCGAAAACCAATCAGCCATGATACAAAATATTTTAAAATATACTTTTAAAAGATTTTTGTGCTAAGAGTTTAAGTACTAATTTGTCTCATACAGTCAAAAATCTTTGACTTGGAGGCCACTGCTAAATAAGTGATTTAAGCAATAGGAATCAGAAGGTTTAATTGGTTGTACAGAACTTTAGAGCTTTAGGGAAAGGATAATTGCTTTGGGGAGAGATTTTTTTTGTAAGCCCTTGTTTCTAAAAATAAAATTAAAAATATCTAAAAATAAAAATAAAAAAAAATTGTTTACTGAATACTCTTTGGGGCCCAAGATAAGTTAGCGGTATTATGAGAGTTTCTATTTGCTGGAATTCATGTCTCCTATTTCAGATTAATTATAAGGCTGTGAAGGCTGCTAAAGAATTTGCACCTACTAGTGGTTGGTAATATTTGAGTGGTTTTAAGAAAACCTTCCCATGTGGCTCAGCTGGTAAAGCATCCACCTGCAACAGGGGAGACCTGGGTTTGATCCCTGGGTTGGGAAGATCCCTTGAAGAAGGGAAAGGCTAACCCACACCAGATTCAAAGAGCTCAAAAAGATTCTGGCCTGGAGAATTCCATGGACTGTATAGTCCATGGGGTTGCAAAGAGTCAGACACAACTGAGTGACTTTCACTTCGTTTTAAGAAAACCAGAGTCAGGAAAAGATCTTCTTACAGAATATAGAGAATTGCATAGTATAAAGAATTCCTATATATCTTTCACCCAGCTTTCTTCTAATGTAACCATGGCAGATTTATTAAAAATAAGGAATTAATCCTGATTTTTAAAAAGAATACAACAAACTTTTTTAACACCTGTTATAATAGAGTGTTTTAGCTGCTGATACACAGTGTTGGAAAAGAAGTAAATGTTGCAGGTAATAATAATAAACTGATGATCTTAGCGTCATTCCTGAACAAATTCTCAGATTATTGAACATATATATTTTGGTATATAATATTTTATTTATTTTGGTATATATTTAGAAGACACTAATCACTGGGAGCCAGCTTGAGGTCACAGAGGACAAGTCATGCCACACCAGCCTCACTTGTGGCGCTAGTGGTAAAGAATCCACCTGCCAATGCAGGAGACATGAGAGACATGGTTTCGATCCCTGGGTCGGAAGGATCCCCTGGAGGAGGGCATAGCAACCCAATCCAATATCCTTGCCTGGAGAATCCCATGGACAGTGGAGCCTGGTGGGCTACAGTCCATGTGGTCGCAAAGAATCAGACACGACTGAAGTGACTTAGCACCCACGTAAACTGGTCGGTACATCAGGAGATGCTCTGGCCATAATATATTTAGAATTATAGCTACGTTTGTTGGATTTTAAATTTTGTTCAGGGTAGGCTTAAACACCTTATGTAGATTGCCTCATTTAGCCCTGTTTTACAAATGAGGAAAAGGACCCCAAAAGTTATACACATAGCATTTGATAGCCTTTTATCTTATTTTTGTATGATGGCTCAGATTATCAGCTTCTCATAGCAAAATTCAGGCTTAGACTAAAGAAAGTGGCAGAAACCCCTAGGCCAGCCAGGTATGACTTAGATCAAATCTCCTATGAATATACAGGGATTAGATCTAGTAAACAGTGTGCCTAAAGAACTATGGATGGAGGTCTGTAATATTGTACAGGAGGCAGAGAACAAAACCATCCCCCAAAAAAGAAAAACAGGACGGCAAAGTAGTTATCTGAGGAGGCTTTACAAATAAGCTGAAGAAAGAAGAGAAGCAAAAAGCAGAGGAGAAAGGGAAAGGTACACGCAACTAAACTCAGAGATCCAAAGAAGTAGCAAAGAAAGACAAGAAGGCCTTTTTCAATGAATAGTGCGTAAAAATAGAGGAAAACAACAGAAGGGGAAAGACTAGGGATCTCTTCAGGAAAATTGGAAGTATCAAGGGAACATTTTGCCCATAGATGGACACAATGAAAGAGAGAAACAGTAGAGACTTCATAGATGCAGAAGAGATCAAGAAGAGATGGAAAGAATACATAGAAGAACTGTGCAAAAAAGATCTTAATGAATTGGATAACTACGGTGGTGTGGTCTGTCATCCAGAGCCAGACGTTCTGGAGTGTGAAGTGTTGTGGGCCTTAGGAAGCACTGCTGCCAATAAAGCTAGTGGATGCAATGGAATTCCAGTAGAGCTATTCAAAACCCTAAAGGATGATGGTATCAGAGTGTTGGCATTCAATAAGTCAGCAAATCTGGAAGACCCAGCAGTGGCCATATGACTGGAAAAGATCAGTCCTCATCCCATTTCCCAAGAAGGGTAGTATTAAAGAATGTTCAAACTGTTGGACAGTTGCGCTCATCTCCCATGCTAGTAAGGTCATGCTTAAAATCTTGCATGCTAGGCTTCAGCATTATGTGAACCAAGAACTTCCAGATTTCCAACCTGGGTTTAGAAAAGGCAGAAGAACCAAAGATCAGATTGCCAACATTCGCTGGATCATAAAGAAAGCAAGGGAATTCCAGAAAAAAAATCTTCCTTTGTTTCATCGACTATGCTAAAGCCTTTGGCTATGTGGATTATAACAAACTGTGGAAAGCTCTTACAGAGATGAAAATACCAGACCATCTTACTTGCCTTCTGAGAAACCTGTATGCAGGTCAAGAAGCAGCAGTTAGAACCCTGTGTGGAACAACTGATTGGTTCAGGATTGAGAAAGGAGTACGACAGGGCTGCCTGCTGTCACCATGTTTATTTAGCCTGTATACTGAGCACATCATGAGAAATGCTGGGTTGGATGAGTTACAAGCTATAATAAAGATGGGAAACATCAACAATGTCAGATATGCAGATAGTGCTCTAATGGCAGAAAGTGAAGAGGAACTAAAGAGCCTCTTGATGAGGGTGAAACAAGAGAGCGAAAAAACTGCCTTAAAACTCAGTATTAAAAAAGCTAAGATCATGGCATCAGGTCTCATCACTTCATGGCAAATAAAAGGGGAAAAGGAGGAAGAAGTGACAGATTCCTCTCAGGCTCTAAAATCACTGTGGATGGTGACTGCAGCCATGAAATCAGAAGATGATTGCTTCTTGGCAGGAAAGCTGTGACAAACCTACACAAGTTGTTGAAAAGCAGAGACTTTACTTTGCCGAAAAAGGTCTGTATAGTCAAGGCTATGGTCTTCCCAGTGGTCACGGACAGTTGTGAGAGCTGGACTGTAAAGAAGGCAGAGTGCCGAAGAATTGATGTCTTCGAACTGTGATGCTGGAGAAGTCTCTTGAGATCAGTCAAACCAGTCATGGTAACCAAACACCAAAAATCTATAATAGATAGACACACACACACACAAAGAAAAGAATCCAGATATAATCCAAAGAATTTATCTTTGTTCATTATAGTATTCATTATATTGCCAGAAGCCCTGAAAGTGAAAGTGGCTCAGGCTGTCTGACTGGGCAACGTCATGGATTATACAGTCCATGTTTTCTCTAGGCCAGGATTCTGGAATGGGTAGCTGTTCCCTTCTCCAGGGGGTCTTCCCAACACAGGGATCAAACCTAGGTCTCCTGCATTGCAGGGAGATTCTGTACCAGCTGAGTCATTCAGTTCAGTTCAGTTCAGTCGCTCAGTCGTGTCCGACTCTGTGATCCCATGAACTGCAGCACGCCAGGCCTCCCTGTCCATCACCAACTCCCAGAGTTTACCCAAACTCACATCCGTTGAGTCAGTGATGCCATCTAACCATCTCATCCTCTATTGTCCCCTTCTCCTCCTGCCTTCGATCTTTCCCAGCATCAGGATCTTTTCAAATGAGTCAGCTCTTCCCATCAGGTGGCCAAAGTACTGGAGTTTCAGCTTTAGCATCATCATTCCTTCCAAAGAACACCCAGGACTGATCTCCTTTAGAATGGACTGGTTGGATCTCCTTACAGTCCAAGGGACTCTCAAGAGTCTTCTCCAATACCACAGTGCAAAAGCATTAATTCTTCTAGTCCAACTCTCACATCCATACATGACTACTGGGAAAACCATAGCCTTGACTAGATGGACCTTTGTTGACAAAATAATGTCTCCGCTTTTTAATATGCTATCTAGGGAAGCCCTAAATGGCTCTTAATATGGGTCTGGTTAAATAGCTGATGATACAGTTATACAATGGGATGTCATATAACCATAAGAAAAAAAAGAGCATGTCTGTATGAGCTTATCTCTAAGACCTATTATTCGGTGAAAAACAGTGACAAGACAGTGGTGTGGTATGCTAACATTACTACGAAAAAAGATGTGTATGTGTCAGTTTAAATAAAATGTATATTCACACGCTAATAAACATTTATGTTTCTATATGCATAGATTTTTCTGGAGAAGAGTTAGGAGATTGGAAGTCTGAGATCTCAGTAAGACTGATTTGGTTTAGTTGTATACACTTTTATTGTTGCTGTTCAGTCGCTGAGTCGTGTCCGACTCTTTGCAACCCCATGGACTGCAGCACACCAATTTTCCCTGTCCTTCACCATCTCCCGGAGTTTGCTCAAACTCATGTCCCTTGTGTTGGTGATGGCATCCATCCATTCTTGTCCTCTGTCACCCCCTTCTCCTCCTGCCTTCAGTCTTTCCCACCATCAGTGTTTTTTCCAGTGAGTCAGCTGTTTGCATCAGGTGGCCAGAGTATTGGAGATTCAACTTTGGCATCAGTCCTTCAGATGAAGATTCGGAATTGATTTCCTTTAGGATTGATTGGTTTGATCTGCCTGTAGTCCAAGGAACTGTCAGAAGTCTTCTCCAGCACTACAGTTCAAAAGCATGAATTCTTTGGCACTTAGCCATTTTATAGTCCAACTCTCACATCCGTACTACTGGAAAAACCATAGCTTTTTAATACTGCTGTCTAGATTTGTTATAACTTTCCTTCCAAGGAGCAAGCGCAGTGATTTTGGAGCCCAAGAAAATAGCCTGTCACTGTTTACACTGCTTCCCCGTCTATTTGCTATGAAGTGATGAGACTGGATGCCATGGTCTTTGATTTTTGAATGTTGAGTTTTAATTTAAGCCAACTTTTTCACTCTCCTCTTTCACCTTCATCAAGAAGCTCTTTAGTTCCTCTTCGCTTTCTGCCATAAGAGTGGTGTCATCTGCATATCTGAGGTTATTAATATTTCTCCCAGCAAGCTTGATTCCAGCTTGTGCTTCATCCAGCCTGTCATTTCGCATGATGTGCTCTGCATCTAAGTTAAATAAGCAGGGTGACAATATACAGGCTTGATGTACTCCTTTCCTAGTTTGGAACCAGTCATTTGTTCATGTCCGTTTCTGTTGTTCTTGACCTGTGTACAGGTTTCTCAGGAGGCAGGTCAGGTGGTCTGGTGCTCTTTTTATACTTATTGAATTTTTCTTTTTGGTTAAGAGTATATTGTAAAAAGTTGTTTTTTTTTTTTAATTTTGAAGTAATTATAGCTTCATAGGAACTTCCAAAATTAGTAGAGAGGTCCTACATATCTTTTATCCAATTCCCCTCAATGGTAACATTTTAAAGAACTGTAATACAATATCAAAACCAGGAAATTGACATTAGTACCATCTACAGATCTTACTCCTTAGTACCGTCTACAGATCTTACTCTTGTTTGACCAGCTTTACATGTTTTCATTTGTGTATATGATTTTTTGCAATTTTATCAAGTATATATGCATTTTCAGTTGCTTCAGTTATTCTCATGCTTTGTAACCACGTGGACTATAGCCCCCCAGGCTCCTCTGTCCGTGGGATTCTCCAGGCAAGAATACTGGAGTGAGTTGCCATGCCCTCCTCCAGGGGTCCTTCTTGACTCAGAGATTGAACCCACATCTCTTGCACCTCCTGCATTGCAGGTGGATTCTTAACTGCTGAGCCACCGGGGAAGCCCCTTTATCAAGTGTAGCTCTGAATAATCACCATCACAATTGAGATACAGACGCTTACTCCTTGGAAGAAAAGTTACGACTAACCTAGATAGCATATTCAAAAGCAGAGCCATTACTTTACCGACTAAGGTCCGTCTAGTCAAGGCTATGGTTTTTCCTGTGGTCATGTATGGATGTGAGAGTTGGACTGTGAAGAAGGCTGAGCGCCGAAGAATTGATGCGTTTGAACTGTGGTGTTGGAGAAGACTCTTGAGAGTCCCTTGGACTGCAAGGAGATCCAACCAGTTCATTCTAAAGGTGATCAGCCCTGGGTGTTCTTTGGAAAGAATGATGCTAAAGCTGAAACTCCAGTACTTTGGCCACCTCATGTGAAGAGTTGACTCATTGGAAAAGACTCTGATGCTGGGAGGGATTGGGGGCAGGAGGAGAAGGGGACGACCGAGGATGAGATGACTGGATGGCATCACTGACTCAGTGGATGTGAGTCTGAGTGACCTCCGGGAGTTGGTGATGGACAGGGAGGCCTGGCGTGCTGCGATTCATGGGGTCGTGAAGAGTCGGACACTACTGAGCAACTGAACTGAACTGAACTGAACTATTCCATCACCAAAAAGATCCACTAACCTCTGCCAACCACTTATCTGTCTCCATTACTGTTTTGTCATTTCCAGATGTTATATGAGTGAAATCATACAGTATGTAACCTTGGAGATTTTCATTTTAAAAATTCAGCATAGTTCCGTTGAAATCCATCCAAGTTGTTACACATGTGGTGTAATCCCTGGTGTTCTGTCTCTCTGTACTCAGTTTGTACTTCTCTGGTACTGTATTCTGTTAACTCTAGTTGCTTTTGTCTTTTAGACTTTCAGCTCCATCTAAACTCAGAGTGTGTTGTGCTCTGCCTCAGTTCTCCCTTCCTGCACCATGGGTTGGAAACTCTCTCAAGGCTGGAAGGGGAAGGTAGGGCTAATAATAGGGTTTATCTTTAATTGTTTCTCATTGTGGGGATCACTGCCCTACATTGCCTGATAGCCAATGTCTTGAAACTGTTCAATATATTTTCTTTTTCTATTTCCAGACTAGAGAGTAAATTTAGTCCTTGTTTCTCTGTTTTGGTTAGAAGTTGAAGATTTTAGTTTTGTTTTTATTTTTTATTTTATTTTTTTTACTGTGTCAGTACATCTTGACAAGCCAGTGAGCTTAGCCCACTTGAACTGAAAATGTTTAGCACATATATGTTATTTACTAGTTGACTTATCATACATTGTCCTGGATTAAATAAAACAGTAGTGCAAAGATGCAGTCTTTCTAAATAATGAAACATTTACAAAAAAGGTCTTGTTGTCATTGTTCAGTCGCTAAATTGTGTCTGACTCTTTATTACTGCATAGACTGCAACACACCAGGTTACCCTGTCCTTCACTGTCTCCCGGTGTTTGCTCAGATTCATGTCCATTGAGTTGATGATGCTATCTAACCATTTCATCCTCTGCTGATACCTTCTCCTTTTGCCTTCAATCCTTCCCAGCATCAGGGTCTTTTCCAGCCAGTTGGCTCTTCTCATCAGGTGGCCAAAATATTGGAGCTTCAGCTTCAGTATCAGTCCTTCCAATGAGTATTCAGGACTGATTTCCTTTAGGATTGACTGGTTTGATCTCCTTGTCATCCAAGGGACTCTCAGGAGTCTTCTCCAACACCACAGTTCAAAAGCATCAATTCTTCAGTGCTCAGCTTTCTTTATGGTCCAACTCTCACATCCATACGTGACTACTGGAAAACCATAGCTTAGACTATATAGACCTTTGTTGGCAAAATGATGTCTCTGCTTTTTAATATGCTTTCTAGATTTGTCATTGTTTTTCTTCTAAGGTCCTTGGTAGCTCAGCTGGTAAAGAATCCACCTGCAGTGCAAGAGACCCCAGTTCGACACCTGGGTCAAGAAGATCCCCTGGAGAAGGGATAGGCTACCCAGTCCAGTATTCTTGGGCTTCCCTGGTCGCTCAGACGGTAATGAATCCTTCTGCAATGCAGGAGACATGGGTTCGATCCCTGGGTTGGGAAGATTCCCCTGGAGAAGGGAACAGCTACCCACTCCAGTATTCTTGCCTGGAGAATTTCATGGACAGAGGAGCCTGGCAGGCTACAGCCCATGGGGTTGCAAAGAGTCAGAGACGACTGAGCAACTTTGACACTTTCTTCTAAGGAGCAAGTGTCTTTTAATTTCATGGCTGGAGTCACCATCTGTAGTGATTTTGGAGCCCAGGAAAATAAAATCTGCCACTGTTTCCATTGTTTCTCCATCTGTTTGCCATGAAGTGATGGGACCGGATGCCATGATCTTTGTTTTTTGAATGTTGAGTTTATATCAGCTTTTTCACTCCTCTCTGACCCTCATCAAGAGGCTGTTTAGTTCCTCTTCACTTTCTGCAAGTAGAGTGGTATCTGATGTTGTTCATATTTCTCCTAGCAGTCTTAATTCCAGCTTGTTATAAGTTAAATAGGCAGGGTGACAATATACTGCCTTGACATACTCCTTTTCCAACCTTGAACCAGTCCATTGTTCCATGTCTGGTTGTAACTTTTGCTTCTTGACCTGCATACAGGTTCTCAGGAGACAGCTAAGGTGGTCTGGTATTCCCCTCTGTTTAATAATTTTCCACAGTATGTTGTGATTCACAGAGTCAAAGGCTTTAGCATAATCAGTGAAGCAGAAGTAGATGTTTTTCTGGAATTCAGTTGCTTTCTCTATGATCTAATCAGTGTTGGCAGTTTGATCTCTGGTTCCTCTGCTTTGCTAAACCCAGCTTGTATTAAATATGTATATGCTTCTCTTAAGAATGGAAATGTTATCATTTATTAGTGATAATAGCCAAAATGTACCAAAAAAAGGACTAGGAAGAAAAATAAAATAAGAGAAAAAAATTTCATCATTTAAGGGAAGGAACAGACTTTTTTTTTCAAAATTAGTTTTAGAATGTGGAAGTGTTTGTGGGAATACTAAGTATATAATATTTAAATAACCACACATATCTGTGTGCAATTAGAGTATTTACGTTTTGCCTGCTGTAACCTCACTTGCTTTTTGCAGTGTTAATCTTATTATCAGTTTACTGGAATATATTTGTAGAACACAAAAATCAGCTGTATTTCCTGCCTCCAAGACCAGCCACTGTTTACTGTTGGGTTTGTTTTCTTCTGTTGTTTTTCCTATGCACTGTTTTTTTATCTGTGCCTTTTGTTTGTTTATACAAACAAAAGGTATTATTATGCATGTATAATTTTTAAATTTTTCTCTTTTACCAATATTCATGAACATTTTTCCATATGATAAAACATTTTTGAAAGCAAGGTTTTTTTGATGTTTGTCCAGTGTTCCATTGTCTATAGTAAATAAGCCAATTTTCCTGTTGTTGAATGAGCAATCTCACCAGTGACCAAGGACTGAAAATAAAATATAATCATGCCTCCATGAGAGGCATGCAAGTAAAGTGAACGATTGTAACTTCTTTCTTCTCTCTTGGTGCTTTATGCTCTCTGTCTTTGCTTCTTTCTGCATGCCTATCCCATTCTTTTTTCTGCATTGTAGGTTCCTCTGTATCCTCATATTATCTGTTACCTCATAACTTTGGATTGTACATGGTTTGACTTGCCATGGCACTAATTCCAACTCTGAATATGTTTCCTCTTACTTCCAAGGTCACTATATTTAACTTAGTCACTCACTTTGTGTCATTTTCCAAATTATAGGCAGAGAGACTATAGCTCATTTAGTTTAGGTGAACCAAGTGACTTGGCACATAGGATTCTACCATCCAGGGGCTGGGCATGGTGGGTTCTCTAATATGCAAGTATGGTCTTCGAGGCCATATTGGTATATTGGCTGCAATCTTGAGCTGCATATAGAGCTACTATATGCTTCTTGAGGGTAGATTCAGTACCTTGCACTTAATAAGACCTCTATAAAAAGATTTAGGAGAAGGAAATGGCAACCCACTCCAGTGTTCTTGCCTGGAGAATCCCAGGGACGGGGGAGCCTGGTGGGCTGCCATCTATGGGGTTGCACAGGGTTGGACATGACTGAAGCGACTTAGCAGCAGCAGCAGCAAAAAGATTTAAGGGGGCATTTTTGCTTTGTATCTGGTGGTGTAGGAATTTTTCATAGTACTTTATTAATGTGGGACTTTAATTAATATGGGACTTTAAATGTGTAAGAAGTCAGTCTTCCAACTTGATTATTAAGTTTGTTTCATATAGGTATCTGGAAGTTGTGACAGGTATATCAGTTACTGCTGGTAGGGCCATATAGTTCTGCTTGCTGTTGTGACTCTTGGTGTCTGTGTCAATCAGGGTTCAATCAGAGAAGCAGAACCACTAGGAGATATACTTAAGTACATAGTAGATTAACATGTGTATGGAGTATATGTAGTAGATATACCAGATTGTGTGTGTGTGTGTGTGGTGCATGATGTATGCATTGTATATGCTTATTTTATAAGTTTTTGTGTCAGAGATACATGTACTAGGTATAATTTTATGTCGTAGACACCTATGGCACTTTATATTCCTCTTACTGCATGCTGTAGACTGATTGTGTCTCCCCAAATTTTGTATGTTGGAACCTAATTCCCAGTGTGAGAATATTTGGAGATGGGTGTTGTGGGGGGTAATTAGGTCATGAAGGCAGAACCCTAATGAATGGGATTCGTGTCCTTATAGAAGAGACCCCTGAGAGATCCCTCACCCTTTTCTGTCATGTGAGGACATGGTAAAAAGATCATCAGTGAACCAGGATGAAGGTCCTCACAAGACATGGAATCTGCTGGTGCCTTAATCTTGGTCTTCCCACCCTCCTGAACTGTGAGAAATAAGTATTTGTTATTTAAGCTATCCAGTTTGTGGTAGTTTGTTATAGCAACCTGAACAGACTAAGGCACTGCATTTAACATATGATTTGTATTTTAAGACATATGAAACCTTATTCATTCCTCTGTTTAAACTTCATTATGACAGGGACTATGAATTATTAATTTAAAAAATCCTTCCATTTCCTTAGATACATTTAGGAATTTGTTAGGCGAAAATTCAAAGATTATTTTGTTGGGTTGTTAGTATCCTTTGTATTTAAATCAAAACAAACCAAACAAAAACCCTTTATTTTCCCTTTGAGAAAACCTAAGGCGTATAATCTATTTTGTAAATTTTTTTTTTAAGGTAAAATGCAAACTTATGTGAACTTTCATTTTGCTTTTATGTCTACTATTAAATTGCTTTGAATGTATTTTACTAACGATTTAATGTTCTCAGTCCAAACCACCTTCCTGGGATCAAATCTTTTGTTAAAGAAAAATGTCAAGCCAGGGTCAGGTAATAATTATCTTTCTTTTTCTAAACAGAATTAATATCTGTGATGCCATAATACTGACATAATATCTATGTTGTAGTCTGGAAAATATGGTATTGGTGTTGAACTATGATTTTAAATGATAAAATTGCATATTCTGCAATTTAATATTTTAGGAACAAGGTAAATGCAATGCGCTGTTCTTAAGTGGAGTGCTATAGTTAGCCATCTGATTAGTCATGGGATTTTGAAGAGTTATAAAATTTAAATTGTAGTGAAATGTGTTCTGGAGTTATTCATTAAAATTTTTAAAAGTACTAATTCAGTCAGTATCACATTAGAAAATAATAGGAAGTGCAAGTACTTTAAAATGGTTTCCTTAAAAAGTTCGCTTGCAACTGCTTTCTTAGTAGACTTCTTTGAGAATATTTTAAACATTGCAGCCCAGAAGGAAACTTTATGTATAATTTCAAGATGTTCACAGATTTCCCAAAATCCTTTACTTGAACCCTAAGCTAAGTACTCACATTGTAAGTTTTAGGTATATAACTTGTTTATGAATAAAATCTGCTAAATCAGTCACTGTCTCTGCTTCTCAGGCCTCAATATTGCCATAAACAAAACAGAATAGTTTGTTTTCTAGCACTTGTTTCTATTTGACTTTCATCCTTTTCTTGCCTGACTTACATATTCACTTCAACAAATATTCTGAGACTCCACTGAGAATAGACTACTACTGTGCTAAATAGATGGAGTCCTTGGATGTACATATAGGTTTATGGGGAGATAAGAAAGATATACAAACAATCCTGAACAAAGAACAGAACTTGGCAAGTGCCAAAAGGGCAGAACATATTTATTGCTTTGAGAGCTCAGGGCGATCAAAGATTAGAAAAGAGAGATCAGAAAAATCTTCATGGAAACAACATTAGTGTAGTTATTAGTTGAACTAGCTCTAGTTCTAATCCTACGTAAACCAGCTACTAACTAGATGTATTTAAAATAAAGTTGAGAGAGAGATTTTCATTGGCCCATTTCTATATAATCTTGGTACTGTGGATAATTTGATATCATTGTTAAAGGAGGGAAATGGTTTCATTTATTTAGCAAATATTTTATGACCACTTTATGCCAGGCATGCTGTAGGCCTTGGAAACACATCAGTGATGATAAAAAAGGATGACATGCTACCATTACTAGCATGTTAAATGATAAGGAACAAAGAGGGAAAATAAAACAGGGAAAGTGGAGTTGAGTATTGGAGTGGTTGCACTTCAGAGTATTGCTAGGAAAATTCACTGCTGAAGGTTACGTTTAAATAATGACATGAAGGCAGTCTGTGGATGAGGTATGCAGACAAATACAAAGATGTAGATCCAGGAAAATAGCAAATGCCAAGTCCTTGAGGCTGGAGCATGCCTGAGGTATTTAATTCTGAGAGCCTGTTCACAGTGGAGTAAAGGGGTAAATGGAGGATGAAGTCAGAGGGTGGTGGAGGTGGGCAAATGATGGTTAAATCAATCCAGGTCTCATATGTTATTTTAAGGACCTACACTTTTAGTCTAAGTGGTATGTGATATAGAGGGACTTTGGATGAATTTGAATATAATAGTGATGTGATTAGATTTTCCTTTTAAAGAACTATTCTGCCTACTATCTTGAGAACAGACTGAAGAAGGACAGGGACAAAAGTAGTAAAACCACTTAGGAGGCTGTTGCAATAATCTAGGTGAGAGATGGTGGCTTAGACCAAAGTGGTAGCAGTGGAGATGGTAAGCAATTGGTATTTTGAAGGTAGAGGCAACAAGAGTTGTTGTTAGGGGAAGAAAGAGGGAGACAGTGAAGGAAGGAAGGAGTGATAAATCTCTGTCAGATGCTCCAGATAGTTCAAATAATACGAGGGACCGAGAACTGATTGTTGAATTTGGCAGCGTGGAACTTACTGGTGGTTCTGACAATAGTAGATTTGGTAGAATGGTGGGAGAAAGTCTCATTGGAATGGATCCTTAGAAAAGGAAGAGAGAAATTGTAGACAGGCAGAAAGAATGATTCTTCTGAGGAATTCGCTAATGAAGGATAAAATAGTAGCTTGAGATGTTCAGAAGAAATTTTTGGTTTTTAGATGAGAAAATTCACATGTTTGTAGGGGTCTGGGAAAGATGCAGGAGAGAGGGAAAATTTGATTAGGCAAGGAGAGCGACGATGGTGGTGGTTAGTGGAGATCTAGTGCACAGGTACAAAGGTCGGGATCAGAGACAGCCCACAATGGTAATGAAAGAGAAATGAGAATATGTGAGCACAGGTGCACTTAGGTGGGTAGATATAGTTGTGAGAGGTTGTGGAAGTTCTTTTCTTATTGCTTCTGTTTTTTCAATGAAATAGTGAACAAGGTTATCAAATGAGTGAGAATGAGAGGGAAGGTAATGGGAGTTTAAGTAGAGAAAAGTAGATTAGTCATGTAGGAGGACAGTGGCAGAATGAATGAATCACAAAAATAAAATGAAATTGCTAGGCAGAATTAATGTCTCATTTGAGGTTCCTGATCATGAGTTTAAAGGGAACCCAGTTATCATACATCATGTGTGTGTGTTTATGTGTCCTTTTTACCACATTCAGCTATGTGGGTTCTAATGTGGAATATGCAGAAAATTGGATTGGTACCAGTTTTAGCCAAGGAAGGTTGACAAAGAGAAAGGACAAGTATTATAGGGTGTATACAAGTGAAGTCACTCAGTCGTGTCCGACTCTTTGCGACCCCATGGACTGTAGCCCACCAGGCTCCTCTGTCCATAGGATTCTCCAGGCAAGAATACTGGAGTGGGTTGCCATTTCCTTCTCCAGCAAATCTTCCTGACCTAGGGATCGAACCCAGGTCTCCTGCATTGCAGGCAGATGCTTTAACCTCTGAGCCACTAGGGAAGGGAGGGGACTAATTAAATGATTGAATGTGTATTGAACTTGGGTAAGAAAGTCATTGAGGACTTGGGGAGGTGCACAGAAGTGAAAAGATATATGATTAATGGACGGCATATCTCTTCGGATTGTTGGAGTTAGGCTATTAGGGGGAGTGAGCTGGTAGTTGGGGTGTAATGCTTGAAAGTGATACTTTATAGGGGTTGCACTCATTAATACTAAGTAGGTCTAAGGTATGACCTTGGGAGTGAGCATTTGAAATGGGATTGGGAGTGTGTTTGTTGGGAAAGAGGATGTAGAGGAATTGATGAGCAAGAATTTGGGAAGGATTGTGTGTGTGGATATTGAGATTCCTAAGCATTATGACAGTAATAACTTTAGAGAGAGTGTAGTGAGCAAGTATCTAAAATTTTCAAGAAATGAAGTTTAGGGCTTGGTACATAACTACAGTAAGGAGAGGCAGTAAATTGTTATAGTCTGATAATAAAAGGTTCCAAGTTAGGTGTTTTTAGGGAAGAGTGAGGTAGAATAGTTTGGAGTGGGGCAGTGAGTGGGGAGGGTACCTACCTCACCTCCAAGCCCAGTCCTGTGAAGAACTGGGAGAGAAAACGTACCCTTTGAGAAAGCTTCTGGGGAAGCAGTAGTGAGGGAGAGCCAAGCTGGTAGTTAGAGCAAGAATGACTGTAACCAGTGAGCTGGTGAAGAATAGTAAATAGAGGCATCAGTTCAGTGCAGTCGCTCGGTCGTGTCCGACTCTTTGTGACCCCATGAATCATAGCACTCCAGGCCTCCCTGTCCATCACCAACTCCCGGAGTTCACTCAGACTCACGTCCATCGAGTCTGTGATGCCATCCAGCCATCTCATCCTCTGTCGTCCCCTTCTCCTCCTGCCCCCAATCCCTCCCAGCATCAGAGTCTTTTCCAGTGAGTCAACTCTTCACATGAGGTGGCCAAAGGACTGGAGCTTCAGCTTTAGCATCATTCCTTCCAAAGAACACCCAGGACTGATCTCCTTTAGAATGGACTGGTTGGATCTCTTTGCAGTCCAAGGGACTCTCAAGAGTCTTCTCCAACACCACAGTGCAAAAGCATTAATTCTTCGGCGCTCAGCTTTCTTCACAGTCCAACTGACATCCATACATGACCACTGGAAAAACTATAGCTTTGACTAGACAGACCTTTGTTGGCAAAGTAATGTCTCTGCTTTTGAATATGCTATCTAGGTTGGTCATAACTTTCCTTCCAAGGAGTAAGCATCTTTTAATTTCATGGCTGCAGTCACCATCTGCAGTGATTTTGGAGGCCCCCAAAATAAAGTCTGACACTGTTTCCACTGGTTCCCCATCTATTTCCCATGAAGTGATGGGACCAGATGCCATGATCTTCGTTTTCTGAATGTTGAGCTTTAAGCCAACTTTTTCACTCTCCTCTTTCACTTTCATCAAGAGACATTTTAGTTCTTCTTCACTTTCTGCCATAAGGGTGGTGTCATCTGCAAATAGAGGCATAGAAGGTTCTAATGTTGGAAAACAGCAAAACTTAAAATGCAGATTTGGAATTTAAGTTTTATTTCTTTTTAATGTGTTTGTAGCTGTATCCCTTTTCATAGTACTTAGGATTTACAAGCATTTTCTGTATTTTAGCATCCAGAAAATTTCAGCCCCAATACTGAAATTAGTAGGGCCTTGGCTTAATATTTCCTGGGACTCATATTGAACCGTTAATAACAAGTCATAGCTCTGGTTATTCATTTCAGAATAATGACATCTCCCTTGTGAACCCTGCATCCCTCTCAAGTTTTTCAGGACTCCAAAGCAGAGAAAAATTATAATTGTAAAAATTAAGCATAGAAGTGATCTATTTCTTTTCCAAATCTATAATTTGTTTTATCTGTTTTATGTCACTAAATCCAAATTACCTACTTATAACAGTGTTTTTAAAGTCTTAAAAAATTCAAGAGCTCATCTTAGTTCTTAGGCACCTTTTGTAGTCTATCAGTTGTTGTTCAGTGTCCCAGTCATCTCCAACTCTTTGCAACCCCATGGATTGCAGCATGCCAGCTTCCCTGTCCTTCACCATTTCCTGGAGCTTGCTCAAACACATGTCCATTTGTCTATTCAGTCAGTGATGCTATCCAACCATCTCATCCTCTGTCATCCCCTTCTCCTCCTGCCTTCAGTCTTGCCCAGTATCAGGGTCTTTTCCAGTGATTCAGCTTTTCACATCAGGTGGTCAAAGTATTGTAGTTTCAGCTTTAGCATCAGTCCTTCCAATGACTATTCAGGATTGATTTCCTTTAGGATAGACTGGTTTGACCTCCTTGCAGTCCAAGGGACTCTCAGGAGTCTTCTCTAACACCACAGTTCAGAAGCATCAATTCTTTAACACTCAGCTTTCTTTATGGTCCAAATCTCACCTCCATACATGACTAATGGAAAAGCCATAGCTTTGACTATATGAATCTTTGTTGGCAAAGTAATGTCTCTGCTTTTTAATATGCTGTCTAGGTTTGTCATAGTTTTTCTTCCAAGGAGCAAGCATCTTTTAATTTCATGACTGCAGTCACCATCTGCAGTGATTTGGGATCCCAAGAAAATAAAGTCTGTTTCTGTTTCTATTGTTCTCCATCTATTTACCATGAAGTGATGGGACTGGATGGCATGATTTTAGTTTTTTAAATCTTGAGTTTTAAGCCAGTTTTCTTTCATCAAGAGGCTCTTTGGCTCCTCTTTGCTTTCTGCCAGAAGAGTGGTGTCATCTGCATATCTAAGGTTTTTGATATTTCTCTCTGCAGTCTTGATTGCAGATTGTGCTTCATCCAGCCCAGCATTTTGCATGATGTAGTCTGCATCTAAGTTAAATAAGCAGGGTAACAATATACAGCCTTGACGTACTCCTTTTCCTATTTGGAACCAGTCCTGTTGTTCCATGTCTGGTTCTAACAGTTGCTCTTTGACCTGCATACAGATTTCTCAGGAGGCAGGTCAGGTGGTCTGGTATTCCCATATCTTTCAGAATTTTCCAGTTTGTTGTGATCCATACATTTGAAAGGCTTAGTGTAATGAATGAAGCAGAAGTAGGTGTTTTTTTGGAATTCTCTTGCTTTTTTGGTGATCCAACGGATGTTGGCAATTTGATCTCTGGTCCCTCTGCCTTTTCTAAATCCAGCTTGAACATCTAGAAGTTCTCGGTTTACATACTGTTAAAGCCTAGCTTGGAGAATTTTGAGCATTACTTTGCTAGCGTGTGGGCTTCCCTGTTGGCTCAGATGGTCTGCCCACAGTGCGGTTCGATCCCTGGGTTGGGAAGATCCCCTGGGAGAAGGAAATGGCAACCCATTCCACTACTCTTGCCTGGAAAATTCCATGGACGGAGGAGCCTGGTAGGCTACAGTCCATGGGGTTCCAAAGAGTCAGACACAACTGAACGACTTCATTTTGCTAGCATGTTAAATGAGTGCAATTATGATGTAGTTTGAACATTCTTATCAATGAGGTGTATTAATCTCAGTGTCTGTTTCAGTTAGGCTTCTTTTATCTCTAACTATCAGAAAGCCCAGTTCAAACAGCCTCACCCAATAAGGAGATTTATAACATAACTGGAAGTCCAGAAGCACAGTAAGTTTCAGAATTAGTCAGTCATTACTTTAATGAAGACACCAAGGATTTAGATTCTTTCCATTGTTCTATTCTGCTCTCCTTAATGCTGGCTTTGTACCAAACAGGATTCTCTTTGTAGTTGTCTGATGGGTTGCCAGGAAGGAACCATATGTTCTACAAATAAGAAACAATCTGGCTTCCTCTTATCAGAAAGGACAAACTTAACGAGAAGCTGCCATAAAACTTCTTTTCATATTTCATTGGCACAATTTCTCTTCACTTCTGAATCAGTTTCTGGCAGTGGGACAGGCCTACCTTTGAGCTGAAGTCAGTTCCCCAGGTCACTGCCACTGAGAGTTGAATGGCACTGAAATAGACAGTGAAGTAGTCACAGTGTCTACTTTAGTTGTGTCCTAGTGTTCTGAGATTTTTAAATTAGTCCTTTTTCCTTTATATTTCTACAATGAGTCAAAATATGCTTAGTCATGTATACTGGTATAGTTGCACATGTTCAGAACTTTCTATCATATAAAGCAATATAGCAATTTCATAAAAAGAAAAACAAGAATCATGAAAAGACTGAAGATAGTTGGCGAATTTGAATCTCTGTCTCATTGATACTCACAATGTTTAACCTTTTTCACCTTCAGGTAATTGCCTTATTTACCATTTACATGGAGACTTTAGTGATTCGATTTGTATCTTATTTCTCTCTTAAAAAGTTATCTGGAACATTGTGATAAAATAGAAAGTGAACTGGATTATGATTAAAGTTCTGTTTAATCCTAACTTCACTACTTTCTAGTTTTGTGTTTATGGACAGATCACTTCATCTCTCACACCTTCAACTGTCTTCTCTATAAGCTGAGATAATAGTACCTGTCTTCTCACCAAATTGTTCTTATAGGAGTTAAGTGATGTGATTTTCAGTTCAAGAGATTGAGCACAGAGTAGCATACAGTTTTAAATTGTTTTAATTATTACATTAACTAAAAAGAGTTAAAGGGAGGGAAACCTACCTAAAAATTGAGTAATTGATCTTAGACACTAAGTATTCCTGACGTATCAGTCGATGGTAAGGGATGTGTGTGTTGTGCTCAGTTGTTCAGCTGTGACTGACTCTTTTGTCTTTGTTGTTCAGTGCTCCGTGTCCAGCTCTTTGCGATCCCATGGGCTGCAGCACGTCAGGCTTCTGTGTCCTTCACCATCTCCTGGAGTTTACTCAAAGTCATGTCCCTTGAGTTGGTGATGCCATCCAATCATCTCATTCTCTGTCGTCCCCTTCTCCTCCCGCCTTCAATCTTTCCCAGCATCAGGGTCGTCTCCAGTGAGTTGGCTCTTCGTGTCACCAGGCTCTTTTGTCCATGGAGTTTTCCAGGCAAGAATACTGGAGTGGGTTGTCCTTTCCTACTCCAGGGAGTCTTCCTGACTCAGGCATCCAACCCATGTCTCTTGCGTCTCCTGCGTTGGCAGGCAGATTTTTTTCCTGGTGGCCTACCTGGGAATCTCAAGGGATGGGTATAACTGTTTTCAAATTAGATGCTTAATGGATAAAATAGGTATTATCATAGAATAGCTATTTGAATACTTGATTCTACGTAGTGTATCCTACCACTACTTTTCAAGTAAGTATTCCCCAGAATTTTTTTACTTCAAAGTTTTGCTATGGTTTTTTGGGTCAAAGATGTTTTTGAAGACAACAACTATGGAGTACACTTGTAAACTAAAGTGCTTTATGTGGCTTGGAGGGTATGATGGATATATTTATTTACTCCAGTTATTGACTGTTTTCTCATATGAACTTTGTTGTCTTCCTTTCTTGATAAGAACCCTGAGGTTTCACACAGAAATGTGGCAGAAATGTGGGTGGAATTCTGTTGTTATTACTAAAGGAGATGTCACATATCATTGCTGAGAACTTTAAAAATCAAAACTTTGTATTTGGAGTTGAATGGAATGAAGATGATCCTAAGAACTTTGACTTTTAAAATAACTAATATATTTATCATGTCTTAGTTAATGTACATATTGAACTTGAATATGTTAATAAATTGTAGAGTATTAAATATAGTTTCTCTTTTTTCTTATTACTCTTGGTGAAACAAAGCATTTGTGCTTCTTCAATTGATATCATTCACCTCTTTGTTTTGAGGTAGTTGCCTTTAAAAATAAGAAAGCAAATGTACATTTATCCACAAATTTGCTCTTTTAAGTGCTCTTCATTCCTTTGTATAGAGTCACATTTTTGTCTACTATCATTTTTCTTATGCAAAAATTCTTCCTCAGCATTTTTAATTGTCCATGTCTGATGGTGACAGATTCTTTCATTTTTTCTTTGTCTGAAAAAGTACTTCATCAACATTGCAGAAAGATGTTTTAGCTAGGTACTTAATTTTAATGTGTCAGGATTCTCCAGGACTGCCTTTGGTGTGGTGGTTCACCAGGAGGACTCTCAGGATTAAACATATAGTTGTACTCAGGATTTATTATAGTGAAAAGATGTAAAGCCAGATTAGCAAAGGGCAAAAGTCCATGGATAAAGTCTGGAGAAAACAAAACACAAGCTTCCAGGATTGTTCTCCCAGTAGAGTCGTAGAACATTTTGTTGTCTTCTGGTTTGCAGACCTTTTGAGGAGAAATCTGTGATGATTCTTATCTGTATTGTATGTGAATTCCTTGAACTTCTTTGAAATGTGTTTGTGGTTTTCACAAATTGACATTTTCACCGCCATTATTTTTTCCAGAGCTGCCCTACCTCTTTTGTCTTCATGCTTCAGTTAAACATGTTAGATTGCTTGCTGTCCCATAAGTTACTGAGACTGTTCATTTTGGGGAAAGGGATGTCTTTTTTTCCCCTTTATCTACTTTTTTTGAGTAGTTTTTTTTCCTGTATCTTTTAGTTTACTAATCTTTTGCAGACTTCCCTGGTGGCTAAGATGATAAAGAATCATACTGCAATGCAGGAAACCTAGATCAGGAAGATCCCCTGGAGAAGTATATGGCAACATACACCAGTATCGCCTGGAGAATTCCATGGAAAGAGGAGCCTGGTGGGCTACAGTCCATGGCTTCTCAGGTGGTGCTAGCAGTAAACAGCCCACTTTCAGGCAGAAAGCTGAAGGACTGTCTCATTTACTGCCCTTTTAGGGCAGTAGTCTGAGATTGCAGTATCCCTTTGTTCAGCATCAGAAAATAATTGTTTTCAATATTTTTTATAATTTCTAGTTGTTTACACAGAAGGGTAATTTCAGATCCTTTTTTCATATCCAAAATGGAAATCTCCCTGTAAGCACTAAACTTCTACGTTTTTACTATAAGCTTTTCCTTTTTCTTTTTTTAAATATAAACTTATTTATTTTAATTGGAGGTTAATTACTTTACAATATTGTATTGGTTTTGCCATACATCAACATGAATCCGCCACGGATATACACATGTTCCCCATCCTGAACCCCCCTCCCTCCTCCCTCCCTGTACCATCCCTCTGGGTCGTCCCAGTGCACTAGCCCCAAGAATCCAGTATCATGCATTGAACCTGGACTAGCGATTCATTTCATATATGATATTGTACATGTTTCAATGCCATTCTCCCAAATCATCCCACCCTCTCCCTCTCCCACAGAGTCCAAAACACCAATACAGTATACTAACGCATATATATGGAATTTAGAAAGATGGTAACAATAACCTCGTATGCTTTTCCTTTTTCTAAGGCAACTTTATTTCAGAATATATGCAAAAATGTCAAGCCTCTCCTATTCTCTTCTTACTGTGCTCAGAAGATAACCATGATGAATGTGATCAGGATCTCAGACTTCAAATTCTGCTCAGGTTCTTGCTGTAGGCACAAAATCTGCTATGCCTTTCATGATTATATGTATCTCTTATAGTAGATCGGGGCTCTAAATAGAGTGAGGCAAGTGGGGCATTGAGGGTACAAAATGTATGGAGGCACTCACACTCAGGTGCCAGCCCTACAGTTGAACAGCCTTTGGAATCAGTGCCTCCTTAAATTTTGTGCCACTGCATGCCTTGCTTTCTTCATTTTATTTTAGGCTTTACAGGGGATATTCCAGACAAAGATCATTTTCATTACCTAGGACCTTGGTTCAAAATCACTATTAAGTCTAGATCATGTATTTCCTTGAATGTAGGTTTCAGGTTATTTTTTTAAATCTTCATAATTATTTTAACTTCTCTCCAGCCACTTATTTTCTTGAATGAACTGTAATAAAGTCTAATGTAACATGTCAGTTCCTCAGGATTGGCTGAGAAATGAAAGAAAGAAAAGAGTATCTGAGGTGGCAAATACTGTTCCACAGAGCCAAACATGTATACTGCAGGCTTACATGTTTTTAGGTTAGTCTGTCCTGGCCCTTGAAATGGATGGCTCTCCCAACCTAGGCCAGATTCTATTAGTTCCATGTGTGTTATTATCCACTGGGCTTGCAACCTTATTTGCAGTTTGAGAGTTCCAAGTCAGCCTATCTTGGCTTCAGAAATGAGTCTTGTTTCTAGTAGGAGAATTTTAATCAGAGCCAGAGACACAGTTATGCTCTGATGATGAGAAAAATAAAGTACATGGAATGTACTCTTTTTGAGTTCTTTTGACTCTTGACCTATTGTTGGATTGCTTTATGGTACAGCTGAAATGTAAAAGGAATTCCTCTTTCTTCATTTTGGAATATTAGAGAAGGCCAGTAGGAAATACAGGTGAAATGAGTCATGGGGCCATGTGTTTATCTGAAACTGAGCTAAGCCTTGGAGAGAAGGCAAAAAACATTCATTCTTATATTTTTCAGTCCAGATTTCTAGGGCTAGTCAGATATGAATCTACTGTGAGTTATAGTGATAGTAAGTGATTTTACCTGAAATGGCCTCTGTTAAATGGCTTCCTGTCTGGTGCAGTAGTCTTAGGTATCTATTTGATGGTTCAGAGGTTCTAAAACATTGAACTTGTATGCACAGAATAAACAGTATCATGTTACTACTGCTTTGGATCCTATATTTTCTTTAACTGATTATTATTGATTTCTTGTTTTGTTTTTTTTTTTCCTTTTTTTCTCTCCAAGAATATTAGTACATTTGTACCATCTTCGAAGCACTTTTATAATAGATTGAAATGTGAAAATCCCCAATCTTGAAGGAAGGTGCTTTTACAGTCATGTCTTTATAGACTTATGCAGTGGTACCTTTCTTTAACTGTTGAGTGAAATAATACATCATTATGATAGGAAACAGTGGACTTAGATTTGAAAGAACTGAGTTTAGTCAAGGTTGAGCCACTTACAGCTTTGTGACCTTGAGCAAGTCAGTTAATCTCTTTGAGACTCAAATTTTTTTCCATCTGTAAAAAGTGTAAGTATGTGGGAGAGGTTGTGATAATATCTGTCTGCTTATTATACTTTTCAGTATGAAGATCATAAATAAAGATGTGAAAGCACTTTGGAAAATGTGTAAAACACTACAAATAAAAATGTAAAACTATATTTATAAAATTTCTGTATCTCAGTTCAATTAAGCCCTGTTCTTTGGGAGACTATATGAATATAGTTTCATCTAAATAGCTTATTTTTTTTTATCACCTATAGTTTATAAAAAGGAAAATGAAAAAGATGTAGGTTAGGAAATGGATGGAAAACATATGATGATGTCTTAGGTAAAGGTTATAAGTTACCTATAGGACTTCCCAGGTAGCTCAGCGGTAAAGAATCCACCTGCCAATGCAGGAGGTATGAGTTTGATCCCTGGGTTGGGAAGAAACCCTGGAGAATGAAATGGAAACTCACTGCAATATTCTTGCCTGGAAAATCCCAATGATAGAGGAACCTGGTGAGCTACAGTCCCTGGGGTTGGAAAAGAGTTCACAATTTAGCGACTGAACAACAACAATAAGTTACTGATGAGAAAATTTATAAAATCTTCCTTAAAAAATTTTTTTCCACTAATACAATTTGATTGAAAGTTTTACTTACCCTCTTTTCTACTACATTTTGTAAATTCTTTTTTCAAATTTCTCATGATGTACTCTGCATCTAAGTTAAATAAGCAGGGTGACAATATACAGCCTTGATGTGCTCCTTTCCCAATTTGGAACCAGTCCATTGTTCCATGTCTGGTTCTAACAGTTGCTTCTTGACCTGTATACAGATTTCTCAGGAGGCAGGTAAGGTGGTCTGGTATTCCCATCTCTTGAAGAACTTTTCACATTTTGTTGTGATCCACACAATCAAAGGCTTTGGCATAGTCAGTAAAGCAAAAGTAGATATTTTTCTGGAATTCTCTTGCTTTTTTCTGAGATCCAGTGGCTGTCGGCAATTTGATCTCTGGTTCCTCTGCCTTTTCTAAATCCAGTTTGAACACATGGAAGTTCTTAGTTCATATACTGTTGAAGCCTGGCTTGGAGAATTTTGAACATTACTTTGCTAGCATGTGAGATGAGTGCAGTTGTGCAGTAGTTTGAACATTCTTTAGCATTGCCTTCCTTTGGGATTGGAATGAAAACTGACCTTTTCCAATCCTGTGGCCACTGCTGAGTTTTCCAAATTGGCTGGCATATTGAGTGTAGCACTTTCACAGCATCATCTTTTAGGACTCGAAATAGCTCAGCTAGAATTCCATCACTTCCACTAGCTTTGTTTGTAGTGGTGCTTCCTAAGGCCCACTTGAGTTTGGACTCCAGGATGTCTGGCTCTAGGTGAGTGATCATACCATCATGGTTATCTGGGTCATTAAGATCTTTTTTATATAGTTCTGTATATTCTTGCCACCTCTTCTTAATATCTTCTACGTCTGTTAGGTCCATAGCGTTTCTGTCCTTTAGTGTGCCCCTCTTTGCATGAAATGTTCCTTTGGTATCTCTAATTTTCTGGAAGAGATCTCTAGTCTTTCCCATTCTGTTGTTTTCCCCTGTTTCTTTACACTGATCACTGAGGAAGGCTTTCTTATATATCCTTGATTTTCTTTGGAACTCTGCGTTCAAATGGGTATATCTTTCCTTTTCTCCTTTGCCCTTAGCTTGTCTTCTTTTCCCAGCTATTTGTAAGGCCTCCTCAGACAGCCATTTTTCCTTTTTGCATTTCCTTTTCTTGGTGATGGTCTTGATCACTGCTGCCTGTACAGTGTCACTAACCTCCATCCATAGTTCTTCAGGCACTCTATCAGATGTAATCCCTTAAATCTATTTCTCACTTCCACTGTATAATCATAATGGATTTAATTTAGGTCATACCTGAGTTGTCTAGCAGTTTTCCCTACTTTCCTCAGTTTAAGTCTGAATTTGTCAATAAGGAGTTCATGATCTGAGCCACAGTCAGCTCCTGGTCTTGTTTTTGCTGACTGTATAGAGCTTCTCCATCTTTGGCTGCAAAGAATATAATCAATCTGATTTCAGTATTGACCATCTGTTAATATCAATGCCACAAGCAGTGCATTATTTTGGCAAAACTGTGTTATCCACAACACTCTCCAACATTAAACAAAATAGACATAACTTTGACTTCAAAACTCTGACTTTGTGAAGATTTTACCTTTTAATCTGAAAAGGGAAACCACTGGAGTCTTTGAGCAGAGTGGTCACATGGCCTGTCTTATGTTTTTTAAGGGTTACCATTGGTGCGCAAATTGAGGGTTAAGGCAGAAACAGATCATTTAGGAGACTAAAAGTAAACTTGGTAGCAGTGGAGATGGTAATAAATGCTTGATTGAAAGTAAAGCCGAGAGGTTTTGCTGATAAGAGATAAGAAGCAGAAGGAGAGAGATGCTAGGGCCTACACTTGATTTTTGGTCTGAGCTACTAGAAGCTTAGTGTTTTCATTTGCTAAGATGGGAAAGACTGTGGAAGAGGAGCAGGTTTGTGAGTGGGGCTGTGGTAAGGTTAATTGGAAGTTTGGTTTTGAACATGTTAAAAAAAATGTCGAAGTGAACAATATTGAGTAGGTAGTTGGTTGTACTAGAGGACAGTTATGGAGAGAGGAACAGGCTATTTATCTACCTATAAATAATTTTGAGAATCATCAGTTTGTAGGTGGTAATAAAGACCTCAGACTGGAGGAGCCCATGAAGGGAGTGAGTACAGATTGAAGTATTCTGCACTCAGTTTCATACTGTAGATTTTTCCCCACACCAAGCAATTCTTGGATACCAGCTGGGGTCTTCCAGTTCAGCTCAAGATTGACTGTCTTGAGACAGCATCATATTCTGCAGGTTAAGAGCTTAGTTCTACAGGACTATTCCTGTCCTCACTTCAGATGTCAGTCACAAGCCCAAGTTGTCACCTGTGTTTCTGACCCACCAGCTATAGATTAGGGGTTCCAACACTCTCACCTTTGGTTAATTTCCTAGACTGGCTCATAGAATTAAGTAAAGTAAGAACTTTACTTTCTAGATTTCTGGTTTATTACGAAAGGATAGAACTCAGGAACAGCCAGATGGAAGCAACACACAGAGCAAGTACGGGGAAAGGGCACGGAGTAAGGGCATGGAGTATCCATGTCCCTTCAGAGTATGCCACTTTCCCCAAATCTCCATGTGTTCACCAACCTGGAAGGTCTCTGAAATCCTCCTGTTGGATTTTTATGGAGGCTTCATTACATGGGCACAATTGATTAAATTATTGACAGTTGGAGACTGATTGAATTTCCAGTCTCTCTACCCTCCCTGGAGGTCAGGGGATAGGACTGAAAATTCCAGCCCTCTAATCACATAGTCCCAACTAGCCCCCATCTATAGATGTTTTCCTAGTCACCTTACTTCATTAACATAACAAAAATATCTTATATAGCTGTCATCTCTTGGAAAATTCCAAGAGTTTTAGAAGCTCTATGTCAGAAACAGGGACCAATACTAAGTAAATATATATATATATATATATATATATATATATATGAAAGTGAAGTCACTCAGTCGTGTCCGACTCTTTGCGATCCCATGGACTGCAGCCTACGAGGCTCCTCCGTCCATGGATTTCCCAGGCAGGAGTACTGGAGCGGGGTGCCATTGCCTTCTCCAAATATATATATAAATATATAGGATTTCTTATTCTAAGTCACAGTATCATAGAAGGGACAGGAGGTCCAAGGACAGGGATCTAGAACATTTCTATATTTAGAGGGTAGAGAAATGAGGAATCAACAAAAGAGAGTAAAGTGAGAATGTGGTGTTTTGGAGCCATGTATTTTAAGGAAGAAGTTGGTTGTTTTAGCTGCTGGGTGTAGGTAAAGTAAGAGGAAGACTGAGAATTGGTCCTTGTATTTAGCAATATGGAAGTCATTGGTGACTTTCATAAGGGCAAGTTTGGTACATCCACTTAAGTTATGTAAATACAAGAGAAAATGAGATATGGTGATGATGAGTATTGATAACACTTTTCAGTTTTATTATAAATGTACGCACTTGGCATGTAGAGTTAAGGGAGGGGCTTTTACTTTTGTTTTAAAATGGGGAATGGGAATGATCGAGGTTCAGTTCAGTCGCTCAGTCGTGTTCAACTCTTTGCGACCCCATGAACCGCAGCACGCCACGCCTCCCTGGCCATCACCAACTCCCAGAGTCCACCCAAACCCATGTTCATTGAGTCGGTGATGCCATCCAACCATCTCATCCTCTGTTGTCCCCTTCTCCTCCTGCCCTCAATCTTTCCCAGCATCAGGGTCTTTTCAAATGAGTTAACTCTTCGCATCAGGTGGCCAAAGTATTGGAGTTTCAGCTTCAACATCAGTCCTTCCAGTGAACACCCAGGACCCATCTCCTTTATGATGGACTGGTTGGATCTTCTTGCGGTCCGAGAGAGAATATTTGACAGTGCAGCAGAGAGAAGAATTGCTAGGCAATTTCCTTGCGAGAAAATTGGGGTCTAATGGGAGGAAATTAGGATCCAGTGGGAGAGAACTGGGATCTAGTATACAGTAGAAGGGTTGGCCACATCCTGTTTTGGAGACATGGACCAGTTTATTCATAATTAGTGATAGAATTCCATAATAAAATGATGATATGTAGTCTAGTGTAGCTTGAGTCTACTGCACTAATGTAACTAAAATTATACTGTATGCAATGCTAGAGACCTCTTTGACTCTTACGCTACCTGTATATGTTTGTATAATTTTGAAGTTGGGAGATGAATAATCATCTCTTTCCTCTATGTTCCAGTCTTACTGGATGACCTATAGTTTCCTAAACTGACCATTATATTAGTATTTCCTGCTTTTATGCTTATAACTCACACTTCTCCATTTTAAAGAACTTTAATGCCTGTTTACTTCTGACACAAAACCTTTTTTATGTCTGCACCTACCCTCCATATGTGCAGTTCTGTCAAAAGAGCCTAAAGTACTTTATTGCATTTATTTACATGTCTGTCAGCCATTACTAGATTGTTAATACCTTGAACCTATATATTATGCAGCTCTTGGTTTCTTCAGTATAGTGTTTGTATTCATTGCTACATAACCTATCTTAGTTACCTATTGCTGCATAATAAATTACATCAAGCTAAGATGGCGGAGGAATAGGACGGGGAGACCACTTTCTCCCGCACAAATTCATCAAAAGAACATTTCAACTCTGAGTAAATTCCACAAAACAACTTCTGAATGCCAGCAGAGGACATCAGGCACCCAGAAAAGCAGCCTATTGTCTTCGAAAGGAGGTAGACAAAAGAGGTAGGGACGGAGCTCCATCCTGGGAAGGGAGTCTTAAAAAGAGAGAAGTTTCCAAACACCAGGAAACACTCTCACTGCCGACTCTATGGCGACCCTTGGAAGCACAGAGGGCAACATAACAGGGAGAAAATATAAGTAAATAATTAAAACCCACAGATTACGAGCCCAACGGTAACTCCCCCAGCGGAGAAGCAGCGCAGACACCTGCACCTGTCACTAGCAAGCGGGGGCTTGGCAGGGAGGTGCAGGCTGCATTGCTTAGAATAAGGACTGGGCTTGAATGCCTCAAGGGCAATCTGAGTGAACTAACTTGGGCTAGCAAACCAGACTGGGATAGCTACCATGCGAAAAGTCCTAACCTAAGACACCTCCAGGCTCGTGCACAGAACAAAGGACTGAACAGAACTAGCTGGCTGCAGACCATCCCTCTCTGGTGACAGGCAGCCAGAGCCAGAAGGGGGAAATCGCAGCCCCAGAGAGACATTATCTACCAAAGTGCAAGGAGGCTACATGGTTTTAATCTATTGCACCTGTCACTTCCACGGCAGTTCCCTCTGTTTCAGCTTCTTCTGTTTGCTGGTCTCTTCAGTGTCTGATTTCCGCCCTAACACAAGGGGGGCAGTGGTGAACACTTTTTTTAGTGCAAGGAGGCTTCTTTGCTAACTAAGACTTCTTGGGGTTCTGGATGGTCAACACCCGCCTGAGAAAGTGCCAGTTGTACACCCAGAAAACTAAGCAGCAGGGATGAGGGAGGCGATAAGTTGCAGCATCTGCACTCGCCAAACACCTCATCACCTGAGCTGCTGGGACCTGGGAAGGGCACAAAACACAGGCCCAACATAGTCTGCGCCTCTGAGGACTACCCGAGTGCCTGAACATGAATGGCTTAGACCTGGGAGGCGCATGCAGCCCAGGGTTGGCCTCAGATGGTTCCCGGCGGAGCAACCTACAGCCTGAGCAGTGTGGGCAGGGAGGGCACACGCACCGTGAGCAGGGGCAGGCCCACTGTGGCTGAGACACTGTGAGCACACGCCAGTGTTATTTGTTTGCAGCGTCCCTCCCTCCCCACAGCACGACTGAACAAGTGAGCCTAAAAAAAGTGTTCACCACCACCCCCCTTGTGTTAGGGCAGAAATCAGACACTGAAGAGACCAGCAAACAGAAGAAGCTGAAACAGAGGGAACTGCCGTGGAAGTGACAGGTGCAATAGATTAAAACCATGTAGTTTGTACTGACTACATAGGAAGGGGCCTATAGATCTTGAGAAATATAAGCCGGACCAAAGAACTATCTGAAAATGAACTGACCCCACACTGCCCACAACACCACCAGAGAAGGTCCTAGATATATTTTTACTATTTTTACAATCCTTTTTTTAAAAATTTTTTTAAAAAATTTAAATCCTCATTACTCCTTTAATTTTCATTTCTATAACCTACTATTACTTT